>JARQOC010000011.1:123965968-124518468 GCA_033576535.1 Allobates femoralis
AGCTGGCCCTAACCTCTTTATTACCCAGCGTGCCACCGCTACCAGGGCCGCTGGAAGAGCGGGGTTCAGCGCCAGAGGATGGCGCTTCAATGAACGCGCCATCTTCTGGGGCGGCTGCGGGCTGCAATTTGCAGCGGGGGGTGCCCAGAAAGCTTGGGCATCCCTGCGCTGCGGATTCCAGCCCCCAGCTGCTTAGCTGTACCTGGCTAGACATAGAAATTGCGCGGAGCCCCACGCATTTTTTTTAAATTATTTCATGAAATTCTGAGATTCTGACTCTGACTCTGAGACTCTGACTCTGAAATTCATGAAATAATTTTAAAAAAAATGCGTGGGGCTCCGCGCAATTTCTATGTCTAGCCAGGTACAGCTAAGCAGCTGGGGGCTGGAATCCGCAGCGCAGGGATGCCCAAGCTTTCTGGGCACCCCCCGCTGCAAATTGCAGCCCGCAGCCGCCCCAGAAGATGGCGTGTTCATTGAAGCGCCATCCTCTGGCGCTGAACCCCGCTCTTCCAGCGGCCCTGGTGGCGGTAGCACGCTGGGTAATAAAGGGGTTAATACCAGCTTTGTTATACAAGCTGGTATTAAGCCCGAGATTCTTATTGTCAGGCCACGTTTGACCCAGCCACTAAGAATCTCCAATAAAGGGTTAAAAAAACACAACACAGAGAAAAAATTTTAATTGAAATAAAAAAAAAAGCCATTAGGGACTCCATCTTTAATTAAAAAAATCCTCTTCCATCCGACGTAGTCCAAAACGCGATGTCCTCTCTGCTACATCCCCTGTGCATAGATATAGATGTCTATGCACAGGGAATGAGCAGACTGAGAACAATCTCAGCACTGCTACATCATGTCTGTGAGCAGGCGGGCTCTAGGACCCTGGAGCTGCACAGAGAAGACAGCTGGACTCGGCTCGCAAAGAAACAGCAGTTACTTTGCGAGTTTCCCTGCTATCACTGGCACAGTAGCCGAGTCTAATGCAAACAATGGCAATCCTAGTTTTGTCAGCGTTTCTGACAAAACTAGGATTGATATTGATTTGCATTAGACTCGTGCGAGTAATCACTTGGAAACTCGCAGAGTACCGAGTCCTGCGAGTCCCTTACTACTCACCGAGTAACGAGTCCTAGCGAGTAGATTCGCCCATCCCTAATCATGACATGTACTACACTGACATATACCATACAAACATTGGTAGTTCATAGATAGATATCATGTCTTATGTGCATTATTGTCAAATTTGAATGAATAATGTATATATGCATGCTAGACTCCCGATTCTTTAGAATCGGGCTGCCATCTAGTCTACTATATAATTGTCTAAGGTTTTTTGAGTCTGTCTGTAACCAAAACCATTGGCCGCTGCCGGAGGCGGAGGCGGCGGCCAACGAGCTCAGAGTATGCAACTAGCGCGTGCTGAACATTCGAATTTCACGCCAATTTGCAGCCCGGCGGAAGCGTCGCGTGAGGTATGCACGGTCCGGCAAATGGTGGAACCAGCGTGCGCGAGCCAGTCGGGAGCCGCCAACCGGAGCTCAGCCGCGGCTACCTGCGGCATGGAGGTCCGTGGGGAGCCGCTGATCTCTGTGCCGCGGATGAGCTCCGGTCAGCGGCGAGCTAGCCAGGGGATGACCGGCGTTTAGCCGGTCATCTCCAGGCGGCTCGCAGCGGTGGTGCACTTCCCGGCATTCAATCCACGCGCCAAGCAGTACTCTTCTGATTGGTCGCCGCGTTCAGCGTGGCAGCCAATCAGAATAGCGGCGCGCTTTATGGCGCCATATTTCAAAAACACTGTACTCAGTGTATTTAAAATATAGCGGCATAGCGCGCGCCACTATCCTGATTGGTCGCCACGTTCAGCGGCCGCGGCGACCAATCGGAAGAGTACTGCGGCTTGGCGAGCAGTTTGAATGCAAACCTCATCCTTGCAGCCTCCTCCATCCCCTCAGCCTCCCCTGTCCTCACAGCCTCCTCCATCCCCTCAGCTTCCCCATCCTCACAGCCTCCTCCATCCTCACAGCTTTCTCCATCCCCTCAGCTTCCCCATCCTCACAGACTCCTCCATCCCTCAGCCTCCTCCATTCATACAGCCTCCTCCATCCTCACTGCCTCCTCCATCCTCACGGCCTCCTCAATCCCCTCAGCCTCCCCATCCTCACAGCCTCCCCATCCTCACAGCCTCCTCCATCCTTACAGCCTCCCCATCTTCACAGCCTCATCCATTCTCACAGCCTCCCCATCCTCACAGCCTCCCAATCCCCACAGCCTCAATCATCACAGCCTCCTCCAACCCCTCAGCCTCCCCATCCTCACAGCCTCCTCCATCCCCTCAGCCTACTCCATCCTCAGAGCCTCCTCCATCACCTCAGCCTCCTCCATCCACACAGCCTCCTCCATCCTCACTGCCTCCTCCATCCTTACTGCCTCCTCAATCCCCTCAGCCTCCCCATCCTCACACCCTCCCCATCCTCACAGCCTCCTCCATCCCCTCAGCCTCCTCCATCCTCACAGCCTTCCCATCCTCACAGCCTCCTCCATTCTCACAGCCTCCCCATCCTCACAGCCTCCCCATCCTTGCAGCCTCAATCATCACAGCCTCCTCCAACCCCTCAGCCTCCCCATCCTCACAGCCTCCTCCATCCCCTCAGCCTCCTCCATTCTCAGAGCCTCCTCCATCCCCTCAGCCTCCTCCATCCACACAGCCTCCTCCATCCTCACTGCCTCCTCCATCTCACTGCCTCCTCCATCCTCACTGCCTCCTCAATCCCCTCAGCCTCCCCATCCTCACAGCCTCCCCATCCTCACAGCCTCCTCCATCCCCTTAGCCTCCTCCATCCTCACAGCCTCCTCCATCCTCACAGCCTACTCCATTCCCTCAGCCTTCCCATCCTCACAGCCTCCTCCATCCCCTCAGCCTCCTCCATCCACACAGCCTCCTCCATCCTCACTGCCTCTTCCATCCTCACTGCCTCCTCAATCCCCTCAGCCTCCCCATCCTCACAGCCTCCCCATCCTCACAGCCTCCTCCATCTTCACAGCCTCCTCCATTCTCACAGCCTCCCCATCCTCACAGCCTCCTCCATCCCCTCAGCCCTCCATCCTCCAGCCTCCATCCTCACAGCCTACTCCATTCTCACAGCCTCCCCATCCTCACAGCCTCCCCATCCCCTCAGCCTTCTCCATCCTCACAGCCTCCCCATCCTCACAGCCTACTCCATTCTCACAGCCTCCCCATCCTCACAGCCTCCTCCAACCCCTCAGCCTCCCCATCCTCACAGCCTCCTCCATCCCCTCAGCCTCCTCCATCCTCAAAGCCTCCTCCAACCCCTCAGCCTCCCCATCCTCATAGCCTCCTCCATCCCCTCAGCCTCCTCCATCCTCATAGCCTCCTCCAACCCCTCAGCCTCCCCATCCTCACAGCCTCCCCATCCTCACAGCCTCCTCCACCCTCACAGCCTCCCCATCCACACAGCCTTCCCATCTCCCTTTCAGCCTCCTCCATCCCTAAGCTCCTCATCCTCACAGTCTCCTCCACCCCTCAGCCTCCCCATCTACCCTCAATTTCACAGCCTCCTCATTCTCACTCCTTACTCCTGTCTGTTAGGTCTGTCATTCAGTGTGACACAGTTCACTCCTGTCTACAAGGTCTGTCAGTCAGTGTGATGAACTTCACTCCTGTCTATAAGGCTGTCAGTCAGTGTGACACAGTTCACTCCTGTATACAAGGCTGTCAGTCAATGTCACACAGTTCACTCCTGTCTTCAAGGCTGTCAGTCAGTGTCACAAACTTCACTCCTGTCTACAAGGCTGTCAGTCAGTGTGACAAACTTCACTCCTGTATACAAGGCTGTCAGTCAATGTCACACAGTTCACTCCTGTCTTCAAGGCTGTCAGTCAGTGTCACAAACTTCACTCCTGTTTACAAGGCTGTCAGTCAGTGTCACAAACTTTACTCCTGTCTACAAGGCTGTCAGTCAGTGTGATGAACTTTACTCCTGTCTTTAAGGCTGTCAGTCAGTGTGACACAGTTAACTCCTGTCTATAAGGCTATCAGTCAATGTCATGATCTTTACTCCTGTCTACAAGGCTGTCAGTCAGTGTGACGAACTTCAGTCCTGTCTACAACGCTGTCAGTCAGTGTGACGCACTTCACTCCTGTTTACAAAGTATTCTAGAATACCTGATGCATTAGAATCGGGCCACCATCTAGTTCTAAATAAAAACCATTAACTGACCCCTTATATAATAAGAAATAATTACACACTACCAACAGAGCATTGTTTGGAAAAAATTAGGTACTTTATTAAGGTTTTAAATATATTAATAAATTAATTAATTTTATTCACTAAAAATTAATATAACTCGTAAGCTTCAAATAGCTACAGAATTCAACCATAAATTAGTATAATAAAATATCCACCATAACCATAACAAGTCCACCCATACTTACTGGGTAACCGTCCCAACAGAACCTAGACTTCATAAGTCGAGGTCCTCCCCAACCAACGTCTAAAACATTCCTCCACAATGCTCTGAAAACCTACATTAAAAATATCCAAGCCGATATCGGACAAGTGCACTTCATTGGATCTATTAAGACCGTGCACAAAACCCTTTCAATTCATGATGACGGAATGAAAAACCCTGTATGGAAGGCAAAAACTTGGCCATATCCCTATTCACCTTTTTCTTGATTTTTCTATGACCATATGACCGCCCGGGCACCACGACAGGTGGGATATGACCTCAGAAAACACCAAAATTACACCAGGAACTTGTTGAGAAATACAGAAAAGATCTTTTCTCATATTCCACAACAAGTCGACAGTCCTAAACTTCCCAATGTCGTTGCCAGCAGCATGCACAACAATGGCATCCGGGGTGGGAAATTTTTTTAATAAACTTACCACCAAGTCACATAGCATGCCCCACCGAAGGCCCCTTACCCCGTACCAAAAAACTTGAACCTCTTCAACCGAAAAAGACAAATTCTCGGAATATTGTTGTTTTGATGCTCTTTTTTGAGCCCAAAATACAAAAGAATGGCCGAGGATCCAAACTATCCTAGGCCTTAAAAGGAAAGAAAAAACAAAACAAATTAACAGAAATCAGCATTGAAATTAAACCTGGACGAATATAGGCTTTATAAGTATCAGATTTCCATCTGCCCAGACGCTTAATATTAGCCGCCAGCATACCGTGTTGCGCGTCTTCTGTGGCTGCTCCAATTCTAAACAAATGTGACTTTATCTTTAAGTCAGTTAAATGCAAAGCTTCTAAGCCCTTGTGTAAGACGGCTCTAAATTGAAAAATTGTAGCTGGGGTGCCATTCTTATGCCCAAAAAGAAGACCAGATGAATTCCCACAAACCTGAAGCCATCTGGACATATTGGCTACCAGGCAAATAAAGTCACCTGCTACCTTTTTTAAGAAAATGGAAGCACCGCGACCAAGTTGGTCGGTTTTTGATTTGCATAAGAATATGGTCATGCCATGCCTAGAAATGGTCACATCTGCCAGCAAGAGCCGGAGACTGACTGCTTACTAGCAGACAAGACTTCACCAACACGAAATGCTGCAAAGAATATCAAAGTAAAAATGGCACGAAACATGCATGACTCGTACTCATCAAAACAAATCCAACCAAGGACGGACCATAAATGACAAAATTTTTAAGGTTATTGGGCATCTTTCATCTTTTTTAAAGAAACGTTTCCTGTATCCTTTCAAAAATTGCTTCACTAAGAATAACATAGAAAGTGGAACATCGCCATGCAATTTTAGGAAGAATGACACCCTGGCTATCGACTTAGTTATAGAAGAGTATGACATGCCCTCTCAAGACAATTGATCCAGGAAAGGCAACACCGCTCGAGTAGAATCAAAATAGCAATTTAAATCACTCTCGTTGCAAAAGCGCACCCAATGACTCCAAGATGTGGAGTAATCAGCCCATGTACGAGGGGCAAAAGAATTAACAATATAAAGCGGCACTAAATGCAAATCAAGTCCCACAGCTGCACTGGACAAGACCGCCTGCCCTCTTTGTTGTCTTGGACCCAATCTTGGACGCCCCTGCAAAACTGTTGAGAAATAATGAAGTCTTCAGATAAAAACACATCACTAACTTTACTTTTTAACCAGATTGTGGTAACACCAATACTAGCTCCCTTAATAAACGCGATACCAATTTGTTTTTGGAAGACAGCTTATTAAAAGCCAAGGCAGCTCCCAGAGAGCGGACCTTCAAAACGATGCGTCTGTTTTGCAATTGCTCGCCCCATAGCGAGAACGAGACTAGGGCCGAAAAAATATCCTGCAGCATAGTATTTAACTTAACCTGGGACTGACAGCGCAGTGGCCAGACCTCGCACATACTCTGGGAAAAGCAACACAGGCGAAAACCAGTGTCATTACACATGCACAACAATAAGATGTCAGACGCCAAAGAAAATGTGCTTTGCCAGCATGTCACCCCATTGAAATGCAGAAGGAATTGGTACCAAATAAGTAGATCCTGTTTGACTGCAGGAGAGACATTAATTTGAGCCCTATGAGAGGAAAAACCTTTTATAGAGTCATAAATAGATTGCAAAAATGCTCAACCCATAGGAATGACTCCAAAACAAAAATTAAGACTCCCTAGAAGGGATTGAAATTCCTTCAACGACCCGCTCATTCATCACACGTATTCTAGCTAAATCATTAGAGCCAATTGGAAAAGAACTAGCTGACATTAAGCGTGATCTTACTCAACAAGGACACAGAATAGAGATAATTGAAACTTCTCAATCTTCCCTTATTCACCAAACAAATACCATCCTGGAGGGCCTACAACTACACGAAAAATTAATCCACACGGTCAATTCAACCTTAGAAGACCATGAAAGTCGGGAGAGGCGCAATAATATAAGAATAAGAGGTCTCCCTGAATCAGTGGCAACGGAAGCCCTCGAGAAAGCAGCCACTGACATTTTCAAAAGCACCATACCAGAGGACGATAAAAGCTAAATAGATCTCATAAGAATCCATAGAGCTCTAAAACCGAGACCTGCTCAGGGGAAGCAGCCACGAGACGTAATCTGCCGCTTCTTAGACTACAGAGTCAAAGACCTAATACTGCGCAGGGCCCGTGACCAACAGACTATCATATACGAGGGCTCCACACTCAAACTGTTCCAAGATCTGTCAGCTAACACACTGCGCAAAAGAAGAATGCTGAAGCCGGTAACTGATATCCTCTTGCAGAGGGGGCACTGCTTCCACTGGCTGTTCCCCTTTGGTATCTTTATAACCACAGGAGACAAGAAATTCCAGGCCAGGACCTCACCAGACATAAAATCAGCCTGTGAAGAACTAGGGATTGTTTTGGATAACTATCCTGATCTAGAATCATTCCACTCTGCTTCCCTGATCAAACCGCTACCAACCCTTCCGTCGTGGCAAGTGGTTACAACCCCAAAGGCCCAAAGACTGAAAAGGAAGGTGGCAAAGACACCGCCCTTGAATGACCTGGGTGACTCCACATGACTTTGGACCGACACCACCTTTTTCACTTTAGTAGCTATCTACTACAGTACGTTAGGATGACTGCCTGGTCCAGCTCTTGGCCTCTCCGTCTCTTTAAAGCATATGTCTGTGAACACCTTTCTATCTGACATTGCTTTACGAATAATATTCAGCATGTGTCTTACTTATCGGACTTCAACGGAAGACCACGATGGAGTCTAGAATCAAGTGTGAGGCACCGGCCGGGTCGGTATGCTGCGACCGATATGTGCCTCCCTGGATGCGTGCTCCAGTGCCGAAGGACGTACTCCATCCCAGGTATTAGATGGGATTCCTCTTCTCAGAGCAGAAGGGGTTAAGAGGACATAGGAACCCTGGGTGTGGTTCCTTGAGTCTGGAGTGAGATTTTCTCCAGTGCAGAGCCTGATTGAGGAGCTCTGAAGGAAAGTTGAAGTGGTCCCGGGATGGGATTATCTCCGGTGGGGCTGATAGAGCCTGTCAGCGGTCGGGAGATACACCAAGCGGTGTGAAGTGTGCCGGCTGCGCTCCGGATCTGTGTTTTGGTGACTGTAACCGGACGGAGATCAATAAACCGTGAGTTGAGAACTGTCCGTGCCTGGTTCCCTGCCTCCCCGACACCGCTACACCTCACATATGGTGGAGAATGCGGGCATTGCCGGCCCGGTGAGGTTGCCCTCTGTTCCGGTGGGGAAGTGACTTTTCATGAGGCTAATGAGCGGCTGCTAAGTAAGAGGAGCAGCAGTCATCATTGCGGCCAGTCTCTTGCGTGGTGCCCGGCATCGCATGTCCTGGATTCGGCCGGCTACATTACAACACAAACCAGCAGCCAGCATGGAGGAGGTGCTCAAGCACCTGGTGCTGGCCCAGCAGCAGCAACAGGAAGCTCAGCAGCAGCAGGAGAGGAGGCACCAGGAGCAGATGGCCCTGTTGATCGAGGCTGTGCGGACCATACCGGGGGATCCGCCTCGAGGACCAGGTGACGACTGCAGGGTCCGGGAAGCGGTAAGACAAGCGCTGCAAAAGATGACCCCGGGGGATGATGTGGAGACATTCCTGGCCGTGTTTGAGCGGGTGGCTGAACGGGAGAGACTGCCGGTCGCCCAGTGGGCCGAGGTGCTGGCGCCCTATTTGACTGGTGATCCCCAAAAGGCATACATAGACCTGTGTACTGAGGATGCCCTGGACTATGGAGCCCTGAAGGGGGAGATATTGGCCCGTACCGGGGTCAATACATATGTGAGGGCCCAACGGTGTGAGCCAATGGGCCTACGAGGAAGGCAAACCCGTGCGCTCACAGGCCTATGATTTGTTGCATCTGGTTAAAAAATGGCTGCAGCCTGAAGCCCTGAGTCCGGCTCAGATGGTAGAGCGGGTGGTGGTGGATCGCTCCGTGCGTACGCTGCCTGTCCCCATACAAAAGTGGGTGGGACACAGTGACCCGGGTTCCCTAGACCAGTTGGTGAATGTGGTGGAGCGCCATGTGGCCACACAGGAACTGATCCGGGACACTGGGACAATGCGGGCTACCCGCAAGGCCGCGCCCACCACACCAGACAGTAGGGACCCCCAACCCGGCCCCCGGGCGGGCGAGCGCCCGGCTCAGGCTGAAAACGGGCCTCCCCATGCAGCAAAGCGGCGATCCGGACAGCCGCGGTTTGGCCCCTGGTATAGCGGGGAACCACCCCGATGTAGAAGATGCCGGGAGGTGGGACATATGATGGCGCAGTGTCCCCTTAACGGGGAACCAATGGACTGTGACTATTCCCGGAGGCGGTCCATGTTCGCCCACCTCGTCAGAAAACGGGGCTCGGCCCCCCGGGATACTGAGAATGTACTGTGCCGCGTACGGCTTAACGGTCATGAGGTGACGGCCCTACTGGACTCAGGGAGCAACGTGACCCTCGTGTGTGCCTCCTTGGTCTCCAGGACCAAATCCACCGGCCGTACGGTCAGGGTGATGAGTGTCCATGGGGATCATCGCAGGTATCCAGTGAAGCGCGTCACGTTTGCTACCCCAGACAGGCGGGTTCAACATGTGGTTGGGGTGGTAAAGGATCTCCCTTATGATGTTGTGCTGGGGAGGGATATGCCCTTGTTCCGGGTATTGTGGAACGGGTATATGGCCCTTCGGATGAAGGATAGACAGGGCCCGGAGCCCGAGGATCCCTCCCCCGAGATACCCAGAGGACTTGATGTGACTAACCCCCGGGTGCAGAGCCCCGTGCGCCAGCCGCGCCGACTCCCCGTCCGGAACGGTGCAGCAGTTCCGCGCGCCGAGCCCGTTTTCCTCGTAGGGCCCCAGGGCTCTGTCGTTGGTACCCGTCCGGGGTTGGTGGGTGCCGGGGGCCCGAACGGCTTGGTTGCTCGTGGGGTCTGGCACCGCTGGTACCCCCGGGTGCCCCTGCTTGGCTCCGCCGGTGCTCCGCGCCGTGACGTGGTCCCCTCACAGGGCCCAGGGTTATGGCCTTGTGTTCAAACCCATACGCTTGAACATAGGGGGGGGATATGTGAGGCACCGGCCGGGTCGGTATGCTGCGACCGATATGTGCCTCCCTGGATGCGTGCTCCAGTGCCGAAGGACGTACTCCATCCCAGGTATTAGATGGGATTCCTCTTCTCAGAGCAGAAGGGGTTAAGAGGACATAGGAACCCTGGGTGTGGTTCCTTGAGTCTGGAGTGAGATTTTCTCCAGTGCAGAGCCTGATTGAGGAGCTCTGAAGGAAAGTTGAAGTGGTCCCGGGAAGGGATTATCTCCGGTGGGGCTGATAGAGCCTGTCAGCGGTCGGGAGATACACAAAGCGGTGTGAAGTGTGCCGGCTGCGCTCCGGATCTGTGTTTTGGTGACTGTAACCGGACGGAGATCAATAAACCGTGAGTTGAGAACTGTCCGTGCCTGGTTCCCTGCCTCCCCGACACCGCTACACCTCACACAAGGAATAACTGCATATTCGGGACTTATAACCCTAATTTGGATACCTGATCCACATTGAATTTTTACGGATGACTCGGGCTAGTGGAGCTCTTGATTTTATGCTCGCAATGTGTGAAGGCCCAGGAGAACTCCTACAAAGTGGTTACACGCTGGTACCATACGCCACAAAGAACCTATCATTGGCAGAGAGGGAGCCACACGGAGTGTTGGAGATGTGGAGCCAACGGAGGAGACTATTTACACATCTGGTGGACTTGTCCTATAGTTAAAGCCTTCTGGAGGCAAGTGAGCGATTTTATAAAAAGAGTAACAAAAAGATCTTCCCGGCTCACGGTGGAGACTGCATTGCTGGGTTTTCCTCTTTGGCCGAATGATGAAAACATATCGAGATTAGCACTTAACTGCTTGACTGCAGCAAAATTATTAATTCCAACACAGTGGGGCACACCAGGTATACCCACCATTCAACATTTATCTGAAAAGATGGATTCCTTATAAAGAGTAGCAGTAACAGTGGCAACTGTATCGCACACCCAAAAATCATTCAGAGAAATTTGGTCCTCTTGGATTGATTTTAGGGAAAATGATATGAACACAGGTTGACATTTGACCCCTCTAACGAGTGGGGCCGGACTTCTTCGCGTCCGGCTAAATCAATACCTAGTTCGTGCACGTCCACCACGCCCCCCCACCTCCACCCGACTTCTCCGTTTCCCCCCCCCCACTCTACCCTCTACTCTATCTACGTCTTCATCTTTCCTTTTTCTATTCTCTCTAACCTCTACACTATTTCTATATCTCTCTTCTCTTACTATTAACTCTCTCAGTTTAACAAAAAAAAAAAGAAATGTGTAGTTGAATGGTTATAATTGTTTTGATTTAAGAATTCATCTCTAGCCAAGAAACATACTCTGATGGTTTTAACCACTAGAGACTCTATGTAACGTGAAAATCACCATAATGTCAACGAGAGTTGTAGATGTCGTCCATCTCTCACTTATTTTCAGGTTGATATCAAGTTGGAAGTGGCCATTAACATTCCACTAGCCACAGTCCATAACAAGAGACTTACACGGAGACACCTCTACATGTCTTATTTCCTGGCTACATAACTATTCCATTTCTATAACTACTTGATGTTATTTCGCAATTTCTGTGATGTTCCACCCTTAACGAGTTGTTAACCTACTGTTTTATAAAACATGCAACATCTTAATAAAAAGATCATTGAAAAGAAAAGAAATTCCTTCAACGAAGCAGAATCTCTGCCTAAACAATCCGATACTAAATCTTTAAGTTTCTGTAGTTTTTCCGTAGGGAGGCACATTCCATCCTAGCAGCGTCAATAACAATTTCTAAATATTCCGAACTGTGGCATGGTCAAACTATCTTCTCATTTGCTATTGGAACCCCAAAAGTATTCATTAACTGCAAAAATGATGAAAAAAGACGAGAACAATCATCAGGACCAATAAAAAGGAAGTCATCCAGGTAATGAGTCATGTAACCATAGGGGCATTCCGTTTCCACATACCATTGCAAAAAAGAGGCAAATGCTTCAAAATAAAAACATGATAGGGCAAAGCCCATAGGCAAACATTTGTTGAAAAAAATAAAGACATTCAAAAGAAAAACCGAGCAAATTAAAACCCGCAGGTAACAGGCGAAACGCCGCTTTTATGTTGGTTTTAGCTAAAAAAGCGTTTTGCCCAGCGGACCTCAACAAATCAATTGCGAAATCAAAAGACGCATATTTGACCGAAGCCATCGTCGTATCCACCTGGTCATTGAATGAGGACCCAGAATGATACAACAGGTAATGTATCATCCTGAATTCCCCTGGATCTTTTTTAGGAACAACCCCAATCGGGGAAGTCCTACATTTTTGAAAAGGCGTAACGAAAAACAGACCCGCACACCTTCCCAATTCGATCTCCTTAAATATTTTCTCACGAACAACCGAGGGATAACTACGAGCTGACGGTAAATTTTTAACTAACACAAAACCCAAACCCTTTTTCTTTAACTGCTGAGGAAAGATGAAACCCTAATGGAGCCATCTCACAAGGTAATGCCTCTTTTAAACAATAGGCCGGCAACCCAGCTCCGATAGGAGTATTATCACCCCCCTTATTAAATCAGCCCTAGGCTCCTTAAGGGTACCTTTACACGCCGCTACGACGGGATGGATACAACCCGCTACAGGCTACAAATGTAGCTTGTAGCGTCAATATAGCCCGTAGTAGCGGCGTGTGAAGACGGGACGACACAGCCGGCTACAGATACATCTGTTTCCCAGCACTGCTCGAAAACAGATGACTACAAAGCCGATTGTAGCGAGCTGTATCGGCGTGTAAAAAGGAACAGAAGGGTTGTTTCTACACCATGCTATGTAGCTGGGGCGTGACACAGGCTCCGGGTTTCCGCGCCCCCTTCAGCGATCATTGGAGGAAGCTCCTGCGTTGCGATTGGTTGTCGCCGCACAGGGCGGCATATTTAAGGAGCTGACGAGTCACACTACACAATTGCTCGAGCGTCATGTATTAATCAGCCTCCTGCGATGCCTTCCCAATCATGGTATTCTTGCTTTGTCCTATCAGCGTACGGAATTCTCGTAATCCACAATTGTGGCACGCCTATGTGCTGTCCCTGCTGCAACAGGTACGCCCATAGTAGCTGGTTGTAGCGGTGTGTAAATGAGCTACGATGAGCTACGGATGGCTACTTGAGACACCGGCGATGTATCTAGCTATAGATGTAGCGTAGCGTAGCGCACCTTGTGGCGGCGTGTGAAGAGGGTGCGTTGACCGTTTGTAACCGTTTGTGCGTGCTCGTGCACGTGAAGTAGCGGATTGTATCCATCCTGTCGTAGCGGCGTGTAAAGGTACCTTAACAGCTTTAAGAGCTGCGGATACAGCAGCAGCAATAGTGTGTTGTACATTTACCAGGGGCATAAGGGGAGGAGGGCTCTCTAGCATTAAAATGTCATTCTCACCGGTCACCGACGCAGGGCTCTGCTCCGGCCGACGAGACCCGTCCTGCCTGGAAAGCTGCACTCTTCCTCCCTCATCTGATGTGACAGCAGCAGGAGACGACAGCGAGACATCCATCTCTGGATCAACCTTCTGCGCCCCAAGCACTGAGCGCTGCCGCTGCCACCTGTGAGCTCATTTGCCATGGCAGCCAGCTGGCACCCTCGCACTGGGCGCGCTGAGTCATCGCAGCAACACCAGGGATACTGGCATCAACCTCCTGTTGTCCGCCCTGCTCCTCTTCCTTCGGAAATGTCACACTACAATGCGGCCTCACGATACTATGCGACGGCTTCACAGAAGGGGGAATGTCCTCTCTTCTTGCCGGCCGCTTCCTGGATCTGTCACCACCGCGCCGGTAAGCGGGAGGTGAATAAGCATCACACCGGCCTCTCTTTGTTCTCTGGCTTCTCCGCCGCTCCGGGATGTCTTCATCTGCAGCACTTCTTACTGCAGGCCAGGCCGACAAGCTCTCTCCCACCGCAGGAGGTACTGATGCTTCCAGGCACTGACGCAGCCAGGATTCACCACCGGCCTCCGCAACGTTCGCACTAACCGCTCCAACAGTGCCTCCATAGGGATTCTTCACAGGATCCTGAGGTGACTGACCAGCCTATACGGTCAAAAGCCTTCTCTGCATCAGTGGAGAGGTCAGGGAGGGCCTGATGGGTTTTTTTGCATATGAAATGGCTTGCAAAACTCTGATAGAATTATCTCTTCCCTCCCTTCTGCGCACAAATCCCGCCTGGTGGGGTGGTTTAAATCGGCAAGTATTAAGTTCATCCTGGAAGCCAAAATTTTAGCCCATAATTTTAAATCCGCGTTGAGTAGCAGTAGGGCTATAGTTGCTGCATAGGCTCCCATCCTTTCCTTCCTTTGGGATAATCGTTATCTAAGCCTCCACGCTTGCTTAGTAAGTGCCTTACCTGTTAAAAGGGAATTAAATAAATCTACTAAATGTGGAATTAGAATGTCCTCAAATTTTTTCGTTATATATTATTAGGAACCAATTAGGGCTCTGGGTTTTCCCACTCGGAAAATATATTTTTTAAAGTTTCTTTAATTTCTTGGACTGTTATCTTGGCCATTAAAAGAGCACAACCAAGATCGAGATTGAGGGGAGATATAATGGGGAAAGAAAATCCTGAATTTTCTCTATGGCAGTCAGGATATATCTCATGCTACTAAAGGTTTCTAGGTTATAAAGAGCCTTATAATATTGCTTAAAATCCTTTGCTATGTCCCCCGACTCAGCCACCCTGACATTTCCTCTCGTGTAAACCTGTCTTATGAAGTGTTTGTCTCTCTGCTTTTTACAAATTACCCAGTAGTGATTCATTCAGCTGCCAGGTTGGCAAAGGTCTAGGGAGAGATGCAATAATTTGGATCTGCAAAAAAAATCGAGGCCTTATCAGAGAGTGTAATAGAACCTATTAATTTGGATTTAATTAGTTGAATGGCTTGGGCTGGGGTAAACAGGTAGTCTAATGTTTGCTAGGTGTTATGGGGCGCTGAGAAATTAGAATAATCTTTAGTCGTCGGGTGAAAAATTCTCTAGGGGTCTATTACATTAAAACAATTCATTTTAGTTAACAGTCTCTTCCTTAATTTTTGTGAGATAGACTCTTCTGGCGTCCGCTCCCCTATGGTAGATTGTAATTAGTGATGAGCGAGTAGTGAAATATTCGCTCTCACTGTACTCGTAACGAGTAGTTTTTAATACCCGTGCATTCGTCCGAATAGAGAGTCTAATGTTAGTCAGTTCGTGATAGGCTCTGCCCACAACACATCCAGCCATAAAACGAGTATTTCTGGGACAAGGCGGGAGGGTGTGCTTTTTAACGATTGCAATGCCTAAAACAGCTTGCTGTGCCCCCCAGAGAGACCCTAACATTCAATCCGCTCTCCCAGAGGTGCCAGTTCACTTTGTGTACTGAAGGGAGCTGTCAATTTGTGTCAGATCCACACATCACTCACGAGTAGCAGCGATACTTGCCGAATAACGAGTATCGCGAATACCATACTATCCGTGCGAGTAGCAAATAGTAACGATTACACTCGCTCATCACTAGTTGTAATACTAAATTCAAATCCCCACCCACAATCAAGAGTCCCTTTTTAAACAAGACAAGGATATCTAAAGTTTTTGAGATCCATTGCACCTGGCCCTGATTCGAGGCATAAAGGCTCCCAAAGGTTACCAGCAAGTTTGCTAAAAATGGTGTTCTATTGATAAACTACTAATAGAGAACCATAAAGAAGAATACATTTTCTGTGTGGGAATGTCTCTCTCCAAATCAGAGTAAGTGTTGCCAAGGTCCCTTTTCGCCGACCCCACACCCCTCCCACGAACCGAAAGTTAGTGAAGGGAAGATGAAGCAAGAAAAAGCTAGCAGAATAAAAACTGCAAGGGGGAAGAGAAGGGACAGGGAAGAGCGGGGGAGAAAGGAAGCAAAGAAGGGGTAGGAGTGGGGGAGGGGAGGAAGAGGAAGGGGTGGAGGGGAGAGGGGTGGAGGGAAGGTCGAAGGCCCCCAAGGAAGGACCAAAAAAGAGAGTTTTAGCATTTTTGAGTGTTTGTCAGAGGAAGAAAGAGAGGGAGACAGGAAGAAAAAAGTGGAAGAGAGTCAGCAGGTGATATTTAAAGCAAATGTGGAGGAACTAAATAGTTAAAGAATCGGTGAGCAGAAATGACCCTTTTATACACGAGGCTTGAATTTGAGATCCAATAAAACCTATCATTGGCTCAAGTCATATGAGGTCTGGAGGTATTCTTCCTGGCCTTTGGCAAAGTGGAGTTCTTTTTGGTTGACTATTCTTCAGTCTTGGATAGCCATGGAGTATTCGTGCCCAAATCCAGTGGCATCTATGAGGGGATTTTAATGGGTGTGATTTGTAGAATGTCACAAGGTCTCTCAAGATCCTCTGGAGTCCGGATCGTGACTTGTCTCCCTCTTTCTTAACCCCCAGGTCTAAGAGCCATTTATATCTTAGATTCTTAGCCATTACGCATTCCAGTAGTGGCTTCAGAATCCTTCTTTTTGCTAAGGTAGTGTGGCGACCGTCCACTGCAAAGGCTGAGCAGTCGGTAAGGCAGCACCCCGAGAATTCCGAGACCCTTTACCCCTATACAGGGATCTGGAATTACAGCAGGGCCCAGGAGGTAGCTGCCTATAGGTGAGCAGCAGATCAGAGCAGGGCAGCCACCAGGAAGGAAAAAGACTAGGAGGTCAGGGAGTAGAAAAATCAGGATCCCAGACCGCCCCTACACCCAGGCCAGATGGTGATGCATGAATGATACCAACCACCCCACTTCTGACAGAAGAACGAAGCCGGCGCCTTCCAAATGCCTCAGCAAGGACCTCTCTTCTGTCACCAGCATCACCCAAAGGAAGAACATGGCGATGCCCAGTGACAGAGACAGGAACCAAAGGAGCAGGTCCCAATGAGGACATAGCCCCCCTAATAGCGGCACCCCTAGCCGAAGGAATCCGGCGGCGCCTAGTGGATGGGGCAGGGATAACAGTCACCGAGTCCAATGGTGACGTGACAGGTATATAAAGAAATGTCCTGGACTTCCAGTTCCGGCGCTGTGCAGATGGCTGCCTAGGAGAAGCACTCCCGAGCCCGGGTTGTTAATCCGTCGGCATCACCTTGAACGAGGAGACATCCGGCCCGCATCCACCCTGGCATTCAACCCCTGAGCCTCGGGGACCCTGGACAGATATGTCCTGAGGAACTCGGGCAGAAAAGACCCATCCTCTGAGAGAGATATGGGACCGAGCGGGAAACAGACCAAAATGGCGGCAAAAGTGAGTGGAGGTACAGTGACTAAAGGGAAGGAGAGTGAATGTGACCAGAATACTGCAGGGAGCCGAGGCACCCGGGCAAACAATAGCGTCGGTGGAAGAAGTGATACACGGGCGGGAGACACCGCTGTGAGGAAGCCCTCGTTGCCGAAGGCGGCGGCGTTGCAGATGGAGGAAACGCAAGTACAAGAGGGCCCCATGGCGGAGGTCCTGGAACCTACCGCAGAAGTTACCTTTATGGCAACCAACACGATTGATGTAAAAGCGCTGGCAAGGGAGGTAGTGCCTTACCTGGCAGCCGACCTAAAGTCCACGCTAAAAGAGACGGTCGAGGAGGCGATTTTGGGGGTACAAAGCACTGTAGCGGCACAGGAGGAACGGCTAAAGGAGGCTGAGCGCCGGGTCGGAGAGGCGGAGGATAGGATCCTGCGACTAGAAGGTCAGATAAAAGTCTTGCAAAAACAGGCGGTAAATTCGGAGGATAAACTGGACGAGTTAGAAAACCGCTCACGGAGAAGCAATCTCCGTATGGTTGGTTTACCGGAGTCCGTCTCCCCCTCCCAGCTAGATGCTATATGGGAAGCCGAGTTGCCAAAGATACTAGGCTTCCAGCACAGATGCAGGGTTGAACGCTCCCACAGAATTGGACCGCCACGTGACCCGAGAGACAAACCAAGGCAAGTCATTGCAAAGTACTTGGATTATAAAGAAAAAGAGAAACTGCTGCGAGAATACAGATCTAGGAGGATCCCACTACTTATTGGTGGTCACAAAGTAAGGATCTATGAGGATTTCTCAGCAGCGGTGGTACGTAAAAGGAAGCTCTTCAGCCCGGCCTGTTCCCTACTTTTAAACAGAACATACGCTTCCAGCTGGCATACCCCGCGATACTTAGATTCCGGGACTCCAAAGGTATACTAAAGTCTTTTACGGATAATAGTGCAGCTATAAATTTCATTCAATGGGACAACTCCTCTGTTAACACCCGGCGACGTTCAAACGATGGAGAGAGGTCCCCGGGACCGTCACAACACCGCACATACGCAGAAGCAGTACTGGATGGCAACGCAGGCCATGATGCCCGAGAGCGTCGTTCAGAAGACACAACCTGGGCAAAGCAGCAACGTCGCAGACGCAAGAGTCGCTCATACGATGACACACCTTTGAGAGATCACCATTCATCACCAGTGTTGGACTCAGATAATGATGGCAATAGCTTGGACGCATGAAAAAGGAAAACATTTTTTTTCTAATGATGTACTCCGGCCTACCTATGCAGATTGGGAATGAGGAAAAGTATCCACTCTTCCCCCCACTTACACGATGAGTATTACTTATAAAGAGCCAAAGGGCAATTCTTAGAGGGAGGTTAGACATGGAGAACATACATCCTGAGATGTGGAGTATTATACTCCATAAGCTATCGGGGGCGGCTCCAACACTATCCCTCTTTCTCCCCGGGGGGGGAGAGAGAGGGGGGGGGAGGAGAGGGAAGGAGAGATCCATCTTGTCCCATACCTCATCCTCTCTACACACCTTGCTCCTATTCTCTCATACACCTTCCCACCTCCTTCCTATCAGCACCTCGCCTCTTTACCCGCATTGCCCTCGTTGTCTTCCATTTCTCCTCTTTTCTTTACCCCCTGAGTCTGCTCTTTCACTCCTTTTGCATACATCCCTGCTTCCCTTCGGTCCTAACCTTCACCTATCTAATCACACAATCTGTACCCATACCCCTCCCCCCCCTTTTTTTTTTTTTTATTTTAATTTTTTTTCTCCTTTCTTCTTTTCTCACTTCTTCCTACACGCTCTTTCCCCACCTTCCCTTCCCCCGGGGAGAGATGACATATGGTCTTGAGGGGATGGCTCCATACAAGGACATTAGACGCGGCAGGGACTTGGGCCAGTACAGAAAAAAGGAAGTCATGTGGCCAAAGAAGGTTTTTTTTCTGAGTGGAAATAACACGGGAAATGTTTCCATCTCGTGTTTATTGGGGGGGTTATGTTTCAGAAGGTTCTTACATTTCTTATGTTCCTTACTTTTTTAGGTTCATTTACTACCATGTGATATCTACGGCATATATTTGTTTATGTGAAATTCATTCCATTACCCCTTATTTCAAACATGTAGAAAGACGGAGAGAATATGTGCAATCTTCCTGGTCAGAACCCGATGTGTCTATCTTATACTATGTAAAATGGTTAGAGTAATTACATGGAATGTCAAGGGGCTTAGATCCCCTAACAAAAGACATATGGTGTTGAGGCATCTTAAAAGGCTTTGGGGAGACATTGCCCTTTTACAGGAAACACACCTGAGACAACATGAAGTACATTATATGTTGAAACAATGGGTAGGGGTAGGTTGGGCTTCGGGGGCTCAGAGCCGTAAGGCGGGAGTATTGATATTGGTCAACAAACATCTTGCACATACACTAGTTTCTATGACCAGAGATCAGGAGGGACGAATACTACACGTGGAGCTGGATATAAAGACCCAAAGATACAGTCTGTATAACATATACGCTCCTAATAGTTCGAGAGGTCAATTTTTCGACGCTTTGCAGATGAGACTATTAGAAGACCGGACTACCAATATAATCGTGGGTGGTGATTTTAATGAAGTGGTAACAGATGACATGGACAGGAAAAGGAGTGACGAAGGGGCTTCAAATATATCGGATGCGATAGAACATCCCAGGCGAGGGGGAAGGTTGGCAAATATGATGGGCTCGCTGGGATTAATTGATGTATGGCGCACTTTACATCCACATGAGTTAGAATTCTCACATTTTTCTTGCCCTCACTCATCCTGGTCAAGGATTGACCTATTCCTGATAAATGAGAAATTAATGTATATGATTGAGTCTGTCGAGATTGGAACAATGGTCATATCAGACCATAGCCCGGTCTCTTTAGACGTTTTAGAGATACAGCCCAAAGGCTCTGATATTCTATGGCGCTTTCCCGCTCACTTATCTAAATTGGGAGACTTCAAAACCAAACTCAAAGAATGGTGGCTCAGATTTTCAAGGGATAACGAAGCTCATAAGACGGACCACAAGCTTTTTTGGGAAACGGGAAAAGCGGTGGTCAGAGGCCATATCATTGCTCATACTATAACACAAAAAAGGAAACTGACTGAACAATATACTGAAGCCATACAAGAGTTACGGACGCCTACAGGGCCTTTCGACAAACACATGACCCAACGGACAGACAGAAGTGGCTGGAAGCCGGAAAGATTTTGACAGGTGGGCAGAAATGAGGGAAGCTATGACACGCGGACAGTTAGAGGTAGAATTAAATAGATTTGGAGACAAGGCAGGAAAACTGTTGGCAAATTTAGCTAATGGAAGACGTCCTGCCAATTTAATTGCAACACTTCGTCGGAAAGAGGGTGGGGTCACGACTAACCCTAGAGATATTAATAATATCTTAGGAGATTTTTACCGCAGATTGTATGGAGACGGCGAGACTCAGGCGACAGGGGGAGAAGAATGGCTGAGAAAGGTGAAACTGAGTACTGTCCCGGAGCTTGACCTGGAATGCCTCAATCAGCCCGTATCTGAAGCTGAGGTTGAATTAGCTATCAAAAATCTGGGCTCAGGTAAAGCACCGGGACCAGACTGGTTCACGGGCGAATTTTATAAACTCTTGAGAGAGGAAATAACTCCGACACTGACAGGACTATTTAATACATTTCTAGAAGGCGAATCCATTCCGGACGAGGCCAACGTGGCATATATCAAACTACTGCCTAAAGGAGACAAAGATAGAGAGGACCCGGCAAACTACAGACCCATATCCCTAGTGAACGTAGATCTTAAATTACTGTGCAAAGTAATGGCAGATAGATTAGCCCGAATTCTCCCGGACCTCATTGACCATCATCAAACAGGCTTTATTAAAGGCCGTTCGGCTGTTTCTAATGTACGCAAAGCATTGTTGGTGCTGGATGTGGTACGAGGCAGCGAACAGAGGAATGGAGAGGACCCAGCCGTGGTCACCTTGGACGCGGAAAAAGCATTTGACAATGTTAGGTGGCCATGGCTGGGTCTAGTACTTGACCATATGGGCATTAAAGGTAGATTTCGCTGCTTCCTACATAACCTATACTCTAACCCCACGGCGAGGGTGCAAACACCGGGCTTTCTGTCACCGAAATTTCCGTTGCAGAAAGGGACACGGCAGGGGTGTCCACTATCTCCTTTATTATTTAACCTAGCTTTGGAACCTCTAGCCAGATTCATCAATGATGTTAGCTCTTTTTCCGGTATCACCGTGGGAAGATGTGAGGTGAAATCTGCCTTGTTTGCAGACGACGTCGTTCTTTTCATGAAAAATCCGGAACGAGACCTGCCCTTATTGATCAAAGATATCGAGGCGTTTGGCAAATTTGCTGGATTTACTCTTAATAGACGTAAATGCGAAATAATGAGTATTCGGGGAGGGAACTCCTTGCAAAAGTTAACATCGCAATTAGGTATACCATTGGCCCGCTCACATATCAAATACTTGGGAATACAATTGGGCAGGACTCCGGGACAAGTCTACATGCTTAATTACCCCCCACTCTTTAATAAAATTGAACAAGAGCTCAAGAAATGGGCAAATCTCCCATTGTCATTGCTAGGTAGATGTCATTTGATAAAAATGGTCAGCTTTGCCCGTCTCCTTTATCCCATGCAAACACTTCCCCTATTATTAAGACATATAGATGTTAAAAGGGTCAACAAAGCATTTTCCGCTTTTATTTGGCGGGGACGCAGACCAAGAATACGAATGGGAACATTAATGTTGCCCAGGGCAGAAGGAGGTACGAACCTGCCTGATGTACGGGGATATAATTTGGCATGCTTACTAAGGCACGTCGTGGAATGGATTACAAAAGCTAATAGATATTCTGCGGGTCGGTTAGATGCAGAATTTTGTGCCCCGTGGGACCGTTGCTCCCTACTACATTCTTCTTTAGTACATATTCCGGAACAAATTAAATCGTCCGTCATCTGTAGGGACACGATAGCAGTCTGGAAGACCGTGAGGAAGAAATGTGGGTTACCCTGGAAAATATCTAAGCACCTTAACCCCTGGGCTTTCCCTGACTTTAAGATGGGGTGGGAGAACGCACTGTTCACGGAATGGAGGAGGAAGGGGGTACAGAAGATGGGGGACCTATTGCACGAGACGGACAGACGTTGGATGACAGGACTAGAAATTCTGAGGAAGTTCGGTCTAGGGGAAACACAAGGACTCCAATATATGCAACTGAAGCAGCATGTTATGACTAACCTTAGAGACGTATCCACAGAAGTGACTCCTAACGTATGTGACAAGTTGATTGGCTTGGAATCCTCACATCTTAGCATATCTTCTATATACAGGGAACTTAGAGGAACACTGACTCCAAATGGGTACTCAAATTTGTTCTCTAAGTGGACGAAATTTCTGGGAGACGATGCTGTGACGGACAGTATCTTGACAGGGTGGAACAAGGTGAGAAGATTTATTTTAGTGAACAATGGAGGGACTCACACTATCGCATCATACACGGGATGGTCTATGGTTTCAATTTTCCACGCTCTGTATCCAATCATGACCGCATAACATGTTGCCCCAAATGTCAAAGGGAAAACACCGACATGATCCATGGTCTTTGGACATGTCCTAGGGTGCGTTCGTTCTGGATAATGGCGAATGATCTGTTATATAGATACTGTGGATGCCGATATGCACTGGAACCCGCGAAGTGGATATTCCAGGACATAGAGGCGAATGGGAACAACAAAATGTCCCTGAGGTTTGCACATGTCCTCATTCTCCTAGCTAAACGGATGCTGCTTATATATTGGTTACGTTCTGACGTACCGAAAGATTCTGATATTGAGGCGGGGTTGGACAGAGCATTGGAGATTGATAGAAGGGAGGTATTACGGGATAAAGAACCGCTAATGGAGTCATTTATGAAAAAATGGAGGGGGTATATAGAGTCAAAGGAATCCATACACACAATCCGTCGCATAATGGGTCCTCTTAAAGATACCTCGTGGTACTTGCTGAACGACTTGGAGGGGTCACTGGGGAAATTAGGAATGTAAAGAAAGACGGACAATAAAGAGACTGGAATGGAATTCACCTTCACACTAGATCTTTAAAGGAAAAAGAGGATAAGCTTACCATGTGTTTCAGGTATAGGGAGATTGCACATTCGGATCTTTGAACAAAGACATTCTAATCAGATTTTTGTCGTTGATCTCTTTAGACATTTTTGACTGCATCTGGAGGATCTGGGGTTAATGGGACTTGTTTTTGTTTCTATGTTGTGGATTATTTTCACTATTTTCTATATTGCGAAGGTTTCTCTTTCTGTTATATATTCATTGTGTGTTATAACAATACTGTGAAGCTCTATTGATGTTTATTCTTTTATATGTTGTTTTCAAAAAAGAAAAATCTTTAATAAACATGATGTTTCAAAAAAAAAGAAATGTCCTGAAAGATGTGGAATTGTGAGTCTCCATACGTAAGAGAAGACTGCTCTCTGGCTCCTGAGAAAATCGATGCTGTGTCCAGATAATTCAGTAGACCGCAGATAATGTCTCTAGGATGTTGATTTTGTTTCGGCTTTGGTTTCAGTGCCCTGTGTACCCTTTCTATGATTATAGATTCCGCTCTCTCAGGACCTAGGATTGAAGAGAAGATTGATGTGGACACTTTGCCCAGGAAGCTTTAAACAAACGTTTCTGGGATACCCTTCAGTCTTACATTCTTTCTTTTGCTTCTATTCTTCTGGTCCTCCATGGCCAGGAGGGGGTTGTTGATGTATTGGCGTAGGAAAAGAACCTGCTCTCTCAGGCTCTTGTCGCCATTAACCATTTCTGTATGAGCTGCCTCAAGAGACTCTGCTCTGTCTATTCTGCTGCATGTCTGACCGGGGGCCTTAGATCTCAAGAACAAGAGGCTTCATGTTCCGCTCTATAACTCCCCAACACCCACAGTTGTTTCAACCAGAAGCACTACAGGTGAGAAAGTGAACTCACACCACACTTTTATAGGCTCACAAATGATAATCTTTATTAGTTAAAATATTAATTTAAGATTTACAATATTTAATATTCAGGTACCAATATGAGCTAGACTATTGTTATAATAATGTTATTATTAAGGCTAGGCACACATAAACATTGGACAGTATTTACACACAGGGACTGTACTTATACATATAAATTCTGTCATATGATGTCATTTTTCACCATTCACATCTAAACTTCACCTGTGCTTTTTTATAGCATATCACTTTGGATGTCCCTATTATTATTAATATTATTACTATTATTTATTTATATAGCACCATGGATTCCATGGTGCTCTACATAACAAAGGGACACTTTCAAATAAGTTAAAAGTACTATGAACAAACTAACAGTGACAGACTAGTACAGAGGGGAGAGAGGGCTCTGACCTTGCGGGCTTATATTCTACAGGGCAATCAGGAAGGAAACAGGTTGGGTCTGCTCCGGTGGTGGTGGAGCACCGGGTCCAGTGGTGGTGTAGCGCCAGGTCCAGTGGTGGAGCGCCGGTCCATTGGTGGTGGAGCGCCAGTCCAGTGGTGGTGGAGTGCCGGGTCCGGTGGTCGTGAGGTGGCACTTTGGTCATTGCAGGCTATAGGCTGTTCTGAAGAGATGGGTTTTCAGGTTCCGTTTGATGTTTCAAAGTGTAGGTGATAGTCGGACGTTTTGAGGTGTAGAATTCCAGAGGATGGGGTATGGTCGGCTGAAGTCTTGCAGGCGATTAGAGGAATGCACAAGTGGTGGAGGAAAGGAGGAGGTCTTGGGAGAATCGAAGATTGCAAGTTGGATGATATCAGGAGTTTAGTTCAGAGATATATGAGGGGGACAGATTGTGGTTGGCTTTGTTATTCAATGTTAGTAGTTTGAATTGGATACGCTGGGAAACTTGGAGCTATTGGAGGGATTTGCGAGGGAAGAAGTGGGAGGAGCAGTGAGGAGAGAGATGTGTGGCACCCCTGCGGGGGATTGCCACAGGTTCCACCGGTGCAAGGAGGGAATTGCACCTTGGTTAAAATAGCACACACCACCTTCCACCCCAGACCTGAAGGGGCAGCCCTACTGGCTGCCGTAAGTCAATTCCCCTTTAAGAACATCCAGGCCTGAGGGGAGGAGTTAGTCAGTCCCAGAGTGAGTCTGAAGTTAGTTCCTGTGTGAGAGAGAAGAGAGAGGAGACGGAGGAGCTGGTCGCTGGGAGAGATCCAGGACCAGGGACCACTGACCGCTATGCGCACCCTAGGGAAATGGTCAGAGGCAAGTGGAGAAAGCAGGGAACTAAGAAAGGGAACCAGGTTCTACTGCCCATTAGTACACCCGGACACTGGAATCCGAAGCTGTCAGCATTCAGAGCTACAGCAAAAGCCCAGAAGACTCGGGAGGAGTTCAACCACCAGCAGAGCCAGTAAGAGACGCTAAACTGACCAAGTATAGGGGCCATAGGAGAAACAGGGACCCCGCAGAAGGACCTCATTGCCAGTTTAGGACAAAGCCCAGAGAGGGAGAAGAAGCAGTGGGTTCAGGCTCAGGCAGGACTCATCCCACACAACGGAGCACAGACACAGAGGAGGCCTCATAACTTTCTAAAGTGAAAGTCCCAAGTTGCACCGGGGACCTGGTTAATACTCTGGACTGTACCTGTTACCATGTCACCGGTAAAAGGTACCGAAACAACAATCCCTGTGTGGTGTGTCTGTGTGCCTGTCTAACCGCCGCAATTCACCGCTGTGTCAGCAAAGACTTAACTACTACTCCCCTCAGCCATCCCCGCTGCCCTGAGGTAAAGCTCCACCTGTGGGGAGCTGTACCACACTCTGCTGCACCCACCATCACCTCAGTGGCCGGCTGCAGCGCTGGTAAACCCGTTACCAGGTACCATAGGTGGCGTCATGTTAACAATCCCCTTATTCCCCCACTGTTCCCCGCCATTGAGGGTCCAGGGCACGGGACCGGGGATCGACCAGCCGTGATCCCCCGCCCATCAAAGCCGCCATCAGCCCCTGTACCCGAGTACCCCATACCCTGTAGACCAACTCAGATGGATTAGTCGGGCAACAGAGTTAAGAACAGATTAGAGGGGGGGAGTGACTTGCCGATGGAGGACTAGGACGTGTTTCCCGCCGCTCCGCTCCACAGGCGCATAAGAGGCTTCTGTTCCCGCCACCCACGGAGCTTTCACTTATATGGGCAGGACCAGGAGGACTACAGGACAAGGGGGACCCGCAGCACAGGGACCGGAGACCAGCCTAGACCGCTACCTCCGCTCCTCCACCTTGCCCCGTTCAGCAGCAGCAGCGCCCAAGATGGCGATGGCCCCTCACAGCATGGGAGCTGCAGCTAAGGAGAAGAGGGAGAGAAGCAACCGCTATGCAGCACTGCAGGGAGGAGAGAAGGAGGAGGCCCACCACTCCACTACACATGATGTCCGCCCGATGTCAGAGCTAAGTGACTTAATTAAACATCTTCCCACCAAAGGGGACTTAGATAGGCTGGCCACACGCCTGGAGGGCACATATAGGCAAGAGATACAGGCCCTGAAAGGAGAGTTTACAGCCCGGGTGGAGGTGGTGGAGCAGGCTCAGGAGGCCATGTTAGATGAGCTGCAGGCCCATAGAGCTCTGATTGAGTCCCACTCCAATCTGATAGAGGAACTGCTTTCAGGCCAGGAGGACTCGAAAAACGGCAATCGGAGGAACAACATCCGTATCCGAGGTCTTCCTGAGTCTGTTCCCTCCGGTGATCTGCGGAGTGTGGTGCAGCAGCTCTTTAATCAAGTGCTGGGAGAACCTGAGGGGCCTGCTATAGAGATGGACAGGGTGCACAGGTCACTGGCTCCGAGATCCGCGGACGAGTCCAGAATCCGGGAGGTTATATGTCGGGTGCACTTTTTCACCATAAAAGAAGCCATAATGCAGGCTGCCAGGGTGCAGGGTCATATCCCTTTCATGAACACCAACATCTCCCTGTACCCCGACCTGGCACGTCGCACGCTACAGCAGAGGAGAGGTCTGAGGCACCTACTGTCGACGCTAAAGGAAAATGTGGCGCCCCTGCATCCAGGAGGCCACAGAAGGGAACTGCAGCCAGGCAGGTAGGACATTGTTGCACACCAACACCCTCACAGCCCACACAACCCACGCACAGAGAAGGTAACATCCAGCCCTGAGATTAGATACTATATGAGATCGGAGGGGTGGTGGATTCAGAGGAGTGGTTTGGGCACACCAGAGGTCAGGTGACTGACAGTATATAGGAAGGGGGAGGAGTGAAGGAAGTTAGTAGGCTCAAGGTGCCGAGCTGTAAAGACCCAGGAGTAGGCCACAGTAGGCTGAGCTGTAAAGACAGAAGGACAATCACACTCTCTGTGAGTGCAAGGCTAGGAGCGCAGAATCCGTACTGAGCCAGTGTGAGCCAGAGGGGAGAGAAAGCCCGTCCGATGCTGATGCCACTAGCTGTGTGACAGAACAGAGAAGGGACGGTGTAACCCGGGCCCTAGACAGCAGCTGAAGCCACTGACTGCAGGCAGAGAAGACCCTCCTGATATACTAGAAGGAACAGAGAGAAGGAGCCTGGTAGAGCCTCGTGCTGAGGACTACTGGAGGCTGGGCTAAGTAGAGTGTCGGCTCTAGAGGAGACCGTAGTTCACCCGGCACCCCCAGACAACACGACGAGGGGTCTGAGTTCCAGATTGAGACCCCTACCTTAAAGGACAGGCAGCTAAGTGACGCACTAGGACTCACAGAAGCCCAAGTCACCGCCATACTGTCCGGCGTATCACACACCACCCGTACAGACGGAGACCGTAACAGCCCGGAAAGGGACACTAAAGACTGTGTGAGGGGTCACAGGGAGAGAGAGGCCTGGCTGCAGGGAGCAAAAGGGAAACCGGAGAGGGAGGAAGAACCCGTGTACTTGAACGGTGTACCAACTGCAAATGACTTGTAAACTGCTTGAAGGAAACAGAGAGTAAAGCTTTGGAAAACCCTGAATTGCCTCTCTTGTCTGCCTCTATCTGCACACCATTCTCCCTCATACAGATCCAGCCTGTCAGCACCAGCCAGGAGGAGAGATCCCTGCAGCCTGCAAGTAAGTGTGCTACAGCTACACCATAGACTTAACCCTTACTGCCCCGGGGGATACAGTTCCCCCCACTGGAACTATATCATCTCCGCTGCCATCCCATCACCCCCGGAGGTTCTGCAGCAGCGGCGGCCCCGTCACTGGCCGCATCAAGTGGGTGGCGTCACCCGTGACAAATCCCCTTGTAAATATTCCCCATCTTATTGTGCGGGCCCAGGGACACGGTCCGGACCAAGCCACCCGTGACTTCCCTGGCACCGACCGCTCCGGTACCGAGTACCCCCGTCCCGAGGGGGCTCCACAACCTGGCGTCACGAACAGGATCTACCCGGTCCAAAGGAATTCGACCTCGTGCGCCCAGAAGACGTGTTTAGAACTTTTCCTGCCAAAATCTGATCTTAATGGCGGCCAGGGAAGACTAGCGCCATGTGCAGAGGAGGCGTTCCCAAGACTCCCATCGTGGGCCGGTCCGGTCCAAGGCGCGAAAAGAAGGTCCTGCCCTGGCTCTCCTTAATTCCGGGAGAGCCAGCCGTCACTCTCAAAGAAGAGCCTCCGCCCCTAGATCCTCCTCCTAGCAAGCCGACGAAGAAGGAAATAGTCATCAGGAAGGGGCGGAGCAAGCAACCGGAAGAGAAGCAGTCGCCATTCAGAGACACGAGGACGGAAGCGGAGGACGCCGAGAAGAGAGCTGCGCACGAGAGACCACGTGTGATCCCAGAGGGCCCACAAGACGACCCTGTGGAGGAACCCGGACAGGAAAGAGCATTTGTGATCGTGCAGAGATGGCAGAAGGCGGCGAGGAGCGTCCCTACGTCCTAGACACCCGGAGGGGTGTATTGCGGCTGCTGCCCCCGCGGATGACACGGGCCCAGGAAGAGAACCGGACCCGGATTCAAATAGACATTGACCACCACCAGGGCTATGAGGCTCAGTCTAAGCGACCCAGCTGGGTCAGAGAGCCGCGTGAGCATGCGGACAGCGAGGCCGAGGGCCGTACTGCGATTCTAGTAGACGTAACCACCCCACCAGCCGTACTGAGTAAGGCATGGAGAGAGGCCAATCCACTGGGAGCTTTGCCAGAAGGATTCCTGAAGCTGCCGCAGCCGCTGATACCACCACCGACTTCCACCGAGGTGAGAGGGGAGCAGCTCCGCTGCTGGTGGGAGCGAGATAAAGATTGTGAGGACCTGATGGGCTTCCTAGGAGACCCCGCTGGAAAGATAGGCCCTGCAGAGCTGAAAACGCGGGAGGAATACATCCGTAGATGTGTCCGGAAGTGGGAGAAGGAGGAAGTCGAGAGGCAGGCGCAGAAACAGGTGATGGTGGCCCGCGCTAAGGAGGCCAAGAATGCCGCCCGCCGAGATAGAGAGATCCAGAAGTCCCCGCGGCATGAGGGCAAGATTGTTAAGATCGTGGAAGAGAAAGGCTATGCTTTTGCTCGTGAACCCGGTGCGAGGCTAGACATATTCATTAACAAAAGAGAAGTGGAGGAGCAACTCCCACCAGACCATCCTGATAGACAGGTCGAGATCGGAGAGTGGGTATCGTACTACATCGCCCAAGGTGAGCGCGGCCCGTACGGCCTTAAAGTCAAGAGACTCTGTTTAGAATCCGAGAAAGTGGATGATGCCTCGACCGCAGAATACTTCGAAATACGAGACGACCTCGAGGAAACTAGCTACACGGACGTGGCTGTAAACACAGATCCTGTGACGATCCTAGAGACTGTCCCAGCAAAGATCACAGCAGATGCTATAACCCAGACCCCAGAGAGGTACTTGTTGATCGACGCATTGCAGCACCTGGAAGTGTTTCCCAGAAGAACAGCACCGCAGACGCTGCCTTGGAAGCAAGTAAAGAAGGCGTAGAACACGGGTCCAGTAACAGATGAAGACACTGTAAGGGTACCTTTACACGCGGCTACATTTCTAGGGTGGCAACAGGTAACTTACTGGTTGCAGTGAAATCATGGAGACAAGGTTCTATCTTGTTGCTCTGTACAAATGGAATAATCTCTCCATGATTTCACTGCAACCAGTAAGTTACCTGTAGCCACCCTAGAAATGTAGCCGCGTGTAAAGGTACCCTTCAATTTTAGTGTTAATGTTCAACATTTTTTTCCTTTATGATCGCCCATCCCTTACCTGAGTGAATGCTAGCATTCCCCTGTTTGTCATATATGTTTGAAATGAACATTTAATATCACGGACGATGATGTGATAAGAACTTTCCTTGTAAATAGTTGAGCACCTTTGTGTGCTCCCCTTTGGTTTTATAACCAGCTGCACATGAGAGTTGGTGCATGAGACTTTGCATTTTTGAATCAAGAACTTTGAAGCTGCTTTTTGAGAATTTTGCACTTTTTGAAAGAAGAAGTTTTATACTTTTGATACAAAGTAGTATTTATAATGTGTATTTTACAGAAACAGGGTAATGACGTATAGATACCAATGCACTTGTTTATAGTTAAAGTAACGTTTGAAGAATCGTGCCTCCCGGATGGGAAGAAATCAAGAATCCTTAATGTTTACTGTTATGAAAATAAAAATGTTTTCAGGGTGATCCATGACGGGCAGCGCGAGGACGCGCTAGTTAACTCCGGGAGAGTGTGGCGCCCCTGCGTCCAGGAGGCCACAGAAGGGAACCGCAGCCAGGCAGGTAGGACATTGTTGCACACCAACACCCTCACAGCCCACACAACCCACGCACAGAGAAGGTAACATCCAGCCCTGAGATTAGATACTATATGAGATCGGAGGGGTGGTGGATTCAGAGGAGTGGGTTGGGCACACCAGAGGTCAGGTGACTGACAGTATATAGGAAGGGGGAGGAGTGAAGGAAGTTAGTAGGCTCAAGGTGCCGAGCTGTAAAGACCCAGGAGTAGGCCACAGTAGGCTGAGCTGTAAAGACAGAAGGACAATCACACTCTCTGTGAGTGCAAGGCTAGGAGCGCAGAATCCGTACTGAGCCAGTGTGAGCCAGAGGGGAGATAAAGCCCGTCCGATGCTGATGCCACTAGCTGTGTGACAGAACAGAGAAGGGACGGTGTAACCCGGGCCCTAGACAGCAGCTGAAGCCACTGACTGCAGGCAGAGAAGACCCTCCTGATATACTAGAAGGAACAGAGAGAAGGAGCCTGGTAGAGCCTCGTGCTGAGGACTACTGGAGGCTGGGCTAAGTAGAGTGTCGGCTCTAGAGGGGACCGTAGTTCACCCGGCATCCCCAGACAACACGACGAGGGGTCTGAGTTCCAGATTGAGACCCCTACCTTAAAGGATAGGCAGCTAAGTGACGCACTAGGACTCACAGAAGCCCGAGTCACCGCCATACTGTCCGGCGTATCACACACCACCCGTACAGACGGAGACCGTAACAGCCCGGAAAGGGACAATAAAGACTGTGTGAGGGGTCACAGGGAGAGAGAGGCCTGGCTGCAGGGAGCGAAAGGGAAACCGGAGAGGGAGGAAGAACCCGTGTACTTGAACTGTGTACCAACTGCAAATGACTTGTAAACTGCTTGAAGGAAACAAAGAGTAAAGCTTTGGAAAACCCTGAATTGCCTCTCTTGTCTGCCTCTATCTGCACACCATTCTCCCTCATACAGATCCAGCCTGTCAGCACCAGCCAGGAGGAGATACCCTGCAGCCTGCAAGTAAGTGTGCTACAGCTACACCATAGACTTAACCCTTACTGCCCCGGGGGATACAGTTCCCCCCACTGGAACTATATCATCTCCGCTGCCATCCCATCACCCCCGGAGGTTCTGCAGCAGCGGCGGCCCCATCACTGGCCGCATCAAGTGGGTGGCGTCACCCGTGACAAATCCCCTTGTAAATATTCCCCATCTTATTGTGCGGGACCAGGGACACGGTCCGGACCAAGCCACCCGTGACTTCCCTGGCACCGACCGCTCCGGTACCGAGTACCCCCGTCCCGAGGGGGCTCCACAACCTGGCGTCACGAACAGGATCTACCCGGTCCAAAGGAATTGGACCTCGTGCGCCCAGAAGACGTGTTTAGAACTTTTCCCACCAAAATCTGATCTTAATGGCGGCCAGGGAAGACTAGCGCCATGTGCAGAGGAGGCGTTCCCAAGACTCCCATCGTGGGCCGGTCCGGTCCAAGGCGCGAAAAGAAGGTCCTGCCCTGGCTCTCCTTAACTCCGGGAGAGCCAGCCGTCACTCTCAAAGAAGAGCCTCCGCCTCTAGACCCTCCTCCTAGCAAGCCGACGAAGAAGGAAATAGTCATCAGGAGGGGGCGGAGCAAGCAACCGGAAGAGAAGCAGTCGCCATTCAGAGACACGAGGACGGAAGCGGAGGACGCCGAGAAGAGAGCTGCGCACGAGGGACTTCCCCGGCACCGACCGCTCCGGTACCGAGTACCCCCGTCCCGAGGGGGCTCCACAACCACAACATCACTTATCGATGGGGCTTCCCCTTCCAACTTATTGCCACTAAAGATGGCCAGTCTGCCACTTTCCGCAAGAAAGGAGACCTGCCGGGCTTCCTAGGTGCGTTCCGGCTGCCCGACATTGACCTTCCCGACTGGCCTGCTGTCTCGGGCCTTCCGGCCCCTCTTCCGAGGTGGAGGGAGGTCGGCCGCAGGGGTGCCTCTCGTGGGTCCCCCACCTGAGCAGTGGTCCCCTAGAGACACTTATAAGTCAGGCCATGAGCCGGCTTCTTGAGGCCAACTCCAAGTTGCCCCTGTAGGGTATTTGAGGATGTTGGAAGCTGATATATTTTTATAAAGTTTTTTCTTTTTGTTTTTCCCTTGTTTCATCTGTCCTTAATAGTGATGAGCGAGCATGCTCGCCACTACTCGGTACTCGCACGAGTATCACTGTACTCGGGCTACTCGGCGAGCACCGAGTAATCTCGCGATACTCGTGCTGTGCTCGTGGTCGTCATCTCTGCATGTTGGCGCTCTTTTGAGAGCCAGCCCACGTGCAGGGATTGGCTGGCAGACCACTGCAATGCCACAGCCCTGTTAGTTGTGGCATAGCAGTGATTGGCCGGCCTGCACAGCGTGACCGAGCCTTTATAACTCCCGGCGCGCTGTGCTCGGCACACAGCCATCCAGACAGTCAGTGTAGGGAGAGTGTCTGCTGCTGCTTAGGGACAGATTTGCGGCCCTTATAGGTAGATCCGGAGCAGGGCTGCAAACTGCTGCTGACCACAACAGTCCGTCTCAGGACTAATCTAGGAGGATATAGGCAGGGTGATCCAGATCGGAGTCCAAGCTTTCCAGTGACCAGAACAGTCCTTCTCAGGACTAATCTAGGAGGATATAGGTAGGGTGATACAGATCGGAATCCAATCTTTTCTGTGACCATTAGAGTCACCAGACTGTTGTACTTACTACCTTAATACAGGTTAGGGACTAAAATCCTCTCCTGAAACCATTACAGTCACCAGACTGTTGTACTTACTACCTTGATACAGGTTAGGGACTAAAATCCTCTCCTGACACCATTACAGTCACCAGACTGTTGTACTTACTACCTTAATACAGGTTAGGGACTAAAATCCTCTCCTGACACCATTACAGTCAACAAACTGTTGTACTTACTACCTTGATACAGGTTAGGGACTAAAATCTTTCTCTCCTGAAACCATTACAGTCACCAGACTGTTGTACTTACTACCTTAATACAGGTTAGGGACTAAAATCCTCTCCTGACACCATTACAGTCACCAGACTGTTGTACTTACTACCTTAATACAGGTTAGGGACTAAAATCCTCTCCTGAAACCATTACAGTCACCAGACTGTTGTACTTACTACCTTGATACAGGTTAGGGACTAAAATCCTATCTCCTGTCACCATTACAGTCACCAGACTGTTGTAATTACTACCTTTGATACAGGTTAGGGCTAAAATCCTATCTGTCACCATTACAGTCACCAGACTGTTGTAATTAGTATTTTGATACAGGTTAGGGCCTAAAATCCTAATCTCTGTGATCTGAACAGTCACCAGACTGTTGTACTTACTATCTTGATACAGGTTAGGGACTAAAATCCTCTCCTGACACCATTACAGTCACAGACTGTTGTACTTACTACCTTGATACAGGTTAGGGACTAAAATCCTCTCCTGATACCAATTACAGTCACCAGACTGTTGTACTTACTACCTTATACAGGTTAGGGACTAAAATCCTTCTTCCTGAAACCATTACAGTCACCAGACTGTTGTACTTACTACTTAATACAGGTTAGGGACTAAAATCCTATCTCTGAACCATTACAGTCACCAGACTGTTGTACTTACTACTTGATACAGGTTAGGGACTAAAATCCTCTCCTGACACCATTACAGTCACCAGACTGTTGTAACTTACTACTTGATACAGGTTAGGGACTAAAATCCTCTCCTGAAACTATTACAGTCACCAGACTGTTGTACTTACTACCTTGATACAGGTTAGGGACTAAAATCCTCTCCTGAAACCATTACAGTCACCAGACTATTGTACTTACTACCTTGATACAGGTTAGGGACTAAAATCCTCTCCTGACAACATTACAGTCACCAGACTGTTGTACTTACTACCTTGATACAGGTTATTGGACTAAAATCCTAATCTCCTGTCACCATTACAGTCACCAGACTGTTGTAATTACTACCTTGATACAGGTTAGGGCCTAAAATCCTAATCTCTGTCACCATTACAGTCACCAGACTGTTGTAATTACTACCTTTGATACAGGTTAGGGCCTAAAATCCTAATCTCCTGTGATCTGAACAGTCACCAGACTGGTTGTACTTTACTACCTTATACAGGTTAGGGACTAAAATCCTCTCCTGAACCATTACAGTCACCAGACTATTGTACTTACTACCTTGATACAGGTTAGGGACTAAAATCCTCTCCTGAACCATTACAGTCACCAGACTGTTGTACTTACTACCTTGATACAGGTTAGGGACTAAAATCCTCTCCTGACACCATTACAGTCACCAGACTGTTGTACTTACTACCTTGATACAGGTTAGGGACTAAAATCCTCTCCTGACACCAATACAGTCACCAGACTGTTGTACTTACTACCTTAATACAGGTTAGGGACTAAAATCCTCTCCTGAAACCATTACAGTCACCAGACTGTTGTACTTACTACCTTGATACAGGTTAGGGACTAAAATCCTCTCCTGAAACCATTACAGTCACCAGACTGTTGTATTTACTACCTTGATACAGGTTAGGGACTAAAATCCTCTCCTGACACCATTACAGTCACCAGACTGTTATACTTACTACCTTGATACAGGTTAGGGACTAAAATCCTCTCCTGAAACCATTACAGTCACCAGACTGTTGTACTTACTACCTTGATACAGGTTAGGGACTAAAATCCTCTCCTGAAACCATTACAGTCACCAGACTGTTGTAATTACTACCTTGAAACAGGTTAGGGCCTAAAACCCTAATCTCCTGTCACCATTACAGTCACCAGACTGTTGTAATTACTACCTTGATACAGGTTAGGGCCTAAAATCCTAATCTTCTGTCACCATTACAGTCACCAGACTGTTGTCGCTGTATACAAGCAAAATGCGCAAGGGCGTTGGCAAGGAACAAAGAAGTGAACGTGATGGTGGTGTAGGCAGAGGCCGAGGTCGTGTGCAAGCACTAATTTCGCAACAACAAAGGGGCACATCTACTCGCTCACACGTCCTGTCCCAAATTCTTGGGGCCCGCTCCAGTACACCGCTCTTGAACCAACACCTGTGTCAACAGGTTGTTACTTGGATTGCGGATAATGCTTCAAGTCAGATTGGCACCTCCACCAACACCCTGTCTTCCACACGGTCAAGTGTCAGTAGCCGTGATACTGCACCGCACATTTCCAACCTGATCCCCCTTCCTACCACCAGGCCGAGTACACGTCTACGGACATTACTGATCCCACACTTGGACACTCGGAAGTCCAGAAGTGTGTACCCATGGGTGAGTGGAGGTACATGGCAAATTCCCATAACAAAATTTAAATTCAGTTGTCATTTGTTGGTGGTGTGATGAAGTCTGGCCCAATCTAACCCTTGTTCATCTTGATCAGAGTCAGCCTGTCAGCATTTTCAGTTGACAGGCGGGTGCGTTTATCAGTAATGATTCCACCTGCGGCACTGAAAACACGCTCGGACAAAATGCTAGCGGCAGGGCAGGCCAGGACTTCCAAGGCGTAGAGAGTCAATTCATGCCACGTGTCCAGCTTGGAGACCCAATAATTGTAAGGCACAGAGGAATCTCGCAGTACAGTTGTTCAATCTGCAAGGTACTCCTTCAGCATCTGGCCAAACTTAGCATTTCTTGTGGCACTACCCCGCACCTCAGGGGCTGTGGTACGTGAGGGGCTGAGAAAACTGTCCCACATCGTAAAGACTGTTCCACTACCTCTGGCGGATTGGACTTGTGCCTCTCTCGGCCGTACGCCTTGGTTGTCCACTGATTCCTGACCTATGCCGCTAGCGTTTTGTGAGGGGAATGATTTGCCTACTTCCGTGACTATGGCCTTCTGGAACTGCTGCATTTTGGCTGACATCTCCTACTCAGGAATGAGAGACATAAAGTTCTCCTATAAAGCGTGGGTCTAAGAGTGTTGCCAACCAGTACTGATTGTCGGCCAAGATGTTCTGAACGCGAGGGTCACGAGCCAGGCAGCTTACCATAAAGTCAGCCATGTGCGCCAGACGCTTAACAGCCATCACTTCAGTATCCAGACCAACACGATGACTGAACATGCTGTCCTCCTCCTCCTCCTCATCTCCCCTGTCCTCTGGCCAGCCACGCTGAATCGAGGGTATGACTGGTGTGCATGTCATATCCTCAATTTGGCCAGAGAGTTGCTCCGTGTCTTCATCCTCCTCCTCCTCGTCATAGTCCTCCACTGCACGTTGTGATGAGATGAGGCTGGGCTGTGTGTTTTCACCCACACCCACTACTGTTTCTTGCTCCAAGTCATCGCGCTCAGCCTGCAATGCATCCTCTTTGTTTTTCAGCAGAGACCATTTTAGAAGGCAGAGTAGTGGTATGGTGACGCTAATAATGGCGTCATCGCCGCTCACCATCTTGGTGGAGTCCTCAAAGTTTTTGAGGACGGTACATAGGTCCGACATCCATCTCCACTCCTCAGGTGTTATGTGTGGAGTTTGACCCATTTCCCGACGGCTTAGGTGATGCAGGTAGTCCACAACTGCCCTCTTCTGCTCACATATCCTGACCAACATGTGCAGAGTTGAATTCTAACGCGTGGGGACATCACACACCAGTCTGTGGGCCGGAAGACGCAAACGGCGCTAAAAGCCGGCAAGGACGGCTGAAGCAGCAGGTGACTTGCGAAAATGTGCAGACAGACGGCGAACTTTTACCAGCAGTTCAGACAGCTCTGGGTATGACTTTATAAACCTCTGAACCACCAGGTTGAGCACATGGCCCACGCATGGAACATGCGTCAGCTGGCCTCGCCTCAAAGCTGCCACCAGGTTCCGGCCATTGTCACACACGACCTTTCCTGGCTTTAGGTTCAGAGGTGTGCGCCAGTGATCTGCCTGCTGTTTCAGAGCTGTCCACACCTCTTCTGCATTGTGGGGTTTGTCACCTATGCAGACTAGCTTCAGCACAGCCTGTTGCCGCTTTGCAGAGGCAGTGCTGCAGTGCTTCCAGCTTGGGACTGGTGTGGAGGGTACAGTGGATGAGGATGCGCAGGAGGAGGAGGAGGAGGCTGAAGAGCATGACATTCCAGAGCTGTAGAGTGTCGGTGAAACCCTGACAGAGGTAGGGCCTGCTATCCTTGGTGTGGGAAGGACTGTGTTCCGTCCCTCGCTCAGACTGGGTCCCAGCCTCCACAATATTAACCCAGTGTTTTGTCAAGGAGATGTAGCGGCCTTGCCCACAAGCACTTGTCCACGTGTCTGTGGTTAGGTGGACTTTGGCTGAAACAGCGTTGTTCAGGGCACGTGTGATGCTGTTGGACACGTGGTTATGCAATGCGGGGACGGCACATCTGGAGAAATAGTGGCGGCTGGGGACCGAGTAACGTGGGACAGCAGCCGCCATCAGGTCGCGGAATGCTTCCGTCTCCACCAGCCGTAAAGGCAACATTTCTAGCGCTAAGAGTCGCGAAATGTGAGAATTCAGGACTGTGGCATGTGGGGCGTTGGCAGCGTATTTGCGCTTGCGTTCAAAGGTTTGATGAATGGATAATTGAACGCTGCGCTGGGACAAGGACGTGCTTGATGATGGTGTTATTTGTGCGTGGGCAACTTCAGGTGCAGGGCCGGAGGCTTGTTCGCGGCCAGCATGTACAGGGGATTGGCTCGCACGCACAACACGCGAAGACGTAGCAGTGACATCAGCAAGCACCGCTCCTCGACTCTGTTGTACTTCCCACAAAGTCGGTGTAAGGTTTTCAGTCTTTTTTGCTATATCTGTTGTTATGTTTGCATTTAGTGTATTTTGTCGGCCATCTTGTTTCCTGTCCTGTGCATTGACTTTTGCCCTCAAACAATATGGAGTCCTCAGCTTTGATGTGCCTGCCCTGTTTCTTGCCAATTGCCCTTTTAATCAGTTTTGGTACCTTTACACGCCGCGACGGCAGGCTGGATACATCGCGCTACTTCACGTGCACGAGCACGCCCGAACGGCTACAAACGGTCAACGCACTCTCTTTACACGCCGCCATAAGGTGCGCTACGCCACGCTACATCTATAGCTAGCTACATCGCCGGGTGTCTCAAGTAGCCAGCTGTAGCGTAGCGTACCATGTTTACACACCGCTCCAACAAGCTACTATGGGCGGACCCGGTGCAGCATGGATAGCACATAGGCGTGCAACAATCTTGGATTACGAGCCGTCCGTACGATGATAGGACAGCGCAATATCATCAGGATTGGCCAGGCATCGCAGTAGGCTGATTAATACAGCACGCTCGAGTAATTGTGTAGTGTGACTGGTCAGCTCCTTAAATATCCCGCCCTATGCTGCGACTACCAATCATAAAGCAGGAGCGACCTCCAATGATCGCAGATGGGGCGCGGTAACATGGCGACTGTGTCACGCCTTAGATACATGGCAGCCACATCGCCGGGTGTCCAGAGTTGCCTTCCGTTGCTTCTTTACACGCCGATACAGCTCGCTACAATCGGCGATGTTGCCTTAAGTTTATGAGCAGAGACCATAAACAGATGTATCTGTCGCCGGCTGTAGCGTCGCCTCTTCAGACGCCGCTACTACAGGCGATATGGACGCTACAAGCTACAATTGTAGCTTGTAGCGCGATGTATCCAGCCTGCCGTTGCGGTGTGTAAAGGTACCATTTCAGATGATTTACCTGTGCTCCTGAATCAGGTCTGCAATCTGTCTTGACTTGCTCTCTGAAGCCTGGATTCACTCTGCCTGGAATCATTTATGGACACAGAATCCTCCTGTTTGCCAGCAACATCTGACAGGGAAGTAATAGACTCTGAATGCTTTCCTTGAGACTTGTACTATGCTTTAATGCTCTGATGTCCTTGGTTGTTTGCCTTGCACTCTGCAACTTACATTTACGTTATCCTGTTGATGCACTAACTTGTATGAAGCAATACAAGAGCTGCTTAAGAAGCGTATTTCTCATGTGTCTCATTATACCCATGCATTAGACTCTATATAGACTGTATCATATATGACAGTCGGGTGCTTGGCTGACATGTGCCTGATCATGCTGGTGGTGGTCAGGCTGCTAGTTTTCGTACCCCTGTTGATGCTGGCATGGCAGGTGTTGCAAATGGCCTTTTTAGAGTCATCTGGAGCCAACTTAAAATACTGCCAGACTCGGGAAGACCTAACATTTGCACAGGCACCTTGTGTCGTGTTGTTGATCCGGGGAACGGTTCCCTGCCTTCTGCCTGCGGACCCGACCCTGCTTCGTACTGCCTGTTGGGATGCTACGCCTCCCTCCCCCTGTGCACTGCTGTCCTCGCTCTGCATATCCTCCTGCCAGGTTGGGTCAGCTACTGGATCATCCACCACGTCGTCTTCCTCTTCCTTGGCTAATCGCTGGACTGCTCCTCCTTCTCCTCATGTGCCACCTTGATGACCGTTACAATACTTAGGCTGTTGTTTCAGGTATACCCCAGTGGTAAATTTTTACGCCCATTCTTTTTGAATGGGCATTACAACGACAGGATACCCGCTCCTTTTCAATGGGAAAAATGTTTTGAGGCCCTCCTGCACGTCTCTATCCAGGGACAATGTGGAGCCTCCCAATTTTTGGCTGCCCTGCCAAAGGGCTATACTACAATACACCCACTTGAGGTTTACAGGCCCTACTGCATGTCTGTATGCATGGGTCATTTTTGAACCTCCCAATTTTTGGCTGCCCTGGCTAAAGGGCTAGACTACAATACACCCACTTCATGTTTACAGGCCCTCCTGCACGTCTCTATCCAGGGACAATGTGGAGCCTCCCAATTTTTGGCTGCCCTGGCCAAAGGGCTATACTACAATACACCCACTTGAGGGTTACAGGCCCTACTACATGTCTGTATGCATGGGTCATTGTTGAACCTTCCAATTTTTGGCTGCCCTGGCCAAAGGGCTATACTAAAATACACCCAGTTCTTGTTTACAGGCCCTCCTGCACGTCTCTATCCAGGGACAATGTGGAGCCTCCCAATTTTTGGCTGCCCTGCCAAAGGGCAATACTACAATACACCCATTTGAGGTTTACAGGCCCTCCTGCATGTCTGTATCCAGGGGCATTGGGAACCTCTCAAATTTTGGCTGCCCTGCCAAAGGGCAATACTACAATACACCCACTTGAGGGTTACAGGCCCTACTACATGTCTGTATGCATGGGTCATTGTTGAACCTCCCAATTTTTGGCTGCCCTGACCAAAGGGCTATACTACAATACACCCACTTGAGGGCTACAGGCCCTACTACATGTCTGTATACATGGGTCATTTTTGAACCTCCCAATTTTTGGCTGCCCTGGCCAAAGGGCTAGACTACAATACACCCACTTCATGTTTACAGGCCCTCCTGCACGTCTCCATCCAGGGACAATGTGGAGCCTCCCAATTTTTGACTGCCCTGGCCAAAGGGCTATACTACAATACACCCAGTTCTTGTTTACAGGCCCTCCTGCACGTCTCTATCCAGGGACAATGTGGAGCCTCCCAATTTTTGGCTGCCCTGGCCAAAGGGCTATACTACAATACACCCACTTGAGGGTTACAGGCCCTACTACATGTCTGTATGCATGGGTCATTGTTGAACCTCCCAATTTTTGGCTGCCCTGCCAAAGCCCTATACTACAATACACCCACTTGAGGGTTACAGGCCCTACTGTATGTCTGTATGCATGGGTCATTTTTGAACCTCCCAATTTTTGGCTGCCCTGGCCAAAGGGCTGGACTACAATACACCCACTTCATGTTTACAGGCCCTCCTGCACGTCTCCATCCAGGGACAATGTGGAGCCTCCCAATTTTTGACTGCCCTGGCCAAAGGGCTATACTACAATACACCCAGTTCTTGTTTACAGGCCCTCCTGCACGTCTCTATCCAGGGACAATGTGGAGCCTCCCAATTTTTGGCTGCCCTGGCCAAAGGGCTATACTACAATACACCCACTTGAGGGTTACAGGCCCTACTACATGTCTGTATGCATGGGTCATTGTTGAACCTCCCAATTTTTGGCTGCCCTGCCAAAGCCCTATACTACAATACACCCACTTGAGGGTTACAGGCCCTACTGTATGTCTGTATGCATGGGTCATTGTTGAACCTCCCAATTTTTGGCTGCCCTGGCCAAAGGGCTAGACTACAATACACCCACTTCATGTTTACAGGCCCTCCTGCACGTCTCTATCCAGGGACAATGTGGAGCCTCCCAATTTTTGGCTGCCCTGGCCAAAGGGCTATACTACAATACACCCACTTGAGGGTTACAGGCCCTACTACATGTCTGTATGCATGGGTCATTGTTGAACCTTCCAATTTTTGGCTGCCCTGGCCAAAGGGCTATACTACAATACACCCAGTTCTTGTTTACAGGCCCTCCTGCACGTCTCTATCCAGGGACAATGTGGAGCCTCCCAATTTTTGGCTGCCCTGGCCAAAGGGCAATACTACAATACACCCAGTTCTTGTTTACAGGCCCTCCTGCACGTCTCTATCCAGGGACAATGTGGAGCCTCCCAATTTTTGGCTGCCCTGGCCAAAGGGCTATACTACAATACACCCACTTGAGGGTTACAGGCCCTACTACATGTCTGTATGCATGGGTCATTGTTGAACCTCCCAATTTTTGGCTGCCCTGCCAAAGGCCTATACTACAATACACCCACTTGAGGGTTACAGGCCCTACTGTATGTCTGTATGCATGGGTCATTGTTGAACCTCCCAATTTTTGGCTGCCCTGGCCAAAGGGCTAGACTACAATACACCCACTTCATGTTTACAGGCCCTCCTGCACGTCTCTATCTAGGGACAATGTGGAGCATCCCAATTTTTGGCTGCCCTGGCCTAAGGGCTATACTACAATACACCCACTTGAGGGTTACAGGCCCTACTACATGTCTGTATGCATGGGTCATTGTTGAACCTTCCAATTTTTGGCTGCCCTGGCCAAAGGGCTATACTACAATACACCCAGTTCTTGTTTACAGGCCCTCCTGCACGTCTCTATCCAGGGACAATGTGGAGCCTCCCAATTTTTGGCTGCCCTGGCCAAAGGGCTAGACTACAATACACCCACTTCATGTTTACAGGCCCTCCTGCACGTCTCTATCTAGGGACAATGTGGAGCATCCCAATTTTTGGCTGCCCTGGCCTAAGGGCTGTACTACAATACACCCACTTGAGGGTTACAGGCCCTACTACATGTCTGTATGCATGGGTCATTGTTGAACCTTCCAATTTTTGGCTGCCCTGGCCAAAGGGCTATACTACAATACACCCAGTTCTTGTTTACAGGCCCTCCTGCATGTCTGTATCCAGGGGCATTGGTGAACCTCCCAATTTTGGACTGCCCTGGCAAATGAAGATACTACAATAGACCCAGTTCCTCAAAATGGGCACATTATTTCAAGACAGGGCTTCATGTTCGGCTCTTCTCAGGGTCATCGGACTGCCGCACAATGTTTTCACGTAAAATCATTAATGTAATCACAAAAAGTAACATACACCAGCTGTATCTCACTATTGGGTATGTGCCCTTAACATTTCCACCCTAAATATTCATTTTGGTGTCATTTTGGAAGGTTTTCTGGAGACTCCGTAAAATTGGCATGAAACTCGGACAACATTGTTCACAGCTGTGACTTTTGAGTGAGAAATGCTTCCAGGGGTCTTCCCCATGGTGTTGCCATGTCATTTGAGCACTCTTCTGAGACTTTTGTGACATTTTTAGGGTTTTTCCATGCTGCCGGCAGTCATTTCATAAAAATACTCGGGTCTCCCATAGGATAACATTGGGCTCGGTACTCGGGCCGAGTACACGAGTATCTCGGGATGCTCGGCCCAAGCTTCGAGCACCCGAGCATTTTAGTACTCGCTCATCACTAGTCCTTAACCCTCTCGGTTGTCTCGGGGGTCGGATTCGTCACTCCCCCCTGAATGGGACTTCATGAACCATGCTCCTGAGGGACTAGATCACGAGGACACATTATTCATTATTATCATAGGCCTTCTGTTTTGCAGCTGCCGCTGTTCCTGTTGCGCTGCATCCTCCGGCCATCCTGGACTATAAAATGTTGCCTGGCGGTCCTTGACAATATTTCAGAATAATCATTAGCAAATGCAACTTTCCCTTTTCCCATCTCCTTCCCCTCCCTCCCCTTCCCCTCTGACTTTCCTTCCTATGCCTCCTTCCCCGGCCCTTCCTTTCCCCTTCTCCCTGACCTTTCCCCCCCCTCCATAGCCTCTCTACCCAGGTTGCACATAGATTAGCTCTCGGGATTGCAATACTTATAAGAGCCCCGAGGCGTCTGTAGGAGTTGGAGCGGCAGCCCTGTTGGCTTTCGCATCACCTGAAAAGTGAAGCAGACACAAGGACTTACTCGTCCATTCTGTAGTTGTGCCTTTGGTTTGTCATTTCTTATTGAAGGTTCTTTGTATTGGATTTTTACATGCATTCTTATTTCTTTCCTTTTCCTACGTTCTATTCTCTTCTTGCCCTTCCCCTCTTCCCTTCCCTCATGGTCAGGTGCAGGCAGTATCATGTATAATTGTTTTGACCTAACTTTTTTAGACCATGGATAACTGGTCCTGTTGCTCTTATAACGTTAATGGTCTAAACATACCCGATAAACGTCGCCAGATTTTATCCTCGGCTCACAAAAGCAGGGTCAGTGATGCTATACCTCAATGTGTCTCTGGTTACTACACGCCTTGCTTCCACAGTTCAAATCCCTTGGCGAAATCTAAAGGGGTTTCTATAGCTTTCCACAAGACATTCCACCCTACTGTCCTTAAACAGCTGCTTGATCCGATGGGCAGGTATCTCTTCCTCCAGGTGTCTTGGGCTTCTCACACTTTGGTTCTGGCTAACGTGTACTTCCCCAACAGATCCCTCCATCGTTTTGCATCAAGTGTCAGAGTGAAGCTGGAGGAGTTTGCGGGGTCGTGCCCTGTCGTCCTGGGAGGGGACTTCCACTGTCCACCAGACCCTTCTGTTGACGTCTCCGCCGGTAGGTCTTCTCAATCTGTGCCATCCGTCCGTCGCCTTGCCAGGTACTGGGAGGGGCTGGCCCTGGTGGACGTTTGGCGGGCTCTCCATCCCTCCGCCAGGGACTACACCTATTTCTCTCACGTACACTCTGTATACAGCAGAATTGACAGATTCTACATCACCCAGTCACTGCTGGAGCGGAGGGTGGGGGCCTCTATTGGTCATATACTGCAGTCTAATCATGCTCCCATCTATATTTCCCTATGCTTATCAGAGGGGGGGCCGAGGGAGTTTACCTGGAGATTAAATGATAATCTGCTACATGACCCGACCTGTCGAGCTGCTATATCAGCAGCCATTACTGACTTCGTCTCTGACCACCAGGGTGACCAGACTGCACCCCCAATGCGTTGGGAGGCACTTAAAAGTGTGCTACAAGGTGTATTAATTTCGCAAGAAGCCCGTTTGAAAAAGATCAGAACACAGGAGATGATGGCACTCATTCATGAAATATCCAGACTAGAGGACGTCCATAAGTGCGATCCTTCCTCTCTTATATTCGCTCAGCTTTCTCATAAGCGTCAAAAACTACTTAAGATATTGGATCAGAAGGATCGTAGCTTTAGAGACAAAATGCGGGCACGGTTTTACCATCTAGGGAACAAAAGCGGTAAAATGCTCACAAGGTCACTCCACCCTAGAACAGCTCACACCACAATATCTTATATCCAAAAACCCGATGGCACTAAGTGTCACAACAACACAAGCGACATTTTGAAAGTCTTTCGGGAATATTATACATCTCTTTACAATTTGAAGGGCCATTTCCAGGATCTGGAGCGGTCCCAGTTGAGGCAGAAAATGCAGGACTATCTGAGACGCAGCGGGGTCCCGCCCCTTCCACAGCCCACCATTGAAGCCCTGTCGCAGGCCTTCACATTAGAGGAAATTGCAGAAGGCTTTTCCAGTTTGAAAGTTGGGAAGTCCCCGGGCCCGGACGGATACACCGCTGCCTTTTTTAAGACATTCTCTGATAGTCTGGGACCTTTGTTCCTTGAGGTCTGCAATTCTGTCGCCACTGGCTCTGCTTTTACGAAGCAGGCTCTTATGGCTCATATAGTGATGCTACCCAAACCTGGGAAGGATCCCTTGGTCTGTAGTAATTATCGTCCCATCTCATTGATTAACTTAGACATCAAGGTATATGCGAAGATCATAGCCAACAGGTTGAGGGAGGTTTTGCCGGAGGTCATTGACATGGACCAGGTTGGGTTTGTCCCGGGTCGGGAGGCCAGGGACAACAAGATATGCTCGGTCTCGCTTATTGACAGGGCCAGAAGGAGGGGAATCCCAGTATGCATCCTGTCCTTAGACGCAGAAAAAGTGTTCGACAGGATGCACTGGATGTTCTTGTTCGAGACCCTGCGTCACTTGGGACTCTCGGGCACTGCTCTGCAGTCTATGGAGGCGCTGTACTTTGGCCCCACGGCTCGTATTAGCATTAACGGATCCCTCTCTGCGCCGTTCTACATCTCAAACGGTACACGACAGGGTTGCCCGCTCTCCCCTCTGGTATATGTCCTGTGTATGGAGTCCCTGGCCTCCTCTCTCAGGGGCAACATATCCATACATGGAATCCCAACGGACGAGGGGGAACATAAATTAGCCTTATTTGTGGACGATCTGCTTCTATACTTGTCCAACCCATTGATCAGCCTTCCGAATTGCTTAGATGAAATTCGGAGGTATGGCCAGTTAAGCAATTTCAAAATCAATATGTCGAAATCTGACATGCTTAACATATCCCTCCCGGAGGTGGTGGTTCGTTTGTTAAAATCTGATTATAGGTTCACGTGGAAGCAGGACGCCATCAAATATCTCGGCATTCACCTGTCGCGCGACTCGGCTGCCCTGTTCTCCCTGAATTATCAGTCTCTGCTAAAACAAACAGAGGCGGATCTTAGTAAGTGGCATAAACTCTCGCTGTCATGGATGGGACGGGTTAACGCAGTCCGGATGAACCTTCTCCCTAAATTATTATATCACTTTCAGACCATTCCATACCTCCTTCCCGCCTCTTTCTTCTCCAAGCTGAAGACCATGATCACTAAATTTATCTGGTCTCATGGAAGAACTAGGCTGGCATATCGCCCCTGGCCCAAAGGGTTGATAGAGGTGGAGTTGGTCTCCCGGACTTTCAGCTATACCATCTTGCCTCCTTGGGCAAATGCATTTTGGACTTGTTCCAACTGGAAAAGCCCAAAAGATGGACTCATAGCGAGAAGCATATGTCATCTTCTCACCCGCTGTCGGAGATCTGGTTGGGGGGACGTTACCTGGGACCTCTACTAGCTTCATCACTAAACAACTGAAACTACTTATACAACGATATAATAAGACTTTGAAGTTGACGACGATCCCGGGACCCCTGACCCCAATTTTCGGGAACCCTAAGTTCCAGGTGAGCAAGGGCAAGCAGAGGTTCCTACACTTAGCCAGGTCTTCCCATCCCACCTTAATTAGCTTCATCAATGATGACACGGTTGAAGATATCGGGTCCTTATTTCCTGACTCGGTCCCGCCTCCGGACGCATGGTTCCATCAAACTAGACTGAAACACTACATCCGGTCAATACCCAGGTTGGCTGTCTTTCGTCCTCTGACCCAATATGAAAAATGGTGCACGGGGGGTTGTCCCTTGGACCATGCAGTATCTACCCTTTATAAGTTGTTCCAAGACCTGATGGGTGGCCCCACAGACACCATGCCTGCCTTTACCAATAGATGGGAGCGTGATCTCAGCAGAACTTTCACCGCACTGGAATGGGAGAAGATTTTCCTCTTTACTCATAAATCTTCCATGTCTGTTGACTCTCAAGATCGTAACTATAGGGTGGCGGCGCAGTGGTACAGATGCCCGGCGGAGATTAATAGGATATTTCCTTCTAGACCGGCTGATTGCTGGAGACAATGTGGCCAGAGAGGCACATATCTCCATATCTGATGGGGGTGTGAACGCCTGCGCCCCTTCTGGGACGATGTGGAGGACCTGTATGGCAGGACAGCCCACACACAATTGAAACTCGATGCACAGATGGCTCTACTGTCGTGCTCAGGCATGTCTATAGCCAAATATAAAAAATCTCTCCTCCGTCACTTTCTCACAGCTGCGAGACTTCTGATTTCTAGACTTTGGTTGAAGCCCGAGCGCCCGTCTAAGGGGGACCTAGTTCATGAACTGAATGTCACCTGCAGACTGGAGGAACTGATCGCTCATAGCATGCCAGATGAGAATAGCGTTACGCGACCCTGTGACCTGTGGGCCCCATGGATATTGCTGCGAGAATCTGAGTCACTAAAGTCCTGGTTTATGTGAGCGAAGCCAGACAAAGCCTTCATAATTTATATTGCCTGCATAACTGATCATGCCGCACACTGACCCTTCCAGTTCCTTTGACCTTACCCGTCTTCCCCCCTCTTTTCCTTCTTTTCTTAACTTTCTCTTTACTCTCTTTTACTTGACTCTTAACTACTACAGTTAGCGAATCCTCCATGTTATTAGAGGCTTACTGAATGTTGATACTTACCTGTTTCCTGTATTCACTCAACATACCAACATGGGTCCATGTCATGGCGGCGTGTAATCCATTAAGGGGTCATTATCCCTTATGACTTGTTATTAGCTGAATATACAGGTTTAGAACATATTACATGGACACTTATTTTGTTAAATGTGTTATTTTCCTAGATTATGCTACTTAACTTTTGAAAATGCTATATGCTTTGGAATTGCTTATACATTCACAAATGGTTTAATAAACATTGATTTATACAAAGAACAGATTAGAGAGGTGCAAGAGTGTTAGCAGAGAGGACACAGAGGAGGTTGCAGTAGTAAAGACGGGAGATATTGAAGGCGTGCACTAGTAGTTTAGTAGATTGAGGGTTGAGGAAGGGGAGATTCTGGAAATATTGAGTTGGAGGCGGCAGGAGGTGGCGAGAGCTTGAATGCGTGGTTTGATGGATAAGGCAGAGTCAAGGACTACTCCAAGGCAGTGGACTTCAGGTAAAGGGCAAAGTGTGATATCATGTATTGTGATAGATAGATAGATCAGGTATAGAGGTGCTTGAGATGAGGGAAACATGATGAGTTTGGTTTTGTCTATATTTAGCTTAAAGGGAACCTGACCTCTAAAAATGAGCCCCCAGGCTCTTTTAACCTGTCCCTGCACCATGTTAATACATTTGTAGGCATTCCTTTGTGTTCTTAATGCGCTATAGTAAAGTTTGTAAAAGTAGTTTTAATACCTGAAGATCTGCGGCTTCTCATTATTTGAGAAGCCGCAAAAAGCGGTCTTTTGTGCTTCTCCCCGCCGCCTGCTTGTAAATTATTCACGCCTAGATGGGCGTGCTATACAGCAGAGAGGCTGTGCTTGGGCTGCAAGGGGCGGTAAAACCGATATGATGCAAATCGCGTCATGTCCGGCCTCGCGCTGCCGATTGCGCATGCGCGAGGTCTGTTCATGGCAGCTTATCTCTGATAAGCTGCAGTGAACCAGTTTACAGAGACCAGGACACCGCGGAGCACGAGGAATGCTTGTCATTTCTTCTGCTGCTATCCACAAAGGCTGTTTTCACAGCCCCCATTGTTCCACCAACGATTGGGAGGAATTATTATCCAGAAGTATGTGTTTGCCATGACAAGGACTAATTAATTTTTATCAGGAGGTGAAAAAAAATAGGAAGTGTGTGTATATATAGCTACAGTATACATTCTGTTAGCTACAATGTCAAAGAAAAGGTTACTTGTATAAGTGTGTGTATATATATATATATAATACATACATACTGTATATATATATATCGGCTCTCTGGTATATGGTGGTACCTTATAGTACATGTATATTAGCACTATAGTATATGGCGGTACATTATATTACATGTATAGCAGTGTTATAGTATATGGCGGGACATTATAGTACATGTATATTAGCACTATAGTATATGACGGCACATTATAGTACATGTATAGCAGTGTTATACTATATGGCGAGACATTATAGTACATGTATAGCTGTGTTATACTATATGGCGGTACATTATAGTACAAGTATAGCAGTGTTATACTATATGGCGGTACATTATAGTACATGTATAGCTGTGTTATACTATATGGTGGGACATTGTAGTACATGTATATTAGCACCATATTATATGGTGGTACATTATATTACATGTATAGCTTTCATGGTCTGTGATGCGCTACCCTCTGCCTGATGCACTCTCCACGCTCTATGGACCTGCTACCCCCACCTAACTTAGGATCGGGTGCAAAGGCTTTGGGGGGAGTGTGGAGCCAAGGAGAAGGGCGAGTAAGCCGGTGGAGGTGAGAAGAGTTCACCGCCAGTTTCATTGCTGTGTTCTCGGCTCCCCGCTCCCTGATGCCCCTCATCGCGCCCATCCTGGCCCCCTCATCAGTTAGCGGTCATGTGACCGATCAGCTGATCATTTTCAAAGGCCACGACAGGTCCTAAATGCCTGTAGGTCCTAGAAGTCGGAGGTGGAACGAGCCGGCGGACTGGTGAGTATCCTCACTGAGGAATTATTTATTTTTACTTTTACTGTGGAGGAGTGGGGGGGGGGGCCAGGAGGAGAGGGGGGGCCGTGGGGAGCGGAGTACCGCCATATACTATAGTGCTACTATACATGTACTATAATGTCCCGCCATATAGTATAACACTGCTATACATGTACTATAATGTGCCGCCATATAGTATGACGCTGCATACATGTACTATAATGTGACGCCATATACTATAGTACCTAATATAAATGTACTATAATGTACCACCATATAGTATAACACTGCTATACATGTACTATAATGTGCCGCCATATACTATAGTGCTAATATAAGTGTACTATAATGTACCGCCATGTACTATAATGTCCCGCCATGTAATATATAAAACCTGAAGCCACTTCCGTCTTCAAGGGACAAAAATTACGTCACACGACGGAAGTGGCTTGGGCACTACACCCGCTCAGGGTGATCCAAGATGGTGGCGTGCGGTGGCGCTTTAGCGCCCACCGCGAGCCGCTGTCAAAATGGCGAGCGGTGGGCACGGCAGCGCCCACCAGACCTTAGAGCGAGCCACCATCCCGACACCAGACCCCCGAGCGGTGGGCGCAAAAGCACCCACCGCGAGCCGCTATTCCGCCACCGGACCCGGGACCATGGTGGGGCCGAAACGAGCGGAGCGCCGAGCCCGAGGTAGCCGGGAGAGCCATATTTGAAATCCCGAAGTCATCCCTGGATTTCCAATATGGCGCCCTGCCCACCCCCACCACTCCCCTCCGGTGTGCGGCCTCCGGCATCACCGGCACCACTGCCAGCCGTGCCGCTCACCGCCCACAGCCTGGTCAGTATCCTCTTCCATACAGGAGCCGCATCTATCTCCTCACCCCCTCCCCGCCTCCCCTGTCCTCCTCCCCTCCAGCCTCCCCTGTCCTCAGCCCTCCAGCCTCCCCTGTCCTCAGCCCTCCAGCCTCCCCTGTCCTCAGCCCTCCAGCCTCCCTTGTCCTCTGCCCTCCAGCCTCCCCTTTCCTCTGCCCTCCAGCCTCCCCTGTCCTCCAGCCTCCTCTGTCCTCTGCCCTCCAGCCTCCCCTGTCCTCTGCCCTCCAGCCTCCCCTGTCCTTTGCCCTCCAGCCTCCCCTGTCCTCTGTCCTCCAGCCTCCCCTGTCCTCTGTCCTCCTGCCTCCCCTGTCCTCTGACCTCCAGCCTCCCCTGTCCTCTGCCCTCCAGCCTCCCCTGTCCTCTGCCCTCCAGCCTCCCCTGTCCTCTGCCCTCCAGCCTCCCATGTCCTCTGCCCTCAAGCCTCCCATGTCCTCTGCCCTCCAGCCTCCCCTGTCCTCTGCCCTTCATGCCTCCCCTGTCCTCACCCCTCCAGCCTCCGCTGTCCTCACCCCTCCAGCCTCCGCTGTCCTCACCACTCCAGCCTCCGCTGTCCTCACCCCTCCAGCCTCCGCTGTCACCATCCCTCCAGCCTCCCCTGTCCTCACCTCTCCAGCATCTGCTGTCTTCACCCCTCCAGCCTCCGCTCTCCTTACCCCTCCAGCGTCTGCTCTCCTCACCCCTCCAGCCTCCGCTCTCCTCACCCCTCCAGCCTCACCACTCCTCACCCCTCCAGCCTACACTCTCCTCACCCCTCCAGCCTCCGCTCTCCTCACCCCTCCAGCTTCCACTCTCCTCACCCCTCCAGCCTCCGCTGTCCTCACCCCTCCAACCTCCGCTCTCCTCACCCCTCTAGCCTCCCCTGTCATCACCCCTCCAGCCTCCGCTGTCCTCACCCCTCCAGCTTCCGCTCTCCTCACCCCTCCAGCCTCCGCTCTCCTTACCCCTCCAGCCTCCGCTCTCCTCACTCCTCCAGCCTCCGCTCTCTTCACCCCTCCAGCGTCCGCTCTCCTCACCCCTCCAGCCTCCGCTGTTCTCACCCCTCCAGCCTCCGCTCTCCTCACCCCTCCCTCACCCCTCCAGCTTCCGCTCTCCTCACCCCTCCAGCCTCCGCTCTCCTCACCCCTCCAGCCTCTGCTCTCCTCACCCCTCCAGCGTCCGCTCTCCTCACCCCTCCAGCCTCCACTGTTCTCACCCCTCCAGCCTCCGCTCTCCCCTCACCCCTCCAGCCTCCGCTCTCCTCACCCCTCCAGCCTCCCCTGTCCTCAGCCCTCCAGCCTCCGCTGTCCTCACCCCCCAGCCTCCGCTGTACTCACCCCTCCAGCCTCTGCTGTCCTCACCCCTCCAGCCTCTGCTGTCCTCACCCCTCCAGCCTCTGCTGTCCTCACCCCTCCAGCCTCCGCTGTCCTCACCCCTCCAGCCTCCGCTGTCCTCACCCCTCCAACCTCCGCTCTCCTCACCCCTCTAGCCTCCCCTCTCCTCACCCCTCCAGCCTCCTCTCTCCTCACCCCTCCAGCCTCCCCTGTCCTCACCCCTCCAGCCTCCCCTGTCCTCACCCCTCCAGCCTCCCCTGTCCTCACCCCTCCAGCGTCCACTCTCCTCACCCCTCCAGCCTCCGCTGTTCTCACCCCTCCAGCCTCCGCTCTCCTCATCCCTCCAGCCTTCGCTCTCCTCACCCCTCCAGCCTCCGCTCTCCTCACCCCTCCAGCCTCCGCTCTCCTCTCCCCTCCAGCCTCCCCTCTCCTCACCCCTCCAGCCTCCCCTCTCCTCACCTTTCCAGCCTCCCCTCACCCCTCCAGCCTCCCCTGTCCTCAGCCCTCCGGCCTCCGCTGTCCTCACCCCTCTAGCCTCCGCTGTACTCACCCCTCCAGCCTCCGCTGTCCTCACCCCTTCAGCCTCTGCTGTCCTCACCCCTCCAGCCTCCGCTGTCCTCACCCCTCCAGCCTCCGGTTTCCTTACCCCTCCAGCCTCCGCTGTCCTCACCCCTCCAGCCTCCCCTGTCCTCACCCCTCCAGCCTCCCCTGTCCTCACCCCTCCAGTCTCCGCTGTTCTCACCTCTCCAGCCTCCGCTCTCCTCACCCCTCCAGCCTCCGCTCTCCTCATCCCTCCAGCCTTCGCTCTCCTCACCCCTCCAGCCTCCGCTCTCCTCACCCCTCCAGCCTCCGCTCTCCTCACCCCTCCAGCCTCCGCTCTCCTCACCCCTCCTCACCCCTCCAGCCTCCGCTCTCCTCACCCTCCAGCCTCCACTCTCCTCACCCCTCCAGCATCCACTCTCCTCACTCCTCCATATGCAATGTACAGTATGTGTATATATGTGTGTATGTAAAATAAATTGTGAATGATGTGTGTGTATGTATATATATATTTCTACATCTTTATAGATTTGCATGTGTGTACATATAATGTGTGTGTATCTAATATATAAAAGCCCAAGGCACTTCCGTCACTTTGCCCGCACTTCAGTCACTTTGTCCGCACTTCCGTCACTTTGTCCGCACTTCCGTCACTTTGCCCGAACTTCCGTCACTTTGTCCACACACACACACACATACACACACACACACACACACTCCGCTATACTTACCACCGGCCCTGCGTCCGCCGCCTAGATCCTCAGTCGACATGTCGCCGCCCCCGAACTTCTGGATCCAATATGGCGTCCAGAAAGTCTTACGAAACTTCCCGGACGCCATATTGGATCCAGACGTCCAGGGGCGGCAACATGTCGACTGAGGATCCAGGCGGCGGGGAAGACACAGGGCCAGTGGTAAGTATAGCGGAGTGTGTGTATGTGTGTGTGTGTGTGTGGACAAAGTGACGGAAGTGCGGACAAAGTGACGGAAGTGCGGACTAAGTGACGGAAGTGTGTGTATGTAATATATAAAAGCCCAAGGCACTTCCGTCACTTTGTCCGCACTTCCGTCACTTTGACCGCACTTCCGTCACTTTGTCCGCACTTCCGTCACTTTGTCCACACACACACACATACACATACACACACACTCCGCTATACTTACCACCGACCCTGCGTCCGCCGCCTAGGTCCTCAGTCGACATGTCGCCGCCCCCGAATTATTGGATCCAATATGGCGTCCAGAAAGTCTTGCGAAACTCACCATATTGGATCCAGTCGTCCAGGGGCGGCGACATGTCGACTGAGGATCCAGGCGGCGGGGAAGACGCAAGGCCGGTGGTAAGCGGAGTGTGTGTATGTGTGTATGTGTGTGCTGACCGCTCTGCCCACGACGCTGCGCTGACCACTCTGCCCACAGCGCTGCGCTGACCACTCTGCCCATGGCACTGCGCTGACCACTCTGCCCATGGCGCTGCGCTGACCACTCTGCCCACGGCGCTGCGCTGACCACTCTGCCCACGGCGCTGCATTGACCACTCTGCCCACGGCGCCTCCCCTGTCCTCACCCCTCCAGCCTCCGCTGTCCTCACCCCTCCAGCCTCCCCTGTCCTCACCCCTCCAGCCTCCCCTGTCCTCACCCCTCCAGCCTCCGCTGTCCTCACCCCTCCAGCTTCCGCTCTCCTCACCCCTCGAGCCTCCGCTCTCCTCAACCCTCCAGCCTCCGCTCTCCTCACCCCTCCAGCCTCTGCTCTCCTCACCCCTCCATCCTCCGCTCTCCTCACCCCTCCAGCCTCCGCTGTTCTCACCTTTCCAGCCTCCGCTCTCCTCACCCCTCCTCACCCCTCCAGCTTCCGCTCTCCTCACCCCTCCAGCCTCCGCTCTCCTCACCCCTCCAGCCTCCGCTCTCCTCACCCCTCCAGCGTCCGCTCTCCTCACCCCTCCAGCCTCCGCTGTTCTCACCCCTCCAGCCTCCGCTCTCCTCACCCCTCCTCACCCCTCCAGCCTCCGCTGTCCTCACCCCTCCAGCCTCCGCTGTCCTCACCCCTCCAGCCTCCGCTGTCCTCACCCCTCCAGCCTCCGCTCTCCTCACCACTCCAGCCTCCCCTCTCCTCACCTTTCCAGCTTCCCCTCACCCCTCCAGCCTCCCCTGTCCTCAGCCCTCCAGCCTCCGCTGTCCTCACCCCTCCAGCCTCCGCTGTACTCACCCCTCCAGCCTCCGCTGTCCTCACCCCTCCAGCCTCTGCTGTCCTCACCCCTCCAGCCTCCGCTGTCCTCATTCCTCCAGCCTCCGCTGTCCTCCACCCTCCAGCCTCCGCTGTCCTCACCCCTCCAACCTTCGCTCTCCTCACCCCTCTAGCCTCCCCTCTCCTCACCCCTCCAGCCTCCTCTCTCCTCACCCCTCCAGCCTCCCCTGTCCTCACCCCTCCAGCCTCCCCTGTCCTCACCCCTCCAGAGTCCGCTCTCCTCACCCCTCCAGCGTCCGCTCTCCTCACCCCTCCAGCGTCCGCTCTCCTCACCCCTCCAGCGTCCGCTCTTCTCACCCCTCCAGCCTCCGCTCTCCTCACCCCTCCAGACTCCGCTGTCCTCACCCCTCCAGCCTCCGCTCTCCTCTCCCCTCCAGCCTCCCCTCTCCTCACCCCTCCAGCCTCCCCTCTCCTCACCTTTCCAGCCTCCCCTCACCCCTCCAGCCTCCCCTGTCCTCAGCCCTCCAGCCTCCGCTCTCCTCACCCCTCCAGCCTCCGCTCTCCTCACCCCTCCAGCCTCCGCTCTCCTCACCCCTCCAGCCTCCGCTCTCCTCACCCCTTCAGCCTCCGCTCTCCTCACCCCTCCAGCCTCCGCTCTCCTCACCCCTCCTCACCCCTCCAGCCTCCGCTCTCCTCACCCCTCCAGCTTCCACCTCCTCACCCCTCCAGCATCCGCTCTCCTCACTCCTCCATATGCAATGTACAGTATGTGTATATATGTGTGTATGTAAAATAAATTGTGAATGATGTGTGTGTATGTATATATATATTTCTACATCTTTACAGATTTGCATGTGTGTACATATAATGTGTGTGTATCTAATATATAAAAGCCCAAGGCACTTCCGTCACTTTGCCCACACTTCAGTCACTTTGTCCACACACACACACACACCTCCGCTATACTTACCACCGGCCCTGCGTCCGCCGCCTAGATCCTCAGTCGACATGTCGCCGCCCCCGAACTACTGGATCCAATATGGCGTCCAGAAAGTCTTACGAAACTTCCCGGACGCCATATTGGATCCAGACGTCCGGGGGACGGCGACATACTTTGTCCAAGATGGCGTCCGGGAAGTCTCGCCAGACTTCCCAGACGCCATATTGGATCCAGACGTCCGCGGCAACATGTTGACTGAGGATCCAGGCGGCGGGGAAGACACAGGGCCGGTTGTAAGTATAGCGGAGTGTGTGTATGTGTGTGTGTGTGGACAAAGTGACGGAAGTGCGGACTAAGTGACGAAAGTGTGTGTATGTAATATATAAAAGCCTAAGGCACTTCTGTCACTTTGTCCGCACTTCCGTCACTTTGACCGCACTTTCCGTCACTTTGACCGCACTTCCGTCACTTTGTCCGCACTTCCGTCACTTTGTCCGCACTTCCGTCATTTTGTCCACACACACACACATACACACACACTCCGCTATACTTACCACCGACCCTGCGTCCGCCGCCTAGATCCTCAGTCGACATGTCGCCGCCCCCGAACTACTGGATCCAATATGGCGTCCAGGAAGTCTTGCGAAACTCACCATATTGGATCCAGTCGTCCGGGGGCGGCGACATGTCGACTGAGGATCCAGGCGGCGGGGAAGACGCAAGGCCGGTGGTAAGCGGAGTGTGTGTATGTGTGTGCTGACCGCTCTGCCCACGACGCTGCGCTGACCACTCTGCCCACAGTGCTGCGCTGACCACTCTGCCCATGGCACTGCGCTGACCACTCTGCCCACGGCGCTGCGCTGACCACTCTGCCCACGGTGCTGCGCTGACCACTCTGCCCACGGCGCTGCACTGACCACTCTGCCCACGGCGCTGCGATGACCACTCTGAGCCACTGCACTCAGTGGTAACCACTGAGCCACCGCACTCACTGCTAACCACTGAGCTACCGCACTCACTGCTAACCACTGAGCCACCGCACTCACTGCAAACCACTGAGCCACCGCGCAGTGCTAACCACTGAGCTACCGGCAGTGCTAACCACTGAGCCACCGTGCAGTGCTAACCACTGAGCTACCGCGCAGTGCTAACCACTGAGCCACCGCGCAGTGCTAACCACTGAGCCACCGTGCAGTACTAACCACTGAGCCACCGCGCAGTGCTAACCACTGAGCCACCGCGCAGTGCTAACCACTGAGCCACCGCGCAGTGCTAACCACTGAGCCACCGTGCAGTACTAACCACTGAGCCACCGCGCAGTGCTAACCACTGAGCCACCGCGCAGTGCTAACCACTGACCTACCGCGCAGTGCTAACCACTGAGCCACCGCGCAGTGCTAACCACTGAGCCACCGTGCAGTACTAACCACTGAGCCACCGCGCAGTGCTAACCACTGAGCCACCGCGCTGTGCTAACCACTGAGCCACCGCGCTGTGCTAACCACTGAGCCACCGCGCTCTGCTAACCACTGAGCCACCGCGCTGTGCTAACCACTGAGCCACCGCGTTGTGCTAACCACTGAGCCACCGCGCTGTGCTAACCAATGAGCCACCGCGCACTGCTAACCACTAAGCCACCTTATACTCTGCTACCCACTGAGCCACCTGTATACACACAATTTATTTCACCGCACTCCCCTAACCATTAGTAAATAAATTATATATGGATTCTAGACTACCCGATTCTTTAGAATCGGGCCGCCATCTAGTATAGTATAACACAGCTATACATGCACCATGATGTCCCGCCATATAGTATAACACTGCTATACTTGTACTATAATGTACCGCCATATAGTATAACACAGCCATACATGTACTATAAGGTCCCGCCATATAGTATAACAGTGCTATACATGTACTATAATTTTCCGACATATACTATAGTGCTACTATACATGTACTATAATGTACCACCATATAGTATAACACTGCTATGCATGTAATATAATGTACCGCCATATAATATAGTGCTAATATAAATGTACTATAATGTACCGCCATATAGTATAGCACTGCAAAACATGTACTATAATGTAAAGCTATATAGTATAACACAGCTATACATGTACTATAATGTCCCGCCATATAGTATAACACAGCTATACATGTACTATAATGTCCCGCCATATAGTATAACAGTGCTATACATGTACTATAATGTGCCGCAATATACTATAGTGCTACTATATATGTACTATAATGTCCCGCTATATAGTATAACACAGCTATACATGTACTATAAGGTCCCTCCATATAGTATAACAGTGCTATACATGAACTATAATTTTCCGACATATACTATAGTGCTACTATACATGTACTATAATGTGCCGCCATATAGTATAACACAGCTATACATGTTCTATAATGTCCTGCCATATAGTATAACAGTGCTGTACATGTACTATAATGTACCGCCATATATAATATAATGGTAATATAAATGTAATATAATGTGCCGTCATAAAGTATTACACTGCTAAAGATGTACTGTAATGTACCACCATCTACTATATAATTGTCTAAGGCGTCTGTCGGTTACAGAAATCGCGCGCCAGACAGAGGTCGCTCATTGGCGGGCGGGCGCCAATGAGCGCAGACTATGCAAATAGGCGCGAGAATTCTAAGTTTGATTTCCGTGCCAATTTGCAGCCTGACTACAGCGTCGCGTGATACACTATCTCTCCTTACAGCCCCCCCGTTCCTCCTGCCTGCGCTCCCTGCAGCCCCCTTGCTCCTCCTTCCCCCCATCCGCTCCTCCTGCCCCTCCTCCGCTCCCCACGGCCCCCCCCTCTTCCTGTCCCATTCCGCTGCTCCTGCCCCTCCTCTGCTCCTCGCGGCCCCCCCACTCTTCCTGCCCCCCTCCGCTCCTTCTGCCTCCCTCCGCTGCGCCTTCTGCTCCTCGCGGCCCCCCTCCCTCTGCCCCTCCGCTCCCCGCGGCCCCCCCCCCACTCCCTCCCCCGCTCTCTCCCCCCGCTCCTCCATGGTAATAATTAAAATAAAAAAAAAAAACCCAAGTGAGGATACTTTCCCTCTGCCGACGTGCTCCACCTCTGTCTTCTACCTTCTATAGGGCTTGAGGACCTGTCGTTGCCTAGGAAACTGATCAGCTGATCAGTTTCCCAGGCAACGACAGGTCCTGTCCTGGGAGCTACAAGACAGGTGGAGCGCGCCGGCGGAGGGTAAGTATCCTCACTGAGGTTTTTTTTTTTTATTATCACCACGGAGGAGTGGGGGGGCTGCTGGGAGCGGAGGGGCAGAGGGAGGGGGGCTGCGGGGGCAGGAGGAGCACATCCGTCCTGCCCCGCCGGCTCCATCCTGCACCCTTACCACCATCCTGCCCCACCGGCTCCATCCTGCCCTCGCCGCTCCATCTGCCCGCCCACTCCTGTCCCACACAGGCCATCCTGCCGCCAGCCGGCTCCATCCTGCTTCCCTCTCATCATCCATCCTGCCGCGGCGCTCCATCCTGCACCCCCACCACCATCCTCGCCTCCTCCTGCCCCCCGGCCACCATCCTGCCCCACCGCCCACGGCTCATTCCCCCCACCACGCCTCCCGCCCACCCCCCATCCTGCCCCCGCTACCATCCTGCCCCCCCGCTCCCATCCTCCCTGCCCCCCCATCCCTCCCTCGCTCCATCTGCCCCCCGTCCATCCTGCCCCCGGCTCGCTCACCCATCCTGCCCCCCCCCCATCCTGCCCCCCCCCCATCCTGATCCCCCCCGCCTCCACCTGCCCCCCGCCGCTCCATCCTGCCCTCCCGCTCCATCCTGCCCCCGCCCCATCCTGCCCCCCGCCCATCCCCATCTGCCCCACCCCGCCCCACCAGCCCATCCTGCCCCGCCGGCCCATCCTGCCCCCTCGCCCCCATCCATCCACCGCCCGCTCCCATCCTGCCCCGCCGCACCATCCTGCCCCGCCGCTCCATCCTGCCCCCCCACCTCCTCCATCCTGCCCCTCCGCCTCCATCCCCTGCCCGCCTCTTCCCCACCGCTCCATCCTGCCCCTCGCATCCATCCTGCCCCGCTACCACCTCCTGCCCCCCACCTCCTCCCATCTGCCCCCCCGCCCATCCTGCCCCGCGGCTCCATCCTGCCCCCCCATCCATCCTGCCCCACACCATCCGCGCCCACTGCCACCCCGCTACATCCTGCCCCCGCCCACCTGCCCTGCTCCGCCACCCATCCTGCCCTGCCGCTCCATCCTGCCCACCCGCCGCTCCACTCCCCCCCACCCCCTGCCCCCGCTCCATCCTGCCCCCCCCACCATCCTGCCCCCGCCCCATCCTCGCCTCCTCCGCCATCCTGCCCCCCTCCTGCCCCTCGGCCTACCTCCTGCCCCCCAGCTCCATCCCCATTCGCCCCCGCTCATCCATCCCGCCTGCTCCATCCCCCACCAGCTCCATCCTGCCCCACCCCCGCACCATCCTGCCCCCCCACCACCCCATCCGCTCCTCCTCCCGCCATCTGCCCCCCCCTCTCTGCCTTCTCCCCCTGCATCCATCCTGCCTCCCCCACCTCCATCCTCCCCCCCTTGCTCCATCCTGCTCCATCCTCCGCCCACCATCCTGCCCCCCGGCTCCATCCTGCACCTCCCCACCCCATCCTCCCTGGTCCTCCTGCCCCCTGCTCACCCACCCTGCCCCCTGCCCACCATCCTGACCCCCCCCCCCCCACCATCCTGCCCCGCCGGCTCCACTCCTCACCCCCGCACATCCATCCTGCCCCCCCTGCATCCATCCTGCCCGCCAGCTCCATCCTGCACCCCCACAACCATCGCCCCCCCCCCCTCCCACCATCCTGCTCACCAGCTCCATCCTGCCCCGCCAGGCTCTATCCTGCACCCCTGCATCCATCCTGCCCCCCTGCATCCATCCTGCCCCTCGGCTCCATCCTGTCCACCCACCACCATCCGGCCTCCGCCCACTCCATCCTGCTCCCTGCCACCCATCCTGCCACCGCCGTCTTCCAACCTGCCCCACCCACCACCCATCCTGCCCCCGCCGCCCGCTCCCATCCTGCCCCGCCGCTCCATCCTGCCCCCCCCCACCCCATCCCCCCCTCCACCATCCTGCACCGCCCATCCTGCCCCACGCATCCATCCTGCCCTCCGCTCCATCCTGCCCCCCACCATCCCGCCATCCACCTGCCCCCCCACCCATCCTGCCCCCCCCCATTTGCCCCGCCACCATCCTGCCTCGCCGGCTCCATCACCCCCGCTCCATCCTGCCCCCCGCTCCATCCTGCCCCCCACTCCTACTGCCCCCCGCCTCCCATCCTGCCCCCTGCTCCATCCCACCCCCGCCAGCTCCATCTGCCCCCCGCCACCATCCAATCCCCCCACCACCATCCTGCCTCGCCGACTCCATCGTGCCCTGCCGCTCCATCCTGCCCCCCCCATCCATCCTGCCCCCTGCCCGGCTCCATCCTGCCCTCCGGCTCCATCCTTTACCCCCAACACCATCCTGCCCACCTGCGCCACCATTCTGCCCCACCGCTCCATTCCTGCCCTCCGCCACCATCCTGCCCCGCCGGCTCCATCCTGCCCGCCACCACCTGTTGCCCCCCGCCACCATCCTGCCCTACGGCTCCATCCTGCCCCCCGCCATATCCTCCCCACCACTCCATCCTGCCCCCACCACCATCCTGCCCCGCCGCCACCATCCTGCCCGCCACCATCCTGCCTTCCCATCCTGCTCCCCCGGCTCCATCCTGCTCCTCTCGTCCCATCCTGCCCCAGCTCTCCATCCTGCCCCCCCACGCCACCATCCTGCCCCACCCCATCCTGCCCCCGCATCCATCCTGCCCCCCGCTCCATCCTGCCCGCTCCTCCACCTGCCTCTTCCATCCTGCCCCGCTCCATCACCTGCCCCCACCACTGCTCCTCCCCCCCACCCCCTCCTCCGCCCTCCTGCCCCCGCTCCATCCTGCCCCCCACACCATCCTGCCCCCCCGCCCCATCCTGCCCCTCGCCCCACCATCCTGCCCCCCCCACCATCCTGCCCCCGTCTCCATCCTGCCCCTCGTCACCATCCTGCCCCTCCGCCACCATCTGCCCACCGCTCCATCTACCCCACTGGCTCCATCCTGCCCCCCAGCTCCATACTGCCCCGCCGCTCCATCCTGCCCCCCACCTATCCCTGCCCCCCGCCTCCATCCTGCCCCCCGCCTCCATCCTGCCCCCCTCGCTCCATCCTGCCCCCTGCTCCATCCTGCCCACTCGCTCCATCCTGCCCTGCCGGCTCCATCCTTTCCCCCAACACCATCCTGCCCCCCTGCCACCATTCTGCCCCACCGACTCCATCCTGCCCCTCCGCCACCATCCTGCCCCGCCGGCTCCATCCTGCCCCCCCACCACCAGTTGCCCCCCCGCCACCATCCTGCCCTACCGCTCCATCCTGCCCCCCGCCACATCCTGCCCCACCGCTCCATCCTGCCCCCCGCATCCATCCTGCCCGCTCGCCACCATCCTGCCCGCCACCATCCTGCCTTCCCATCTGCTCCCCCGCTCCATCCTGCCCCTGGCTCCATCCTGCCCTTCGGCTCCATCCTGCCCCCCCGCCACCATCCTGCCCCACCGCTCCTCACCCTGCCCCCCCGCATCCATCCTGCCCCCTCGCACCATCCTGCCCGCCCCATCCTGCCCCCCCTCCATCCTGCCCCACTCCACTTCCTCCCCCCCCATCCTCCCTCCGGCTCCATCCTGCCCTGCCGGCTCCATCCTGCACCCCCACCACCATCCTGCCCCCGCCACCATCCTGCCCCTCCCCACCACCATCCTGCCTCCCCGCCACCATCCTGCCCCTCGTCACCATCCTGCCCCTCGTCACCATCCTGCCCCCTCCCCCACCACCATTCTGCCTCACCGGCTCCATTCTACCCCACTGGCTCCATCCTGCCCCGCCAGCTCCATACTGCCCCGCCCGCTCCATCCTGCCCCACTCGCTCCATCCCACCCCGCCGGCTCCATCTTGCCCCCTCGCCACCATCCTGGTCCTCCCCACCACCATCCTGCCTCGCCGGCTCCATCGTGCCCTGCCGGCTCCATCCTGCCCCCCCCATCCATCCTGCCCTGCTGGCTCCATCCTTTACCCCCACCACCATTCCTGCCCCCCTGCCACCATCCTGCCCCACCGGCTCCATCCTGTCCCCCGCCACCATCCTGCCCCGCCGGCTCCATCCTGTCCCCCCACTGCCATCCTGCCACGCAGACTCCATCCTGCCCCCCCGCCACCATCCTGCCCTACCGGCTCCATCCTGCCCCCCCGCCACTATCCTGCCCCACCGGCTCCATCCTGCCCCCCCGCATCCATCCTGCCCCGCTCGCCACCATCCTGCCCCACTCACCACCATCCTGCCTTCCCCATCCTGCTCCTCCGGCTCCATCCTGCTCCTCCGGCTCTATCCTGCCCTCCAGCTCCAACCTACCCCTCCGGCTCCATCCTGCCCCCCCGCCACCATCCTGCCCCACCGGCTCCATCCTGCCCCCCCGCATCCATCCTGCCCCGCTCGCCACCATTTTTCCCTGCTCGCCACCATCCTGCCTTCCCCATCCTGCTCCTCCGGCTCCATCCTGCTCCTCCAGCTCGATCCTGCCCCTCCGACTCTATCCTACCCCTCCGGCTCCATCCTGCCCCCCCGCCACCATCCTGCCCCACCGGCTCCATCCTGCCCCCCCCGCATCCATCCTGCCCCGCTCGCTCCATCCTGCCCCACTCGCTCCATCCTGCCCCCCTGCCACCATCCTACCCCACTCTCCACCATCCTGCCCCCCCATCCTTCTCCTCCGGCTCCATCATGCCCCGCCAGCTCCATCCTGCCCCCCCTGCCACCATCATGCCCCCCCCGCCACCATCCTGCCCCACCGGATCCATCCTGCCCACCGCTCCATCCTGCCCCGCCGCTCCATCCTGCCCCGCTTGCTCCATCCTGCCCCGCTCGCTCCAGCCTGCCCTGCGCGCTCCATCCTGTCCCGCTCACCACCATCCTGCCCCGCTCGCTCCATCCTGCCCCCCTGCCACCATCCTGGCCTACTCGTCATCATCCTGCCCCCCCCCATCCTGCTCCTCCGGCTCCATCCTGCCCCTCCGGCTCCATCCTGCCCTGCCCCCACACCATCCTTCCCCAACCCCCCACCATCCTGCTCCCGCCACCATCCTGACCCCCTACATCCTGCCCCTCTTGCTCCATCCTGCCCCACTCGCCACCATCCTGCCCCCCCATCCTGCTCCTCCAGCTCCATCCTGCCCCTCTGGCTCTATCCTGTCCCTCCGGCTGCATCCTGCCCCGCCAGCTCCATCCTGCCCTGCCCCCTCACCATCCTGCCCCCCGCCACCATCCTGCTCCGCTCGCTCCATCCTGCCCTGCTCGCTCCATCCTGCCCCCTGCTGTTCTTGCTCCCCAAGCTCCATCCTGCCCCCCCGCCTTCATCCTACCCCTCTCGCTTCATCCTGCTCCTCCGGCTCCATCCTGCTCCTCCGGCTTCATCCTGCTACTTCGGCTCCATCCTGCCCTGCTCGCTGCATCCTGCTCACTCCACCCTGCCCCCCGCCACCATCCTGCCCCGCCCCCCCGCCACCATCCTGCTCCCCTGGCTCCATCCTGCCCCCCGCTGTTCTTGCTCCCCCGGCTCCATCCTGCCCCCCCGGCTCCATCCTGTCCCCCTTTGGCTTCATCCTGCCCCCCGCCCCGCTCCATCCTGCCCCCCTTGATTCATCCTGCCCCCCCTCCCCCACTCAGCTGATCGGTTTCCCAGGCAACGACAGGTCCTAAAGGCCTGTAGGACCTAGAAGACGGAGGTGGAGCGAGCCAGCGGACAGGTGAGTATCCTCACTGAGGATTTTTTTTATTTTTACTTTTGCTGTGGAGGACCAGGGCCGGAGGAGCGGGGCTGCAGGGAGCGGAGATCGCCATATCCATAGTGCTGCTATACATGTATATAATGTACCGCCATGTACCATAGCGCTGCTATACATGTACTGTAATCTACGACCATATACTATAGTGCTGCTATACATGTACTGTAATGTACACCATATACCATAGCATGCTATACATTACTGTAATGTACCGCCATATACCATAGCGCTGCTATACATGTACTGTAATTTACCGCCATATACTATAGTGCTGCTATACATGTGCTGTAATGTACCGCCATATACTATAGTGCTGCTATACATGTGCTGTAATTACTGCATATACCATAGCGCTGCTTTACATGTAATAATGTACCGCCATAAACCATAGCGCTGCTATACATGTAATGTAATATACGCCATAAACTATAGCGCTGCTATACATGTGCTGTAATGTACCGCCATATACCATAGCGCTGCTATATATACATACAGTATATATAATATGTATGTAGTTCACTCATGTTGACTGAACAAGTTCTGTCAGTCACAGTATGTCAACTACATTCATATTCTAGAATACCCGATGCATTAGAATCGGGCCACCATCTAGTATAGTATAACACTGCTATACATGTACTATATTGTCCCGCCATATAGTACAACACTGCCATAAATGTACTATAATGTGCCACCATATACTATAGTGCTAATATACATGTACTTTAATGTACCACCATATACCATAGCGCTGAGATATATATATATATTGTATGTATATATATATATATACACACACACTTATACAAGTAACCTTTTCTTTGGCATTGTAGCTAACTGTATGTATACATGTGTGTGTATATAGCTATATATACACACACTTCCTAATTTTTTTTCCCTCCTGATAAAAATTAATTAGTCCTGGTCTTTGACAAACACATACTTCTGGACAATAATTCCTCCCAATCGTTGGTGGGACAATGGGGGCTGTGAAAACAGCCTTTGTGGATAGCAGCAGAAGAAATCACAAGTATTCCTCCTGCTCTGCGTTTTCCTGGTCTCTGTAAACTGGTTCACTTCAGCTTATCACAGATAAGCTGCCGTGAACAGACCTCGCGCTGCCGATTGCGGTGTACCAACGTGGTAAAGCCGGATATGACGTGATGTGCGTCATATCGGCTTTACCGCCCCTTGCAGCCCAAGCACAGCCTCTCTGCTGTATAGCACGCCCATCTGGGCGTGAATAATTTACAAGCAGGCAGCGGGGAGAAGCACAAAAGACCGCCTTTTGTGGCTTCTCAAATAATGCGAAGCCGCAGATCTTCTGGTATTAAAACTACTTTTACAAACTTTACTATAGCGCATTAAAAACACAAAGATATGCCTACAAATGTATTAACATGGTGCAGGGACAGGTTAAAAAGCCTGGGGGCTCATTTTTAGAGGTCAGGTTCCCATTAAGGAAGTGAGAGAAGAAGGAGGATATAGCTGATAGACACTTGGGATTCTGGACAGCAGTGAGGTGACGTCTGGGCCACAGAGGTAGATCTGAGCGTCATCAGCGTACAGGTGGTACTGGAATCCATGGGACTTTATGAGTTGTCCTAGGCCAAGAGTATAAATGGAAAAAAGAAGGGGCCCCAGGACAGAGCCTTGAAGGACCCCAACAGAGAGGGAATGGGGCGAGGAGGTAGGGTTGGAGTGGGAGACACTAAATATGCGGTTGGAAAAGTAGGCGGAGATTCAGGAGAGGGCAAGGTCACTGATACCAATGGAAGAGAGGATCTGTAATAGGAGACAGTGGTCAACTGTATTGAATGCAGTGGACAGGTCAAGAAGGAGGAGGATGGAGAAGTGTCCATTAGCTTTGGCGGTAAGTAGGTCGTTAGTGATTTTGGTTAAGGCGGTTTCGGTGGAGTGGTGGGGGCAGAAGCCAGATTGAAGGTTTCAAAGAGAGAGTTGGATGAGAGGTGGGAGGAAAGTACAATGTGGACATGCTTTTCAAGAAGTTTGGAGGCGAACGGGAGCAGTGATATGGGGTGGTAACTGGATGTGGAGGTTGAGTCGAGAGATGGCTTCTTCAAGACAGGTGTAATTGTTGCGTGTTGGAAAGAGGAAGGAAAGGTACCGGAGGTTAGTGATAGATTGAAGATGTGGGTTAGGGCTGGAATAAGCATGGTGGTTAGGTTGGGGAGGAAATGGGATGGGATGAGGTCCGATGCACAAATGGTGAGGTGCGATTTGGAGAGGAGATGTGCAAGTTCTCCTTCAGTGATGGAGGGGAAGAGGGCTAGTGGGGGAGGGGAGTGGTCTGGTATACATAGGGGTTGCAATGGTTGGGTAGCAAAGACTTATCTAATCTGATTGATCTTGTTGGTGAAGTGTGTTGCGAAATCTTTTGCAAAGAAACGAGAAGTAGTGGGGGCAGTGGGGGCGGAGAAGTTAAATGTGTTGAATAACTGCCTGGTTTTGTGGGACAAAGAGGATATGAATGTAATGAAGTATTTCTATTTAGTGGTGTTGAGTGCTGACTTCAATTTGAGAAGTGCTTGTTTGAATGCTCTGTAGTCTTCTTGTGAATGTGTTTTCTTCCAGCGCCGCTTAGCAACCCTAGTCTCCCGCTGCAGCTTTTTAGTGCCAGGGTTGTCTGTTGATTCATTGTGTTTTGCCGTGAATGAGAGGGGCAACTGCATCAATCGCTGCTGTGAGTGTAGATTGTAGAAAGCTGTGGCATTATCTGTGTCATGGAGTGAGGACATTGAGGGTAGAGGTAGATTAGTCAGAGAGTATGTAAGTGTCAAAGTGTGTGCAGTTTCTGCGAGGGTTTGCGAATTGTTGGACATGGGTGGCAGGTGAGGAGGACAAGAATGAGAAGGTAAAAAGATGGTGGTCAGATAGGGTGAGAGGGGAGGTTTGTATAGGGGAGGTTTGTATGGTTACTTAGGGAGCAGAGGCGAGTAAAGATGAAGTCTAGTGTATGTCCGTCTGTGTGTTTGGCTGTGGAGGACCATTAAGAGAGGCCAAAGGATGAAACCAGTAACAGGCGCTTGGAGGCTGTTGACTGGTATCAATGGGGATGTTAAAGTCACCCATGATGATGATAGGAATGTCAACAGAGAGAAATTGAGGAAGCCAGATGGAGACTTGTTCAAAAAACACAGTGGTTGAGCCTGGTGATCGATGTATGACAGCCACTTGGAGATTGGAAGAAAAATAGATACGGACAGAGTGCACTTCAAAGGATGAGAGATAAGGGAGGGAGGAGGAGGAATTGGGTTGAAGGTGCAGTTGCTAGAAAAGAGAAGACCCATTCCTCCATTATGTTGTTGCCAGTGCGAGCTGTGTGGGAGAAATGAAGTCCGCTATAGCATAGCGCAGCAGGGGAGGCTGTGTTGGAGGTGACAGCCATGTTTCTGTGAGGCCCAGGAAGGAGAGTTTGCAAGAGGTAAAGATGTCGTGAAATGAAGTGGAGTTTATTACAGTTGAAACAGGCATTCCAGAGTGCTCCAGAGAGAGGGGGCGGTGGAGAGGGGGTCAGGGGAACAAGTTTTATATTTAAAAGATTGCGACTGTTTCTTGCAGGTGTGGGGTGATGAGAGGAAGGAATAATGGGTAATGATGGCTGTGGAGGTCCTGAGTTGGGAGATATGTTGCCGGCTGATAGGAGAAGCAAAGAGAGAGCAAGCAGATGGGAGAATAAGAGTGGATGGCTTATTTTGTTTTTCTGCAGGAGAGGTGTGAGATTGAGAAGCAGGTCAGCAAAAGAGCTCAGGTGGGGAAGTAAGAGAGATGGAGAGATAAATATTTATGTTGGGAGTGATGGAGTTTGGGGGTAGTGGAAGAGGGTATGGGTTAGTGAAGCAGTAACTGTTAGGGCATAGGCAAGCATGGTGAAAGTGTTAGTTGGGAGTGAAGTAGCAAAGACAGCAGACAGGTATGGCTGGTACCTTCTGGTTACTTCTGTGTTATTTCTGGGATATTTCTGAACACTTAAGAGACACTTGAGGTGATGCTGAGTAGACCACAGTCCAGGAGACCTCCAGATATCATGTAAATACAGTTTTGAGAGTTCAGAAAGTGACTTCAGCTGACCAGAGGGGAGGGGAAGGAGGGGTGTATGTTACACATAACAAGCAGGGTGAGTTAACTAACAGGTGAGAGGACACAACTTAGCTAATTAAACAGCAGGAAGGCAATCCCACATCATAGAGGCAGAAGATAAACATTTTGTGCAGATCAAAGACATGCAGAGTGAGAGTTAGGAGTGGATTAGGTCAGAAAATTTCCAATTTGTAGCAGGTGTACCATATGACTAGATACACAGCTCAGCAATCAGTATCACCCAGGATAAGATTAGATACATAAGTTTTCAGATAGTAGTGTTGCGCCCTGCTCACGCAGGTAGCCACAGACTTTCCTAATGCACAGCTGGGTTTCCACAGCAGGTACCAACTACATGCAACACCTTGCACCCCAGCACAGTAGGGGGAGCTACACTCGCTGACCTTATGTGAGATCTCCTATAAATACTGCTGCTAGGGGAGGAGTTAATTAGAGTAACCCTATCTGAGGCAGGTGTGGCGCCCTGCTCACGCAGGTAGCCACAGACTTCTCTAATGCACAGTTGAGTTCCCATAGCAGGTACCTACTACATGCAACACCTTCCACCCCGGAACAGTAGGAGGAGCCCAACTTGCTGACCTTAGGCAAGATCCCCTATAAATACTGCTGTTGGGGGAGGAGTTAGTCAGAGTGTGCAGATGCTAGGAGAGCTGCGAAGACATCTTGGTGGTCGGTGCCGCGGTTAGGCCCAAGCCTAGTGACCCGGAGTGGCCCTTCTGACTTCCCGCAAGCCTGAGTGGGGACAGAAGGTGTGAAATATGCTATAAAATACATCTAACCAGAGTAGACTGATTTGATATAGAGCTCTACACAGGTATACCTGGTAATGGCTATAACTCAATTGATGATACAGACTCGGTCTTCAAAAGAATAGCTCTCGTTTATTGTTTGTATCAGCTTATATACGTTTACAGAAGTTTAGAAAAAAATAGGTTACATCATACAATGACAAATATGATGAATATGCATTATAGACAGTTTTGAGATGATTAATTAGTGACCTTTAAGAGAGTTACAGAAGATAAGAACTGGACACTCTGGCTTACATATGGCTTGGTGGTCTTATCTAAAAAAACAAGGACAAAGACAAAAATGTGCTGAGTTGTGCTCATCTTCACTGAACAAACTGTTACATAGCTAGTTAGTCAGAATAGACATGATAAATTAATAAAAATGGCCTCTCTAGATACAACATGGTGGAAGCCATACAGTACGTATAATGCCGTCTTTAACAGTCCTCTCTTTTTATCATCTCTATTCTTGACCTATCCCTGCCTACCCCTAGGTCCGCAGAGCCTGCCCTACTACACAATACGCAAGGCTACTTCCTACGCATATTATGGAGCGCGATCATTCAGGAAGACCCTGTTAGCCGGCCTATTCCATCCCTCAACATCCCTTAACCTAAAGATTAGTGTATTGAGTAATTTGAGGGTCTATGAATTTAAGGAAAAAACTGTGGAAAAAAAACACATGATACATTTTAGACTGTGGTTATCATAAGTCCATGATATTGAATGTTTCACACAATGTTGTAGTTCTCATTTTCTTATATCTTTGGTAGTGGAGGTGAATCCAGAGGATTTCCACAATAAGTGCAGTTTGAAAGTTTCGCCAGTCTTTTTGTTGCACAGCACACACTTGCGTCCTGGGGTAGTAACATAAGTCAGGAGCACTTGAGTACGCAGTGCTTCAGCATCTTTATCTTTATGGTTTTTCATTTTGTATTTACCTGAAAAACATTTGCAGTTAGTTCTTAGAATTTTCTTCACAAGCATTACAAATAACTTTACCAGTATAGCAATAACCAGTATTATAGATGCTCCCTGGATTACAAAATGAATTATTCCAGTTATCCATCCACCTACACCCATAAAGAGATTATTCAACCTGGAGGATGACAAACCTGTAAGATCCAACAACACTTTCCTGTCTTTTCCACATGTTACCTTCACACCTTTTCATATACTTTTTTATCCTTCCCCACTCCTCTATCAACGCCTGCCAAGTGAACTGATCAGCTCGTAATCAGTTCCCATTATTTTTCAAAACCCAACTCGATCCTTCTATCGACTTTCCTAAATCAACCTTCATTTGCTTCCTGCCTATTGTTGTGGTGGATCCTCGTCCCATTGTGAGCTTCCCTGCTTGGCTACCTTTTTTTCTGCTGCAACCCTCCTCTTTCCCACTGCTAAAGTTCACCTTCTGCTGTTCTGGAAAGGAAAGTATTGAAGAAAAACAAGAGTAATGAACAATACTACCCTAAGGTTATCTCTTTAGTCTCTGTGAACCTTCTTGCAGTGGGATGCATGGATCCAGATAGTTATGGACCTTCAAATCTGGGTTGCAAGCTTTCCTCACGGACTGTGACCAGGTCACCAGGTTTTAGGGAGTGTGTACCTTCCAAGGAGGATAGATCTAGATTGGAACTGAAAACACATTTGTGAGTTTGGTGCAATACATTTTGTAAAACTGTTGGTATCGGTATATGTAAAGTGCTATGGAATTAATAGCGCCATATAGATGAATAGAATTATTATAATTAAAGCTCCTACATATGCTATCATATCAGAGTGTAATATCTGTAACTGCTAAGGCAAATACAATCCTGTCTTTGATGGTTCCCCAAATAGTATCTCATATGGACATAACCCAGTATTTGTTTGACGTTACCCCTACAGAATACAATGTATAATAATTTCTTTGCAACAGTTTGGGCAGTGGCCTTAGCAGTAGGCCATGCTTCTGGCTATCCAGAGAATAGGTCTATGCAGACTAACACATACTCATAGGTGCCTACCTTTGGAAGCTGAACAAAGTCATTCTGCAGTGGCTGAAATGGGTAGAGTAGCCTTAGCGCACACCTCTGTCTCAACCGCTATTCCCACCTTATGGCATGCACAGACCACACAACCGTGTATATACTTAGCAGCAGCATAGTGGAACCCAGGTGCTACCCAGTGATGTTTCTATATATACCTCAGAAATGAGTTCTTTATTCTAATTCAAATATGTGTCTTATACCCAGTAGTTTTAGAGAAAATCTGGAGATCCCACAAGTAATTTTGCTCCAAAAAACACTTTATTGAGAAACACACAGGTAACAATTAAAAAACCACAAGGTCATGACAACAGGATCACAGAGAAAGGAACGATTAAATAAGACAAGTGGAGGAAGAAACCTAGAGCCAAAACCTCAGCTTAAGATCAAACCGGTTACAAACAACACAATGGATAAGGTAATGCCACATAACAGAGCAGTTGAAAGAGAAGGAAAGGCGAAAATCATCTGCGGCAGAGGGTGGTGTAAATTACACCTTTAGCCCTAACCTAACCAGCAGTGCAGCCCATACACAAAAAAAAAACAAAAAACCCATCAACAAGCTCAGAAGTTCAGGGATCAAGGCACTTACCCATTATGGAGACCAGATTAAAGATCTAGCAGGAATATGGCTCAGAACCCCGACATGTTTCGTGCCATGCAAGGCACTGCATCAGGAGGTGCGTGGGGGAAAGTGTCATTAAAGCGCTTTTTATACAGTGCTGAATAAGACTGCAACTGCTTGCACATGTGTTATGGGGGCGTGATTGGAGCTGCTTCCTGGTGACTAGGCCATACCGACGCCCCCCTGAGAGAGGAAAACCTCTTCAGACGTCATTACCACTCAGGGGGGCGTGTCTACTGACGGCTGCATCATCGGAGGCTCAGGCCACGCCCCACCATGTGCAAATCATCACAGCGCCATCTTGGTTGAGGGAATCAGCTGTTAATATCATACAGAGGTGAGGGAAGGGGCTACATAGATAGTTTTAGCTGCAAAATAGAAAAAAGCAGCTATTTATCCCCCAAACAAACTATGTTGCCCATGAATAAAACTACCATGGGAAACAATAGATCTTTTACCTTCAATACACTCTGTCTATATCAGAATTAGCCACCAGATGGCGCTAAAAGCACCAAAGACCAGAATAAATAGAGAAAAAAAAAAAGAGACAGAAAAGTCCAATGTAAGCTGATAAGAATATCTATAAAGGAATAGAAAAATCAAGAGTATACAAATAACACAGCTCAGTAGTATAAAGTGCAAATGCATTTCTTCACAAATAACCAGCATATAATAAATATAAATATAAACATGGCTGTTATAATCTTGATAGTAGATTCTTCCATAAGCTTCATAGACAAATACGTCCCAGGTGCTACAGCACAAAAAAGCGCGAAGGTAAACAGTGTGAACTAAAAAAGAAGAAATAAAGACACAAATTAAAGACTAAAAACAAGAGAATGCCTATAAGGAGACCACGACCAACCCCACAGAGCGGAGGGGAGGAGGGATCAATACTGCACAAAGCAGAAAGATGAAACACATGCGAAAAATACAGCAAACACTCCAATATGAAGTATAAATATATATGGGGGACTTTTAGTACCCTACCTATCAGAGAAAAGGGGCGAAGCTTAGACGTTCATTTAAACCCGCTGGTGCAAGGGAGCCAAGCCTGAATATCCATTTGCTTTCGAGTTGGGACAAAGCTCGCATCACATTACCACCTCTAATTCCCATCTTGAGGACATCAATTCCTCTCACTTTAAGTGTTTTTGGATCGCTGTTATGATGGAGTTTGAAATGGCGTGGAATAGTTTTGAGGGTTTTAACGTCCTCAATTTCAGCGGAAGCAATGATATCCAGAACATGCTCCCTTGTTCTGTGGCGCAGTTCCCGGGTGGTGAGGCCCACATAGATGCGATTGCATCCGCATGTGGCCTGATAAATCACCGCCCAGGTACTGCAAGAAATATAATGTCTAATTTGAAACTCTCTGCTGCCGTCGGCCGTCGGCCGATAGGAAGGTGGTTACTCTCACGATGTTACTACAGGACAGACATGACCCACACGGATAACAACCCCACAACGGTTGTCTGTGACCAAACAAAGGGACAGTCTCGCGTACATAATGGCTATGGACAAGGGTGTCTCTGAGACTACGGCCCCGTGTAGCGGTCATTAGTGGTCTCTAAGGGAGGATATCCCTCAAAATTGGATCCGTACGAAGAACAGACCAATGTTTTGTCAGAATTTTTCTGATATTTTCCCATTCTGTGTTATATGGGGAAATAAAGCGCACTACACCTATGCCCTGTCTAGGTTTGATTTTATCAGGTAGCAGGTCGCTCCTTGGTGTGCTCTTCGCACGGTTATATCCCTTTCTGATGGATTTACCACTATAACCCCCTCCTGATAAACCTTTCACGTAAATCGGAAGCCTGAGCCTCAAACGACTGCTCAGTTGAACATATCCTACGCATCCGTAGATACTGTCCCACTGGTATGGCACGAATCGTTGCGGGTGTGTGGGAAGACGTGGCGTGTAGGAGGGCATTGACCGAAGTTTCTTTCCGGAAAACATCGGTCTCCACCCTCCCATCGGTCGCTTTTCTGATTTTAATATCCAAAAAACTCACCTCAGTCAGATGACAAGTATGGGTCAGTCGGATATTGTGACTGTTTTTGTTCAGGAGTGAGAGAAAGCTCTGCAGTTTGGGGACGGTTCCACTCCACAGGACAAGAATGTCGTCGATATATCGCAGCCATTGCTGCACATGGGAGGCGGCACTAATGTCACCGTCAAACACCCCCCTCTCCCATAACCCTAGGAAGAGGTTGGCGTAAGACGGGGCACAGGCCGCCCCCATAGCTGTTCCACGCTGTTGGAGATAGAACACGTCCCCGAACACAAAATAATTGTGTCGCAATATGTACCCAAGCAGCTCGATGATCAGATTTTGAAGATCAAGATCAAGGTTAGTCATTCCTAAGTAAAACTTCGCTGACTCTAGACCGTCATTATGATCAATACAGGTATACAGGGTCTCGACGTCGATCGTCACCAGCCACACCGACTCATCCAAGGTAAGGCCATCAAGACGCCGAAGGACATCCGCAGTGTCCCCGACATAGAAGGGCAGTGTCTCTACTAGCGGATGCAAGTAATATTCAATAAACTTACAAGCCATCTTGCAGTGATGTTTCTATTGAATCCTCTTTTCGGGCATCTTCATATTTCCATTCTTCTTTCTTCTGTTTAGAGGCCTGTGCTTGCAGGCACCCTAGGAGTTCAGCGTCCACCCTCCCAGAGACACACATAGTGTACATCCCTATCGGGAGAGGGAGCAGGGCTGCAGCTTTAGCTGCCCTGTCAGCATGGTCATTTCCTTCAGCCTCCTTGGTGCGCTCCTTTGAGTGAGCTTGCACATTAACCACAGCTTAATGGGTTTCCCTGAAGCTTCCACAAGCTAACTGCTTTTCCATACAGGCCGTAATCATGGCAAATACCAAAAGCGTAACGGTTATCAACAAAAATATGCACCCCAAGTCCCTCCACCATAATACAAGCCTCTGTCACAGCCTTTAGTTCAGTCTGTAATGTGGATTGGGATCCTCGTACATTTGCCATTGGCTGTGTTTCAATGTTTATTAGTTCAAAACAATTGTGTTCAATTTTATTTGTCAAGTCATCATTAGTATCAGGTAATAAATGTTTCTGTGTCAATACTCCTTTTGCATATCCCTCTAATTCATAACATTAAACCAATACATTTGGAATTCCTAGTGCTGGGGCAGAGAGAATGTCATTCTTCAGCATGTCATACCCCTCTTTTGCTTCTGGTGTGATTTCATAGGATTTGTTCTTGTTGCATTCTGCCAACACATAATATAGTGGCTGCATTTTCTTTGATGCTGAAGAAATCCACTCCCTGCAGTAACCCACCAGCCCTAAGAAGGTGCTTAATATTCTTTGAGTGGTAGGTTGTTTTGCTTTACTGATTGCTTTCTTTCTGTCAGCTGTGATGTGTTTGACTGAGTAGAGATGCAGTAATCAAGTCAAAATGACTTCAGTCTATGATCTTATAACTTATTCTTCCCCACTTTGCATCTCTCCTCAAACAAAAAACCCCAACAGATCCACTTGAGAAAGACGCATCTGTGCGTCGAAACGCGTTGTGGCTTACTGGACCCCTGCTGTTCGTGCAATAAATTATTGGTAATTTAATCACCAACCCGTGGTTTCTTTAGCGCTCCAAACCTCTGACACCGCTTGTTTTCTATCTGCCAATTTACCCATCTAGGCATTTCCCACTTTTCTCTTTTTTTTTTTCCTAACATTATTGCTGCGTCATTAACTGCCCCTGCTTCTCTGCTACCACTCTGAACTAGTAATCCTCTAGCCTGTCATGCAAACCAGTAACCAGCACTGGTTTCCCGAGTAACTGTCAGAGGTCGCTAACCCTGTCTTCAGTAGTCTGGCATCCCAAACTAGACCTTTACTATTTCGTCCTCTAGCTTGTCATCCAAACCAGCAACCTGGTTTCCCCAGTAACTGTCAAAGGTCGCTAACCCTATCTTCAGTATACTGGCATCCCAAGCTGGAGCTCTATTTCCTGGGCAGTCAATGTAAACTCAATTTCCTGATTATTCTAATTGCGGAGAACACTTGACTAAGCAAGTAGAAAATATTAAAACATACAATGATGAATAATTATATAATAATAATTTTCTACGGGAAAAAACATACAATGCAATCCCAAAAAAACAATTGTCATGTATATCAGAATTATCTGTAGCAGACACCTCTATTCCTGAATCCACCCCTTCCTCTGCGTATCTGTAATTATGTATTACCTTTTTGCACCTATACTTTACACTTTTTCTGAATCAACTTTATACAAGAACACAACATCACTGTGGCACATCAAACAATTCACATATTATTCTTCTACCTGACACATTACCCATGTTATAGCTAGCTGGAATTCCACGAGGAGAACAAAAAGTCTTGCAGACTTCAAACTGTGTACACCCCTTATCAATTATGCAAATATTACAGTTATCACTGATTTCATAAACTTACTCCTGTCTTAGAGGCTTGAATGAATCCCATAAAATGTTGTCACTAAGATCTATTCCAACATAAAGCAGTGTCTGTCATACCAGCTGAAATGCTATCCTGTCAGTTCAACCCCCCCCCATTTTGCTGTCAGTGAAGCCTGTTATCTATTCCAACTTCACAGAACATCAACAATTTTTCAAGTTTCAAACCCTTAGAAGACACAGTTAACATTAATCCAAATCTACAACGTGCTTTGATTGAACAGAGACGCAATGACCAAGTCTTCCCCACTTTGCATCTCTCCTCAAACAAAAAAATTAGGGCATAATATTATTAGACATTTTGCCGGTGGTCACCCAATCACAATGCAAACATTACAATCAATATTATATTCTTAAACTCCATCCAGTTTCAGAAGTCTGACTCAATAATAATATAATATTCAGCAGCCTAGTAGTAAAATCTATTCCAACATACCGTAGAGTATATCAGTTATCAGTACCAACTGTGACGTTGTCCCTCCAGCTTAATCCCCTCCCTTCCCTGCTGCTGTGAGCGTAACCTTCACACAAACATTCTAAATTCCACTGACTGGCTGTATCATAAACAATATTCATAAAGGAAAAACAAAGCAGTGATTCTAGTACAATGTAAATTAATATATTTTGTCTGTTCTCTATATACTCACATATATTCCAATTAGGAGTTCTGTTTGCAAACCTGTGGATCTGGACTTTGACTTAAATATAGTAAGTCTAACAAAGAAGGCAGTACGGTTAATCAGAATATTTACTGTACGGAGAAAGGGAGGGAGGTGAGACGTATGAAGAAAGAGAAGGGAGGGAGGTAAGAAAGGGAGGGGGAGCCAGCATGACTTCACCGATTGTGGATTGTGGTCTCCTGTTTCCCTATTAGTTCTGGCAAGATCTTTAAAAACAAGTACCGTAAATAGAGAGAGAAAGAGTGATAGAATTAGAAGTTTAGTAAAGTTTGTATTAAAGCACCAAGAATATATGAGCAGTTAGAAAAGATTAGTTTTTTTTGCACAATTAACGTATACAGACAAATACAACAATACTGTGAAGTATAACAATACAGATAAGCAAAGAAGAGACAGGACTTAAGCAGACAAGACAAAACACAGGACAAGATTATGAACAAATAACAAATAATCAAATCAGTCTATCTGAGTTTCCCATTTCTAATTCCCCAAAGACTGGCTCTTGCTGCCCCCTCCTGGAGAAGTCAATACCTTGAGACAATGGCTCAAACTTACCGGAATTCTGTATGATGTTCGGCAGGATACGGGTAGATTTTTGTGTCCAGTCCAAGGTGAGTATAAAAAGGGGAAAAATATACATAACAGATAAACATCACACTGGGCCTCCATTTGTGAAAGATGCTATAAAATACATCTAACCAGAGTAAACTGAGTTCATATAGAGCTCTACACAGGTATACCTGGTAATGGCTATAACTCAATTGATGACACAGACTCGGTCTTCAAAAGAATAGCTCTCGTTTATTGTTTGTATCAGCTTATATACGTTGACAGAAGTTTAGAAAAAATAGGTTACATCATACAATGACAAATATGATGAATATGCATTATAGACAGTTTTGAGATGATTAATTAGTGACCTTTAAGAGAGTTACAGAAGATAAGAACTGGACACTCTGGCTTACATATGGCTTGGTGGTCTTATCTAAAAAAAACAAGGACAAAGACAAAAATGTGCTGAGTTGTGCTCATCTTCACTGAACAAACTGTTACATAGCTAGTTAGTCAGAATAGACATGATAAATTAATAAAAATGTCCTCTCTAGATACAACATTGCGGAAGCCATACAGTACATATAATGCCGTCTTTAACAAAGGCAAGGAGTAGAAAGCCAAAAGGGAGTGAGGAACTAGTGGAAGTTCACCCAAGGATGTACCGGGCATCGGGGAATCGCACCTGTAGGATACTTCAGGACTACAGAGAACCCCGTCGCACCGTGGAGACTTTAGTCACCTGGTCCCCCTGTGAGTCCAGAGAGAGGGAGCCAGACACCGCAGTGAGAAATCACAAGGCAGTGATCAGAGAGGGTAACCCGTGGACAGCACAGGAGGAGAGAGCAGAGACAGGAAGAGAGAGGAGGCCGGTCTGGCTGCATGCAGGCTGGGCTTCAGCTACCACAGAGGAACAGAAGAGGCCTTATACCCACTTGCTGTGGGGACCCACTGTGCACCTGGTCACCTGTCAGTGCCCTGGACGTCTTTACCTGCGTACCACCAGTGAATGGTAAAAGAGACTTCTGCAGTGTGTGTGCGTCATTCCTCTCTGTTCCCAGTACCTCTTATAGACTGCTCCAACATCCCCCTACACTGACTTACAGCTCCACTACAAACTGCCCCTTCACACTACGCTGCCCCGGAGGAATCTCCCTACCTGTAGGGGGCTTTGCCATCTGAGCCGCACTACCATCTACCTCCAGTGGACTGTGGCGGCACTGGTGACCCATCACCAGATACTACAGGTGGCGTCACGTGAACTATACAAAAACTCTAATCCCTTGTAAATACACCCTTTTTGAAGTGTCACTCTGGCCACAGGATCAGGCGCTGCCACCCGTGACATACCTGAAACAGCTACCGAGCCTGATACCCGAGTACCCCAGGGCCTGAGGTTCGACATATCTTTCTGGCGTCACGAACAGGATCTCGTGCTCGGTATTACTGGGTACTGTGTGCCGTGATTTCAAATGTATTGAGTGACTGTTAAAACTACGCCGCCATTACTGCACTGAAGAGCGGGAAGAAGGGTGGCGTGTAAGCCTCTTTGCACCTTTCGCACAGTGTAACGAGTGCTTTGCAGTTTTTTTGCTGATATATATATAATAGAAAAAAAGACAGCAGCACTCCCACATCAGGTTCTACAGAAGCCTTTATTCCAGCCTTCAGGGCGACCGCGCGATGTTTCAGTCACCTAGTGACTTTTGTCTAGCAACTAGTCCATGCCCTCATGCCTCTTTTTAAAACCGTGATATTTACATATTAAATGTGTATCAATTACCAGTTTTACATACCTATACACATATCCTTTACAGTAAGTCATTCTTGTTATCCCACACATTAGCCCATATACTAGTGATCTGTGGCTTCATACATTCATATCTCTATACAGTAGTCGCTTATATGATGATATTACCCTTAAGTGATACCTTAATTGGGTCCTCATGCCAGGTGGGGCGAAGATCGTCGCCATAGTAGCCATTGCCAGAGACTATGTGACACTCACTCTGCATATTCGACGCTCTTTGCCGCTCCGAGGCCGTCGCACCGGAAGTGACGTCATACTTTGTGCGCCTGGCTTCCCCGTTGCCATAGGACACAGGAAACACCGCGGGCGCCATCTTGGTGCTCTCCGCGCATGCGCACTCCAGCGCGACGCTTCTAAGCCTACACCCGGCCTCCATTACAATTCTCCAGCAGAGAACTTTCTATTTACTTATCAGGTGTCGCTCAAAACACCTAGCAAACATGACCACTGAGTCACCAATGCTACAACTAATAATTTATTAACTGCCAACATATGTTTTCCTTAGAAATTCACGGGCATTTTCTATTGGCCCTCCATAGGTAAAGCCAGGGGCATTCATAAACCATACAAGCCCCCTCACCCATAGGCGCACCATGCCTCCGCCTTTTGCAAGGACACAGGCATGGGCACCTTTTAGCCATAAGGGTGACACCAGCAAACTAAATGTCCCCTCTTGGCACAGGGGTCTACGGGGGTCATTCACACATACCCCCGGCTCACCCAATATGTATAACTCCACAAACAAGTTAATTTGCAGTGTTTAATAAACCAAAAAGGTAACCAGTTAGGCCAAACATAATTTAAGCATAATTTTTAAACCAATTGTTTAAACAAACATAAATTTCGGCTTTTTTGCCGATAACGCAAAATAGGGGCACCTCTCATACTCAGCTGCCTGGAGTGACTACCGCCCTCCCATGGGATTGATGAGGATCTCCAATTCAGTGCAGGTGCTGCAACAAACCAAACGGTTATTAAAATCAGTGCATCAAATAAACGTGACTAGTGATATACAGCATTAATCTCCTAACGAGCCCGGATCATAAAGCGACTGCCAACCTATACTCTGTATTCAAACCATTTGGTTTTAACGTGTTTAAACACCTTATCCATTGCAACTCCTATATATGTAGCAACCTGGCCCTATCCCCCCTCTCCTCATCGGGGGTACTACATCGATGATCCTAAACTTAAGGTCTTTCTCTGTATGTTTCATATCCGTAAAATGTTTTGGCACGGGCAAATCCTTTCTTTTTTGGCGTATTGTGCATCTATGCTTTACAATCCGTGTTTTGCATTCAATGGTTGTCTCTCCTACGTACCACAACCTGCACGGACATTCCAGCAAATAAATTACATGGTCTGTCGCGCAAGTTGTGAAATGGCACATCTTAAAAACCTCTCCCGTTTGTGGGTGGGTGAACTCAGACCCTCTCAGCATGTATGAACAATTCACACATGACACACAGGGGAAACACCCCACCCTCGCTCCTTTTGTTAAAGTAGTCTGCTTTAACACTTTTAAAGGTCCTAAATCAGATCTAGAAAGCTTATCCTTCAAGTTTTTACCTCTCTGAAACGAAACCAGGGGTTTTGACTTGAATTCTTCTATGTCCGGGCAACATTTGCCCAATATAGGCCAATGTTTCAGGACAATATTTGAAATATCTCTAGACTCCTCCCCGTACCTCATTTCCAAGGGGATCCTGGCACTACACTTTCTAGCAGACCTACTACTGCTTTCAGTTTTTTCTTTCTTCATTTTTTCCAAATTTTCCTGCAACAACTTCCTGGGGTAACCTCTCTGTATGAACTTCCTCGTGAGGATTTCAAATTTTTCTTCTAAATCCTGCTCATCGCTCACTATCCTATCAATCCATTTGTATTGCCCTAAGGGAATAGCCTTCTTTAATGCCTCTGGATGATGGCTACTAAAATGTAACAGCTTATTTCGGTCACTAGGCTTTGTATATAAAGTGGTGTTTAATCTATGCCTCTCTTTTACCGATACATCCAAAAATTGTATCTCTGTGTCTGACACCACCTTCGTAAACTTAATCGATTCATCTATTGTATTAAGAAAATTATGAAAAACCTCCAATTCATCTCTTGTGCCTTCCCAGATCACAAATGTATCGTATCATCTATATACCTCCACCATTTTGATATCTTGCAAAAATGGCTTGAGGGGTAGATACATTTTTCTTCCAATACCGTTATCATGGTATTTGCATAAGAACAACCCATTTTGGCACCCATGGCGGTACCGGACACCTGAAAATAATAAGAATCCCCAAACATAAAATAATTTTGTCTAAGGACTATTTCCAACAAATCCAAGATAAATTGTTTGGCTTCGGGGGTATAAGTAGTGGTATCTAGCTTCAAAGCCACAGCCTGCAGACCTCTTGTGTGATCTATAGAGGTATATAGAGATGTAATGTCAAACGACACCAAAATACAACCATTTTTCACCTCTACCTCCCTTAATTTGTTTAAAAAACTCTTTGTCTTTGTATCCTGAATATAGGATGCTGCACCTATAGCAAAAGGTAATAATACTTTATCCAGAAACATCCCTATATTATTAAAAACCGAGTTGATACCGGCAACAATTGGTCTTCCTGGGGGTTGCTCAACTGACTTATGTACCTTAGGGATAGTATACATTACCGGAGTCACAGGGTGCTCCATAAACAAAAAATAATCCATATCACTATCTATCACACCCCCCAATTCAGCTCTTCCTAAAATCTTAGAAATGTTACTCTGAATCTCGTTCTGGATCCCTCTCAATTTTTCTATAAACCTTAGGGTTATTGAGTTGTTTAAACACTTCGTCTAAATACATCTGTCTGCTGAGGACCACCACGGCTCCCCCTTATCCGCCTGCCGTATAACCAAATCCTCATTACCCACCAATTCAGTTATAGCTAAATGTTCTTGCTTACTTATGTTGGGTTTTCTATACTTAAATGTGCTCTTATTTAGACCCCTGTGCCAAGAGGGGACATTTAGTTAGCTGGTGTCACCCTTATGGCTAAAAGGTGCCCATGCCTGTGTCCTTGCAAAAGGCGGAGGCATGGTGCACCTATGGGTGAGGGGGCTTGTATGGTTTATGAATGCCCCTGGCTTTACCTATGGAGGGCCAATAGACAATGCCGGTGAATTTCTAAGGAAAACATATGTTGGCAGTTAATAAATTATTAGTTGTAGCATTGGTGACTCAGTGGTCATGTTTGCTAGGTGTTTTGAGCGACACCTGAAAAGTAAATAGAAAGTTTTCTGCTGGAGAATTGTAATGGAGGCCGGGTGTAGGCTTAGAAGCGCCACGCCGGAGTGCGCATGCGCGGAGAGCACCAAGATGGCGCCCGCGGTGTTTCCTGTATCCTATGGCAACGGGGAAGCCAGGCGCACAAAGTATGACGTCATTTCCGGTGCGACGGCCTTGGAGCGGCAAAGAGCGGCGAATATGCAGAGTGGGTGTCAAATAGTCTCTGGCAATGGATGCTATGGCAACGATCTTCGCCCCACCTGAGATGAGGACCCAATTAAGGTATCACTTAAGGGTAATATCATCATATAAGCGATCTGAGGATACTGTATAGAGATATGAATGTATGAAGCCACAGATCATTAGTATATGGGCTAATGTGTGGGATAACAAGAATGACTTACTGTAAAGGATATGTGTATAGGTATGTAAAACTGGTAATTGATACACATTTAATATGTAAATATCACGGTTTTAAAAGGAGGCATGTGGGCATGGACTACTTGCTAGACAAAAGTCACTTGGTGACTGAAACGTCGCGTGGTCGCCCTGAACAAAATGCCCCTGGATACTAATAAAATAGTGATTGATAATTCCTCCTCTAAATCTCTCTCAGTTCCTTTTTTACCACGGGTAACGGGAGGAATGGGGGGCATCAGACAGTGTATGACCCCAAAACCAGTCTAAAGAAAAATAATAGAAGGGGTAAAAGAGGGGGAAAATGGGCAAACTCTAAAAAACAAGAAAATGAGACCACAGTAACCTTAAAAAATGGGAATGGCAACCCAGAGTCAAATGGAGACCTAGTGGGGTCAGGTCCATCAGAGGGATTAGGTGAGGGATGTGTGCAATATTTTAATGTTTTCAATTTGTCCAACTATAAATTGTCTGATGATGAACTATCTGTCCTTCGCAGAGGTCTTTCGTATTGTCCGGCTAATAATAGTAATGAACTTGATCTTTTTCTTGATTTACAGAGGTTTGTCTGTAAGTTGACCCTAAAAAGACACTTTGAGGTTAAACAATTGAAAGATGAAAATAATGATAATGATGAGAAAATTGGTGATGGTATAGTGCATGTCAATTTAAAAGAAAAATCCAAATTTTACCCTATACAGAGTCAGGGGCACCATATTAAAACTTATACTGACCTGGTACCTGGGATTTTAAAAAACTCATGGGGGAAAATGGTGGCAATTCTTCAACAAATAAAGGGATGAAAAGGGGTAATCTTTCAAAAAAAGAAAGGCTAGCACTGAGGAGTTTGAAAAATAATTTGGAGATCATTATAAGACCTGCAGATAAGGGAGGAGGAATTTGTGTTCAGGACAGGGATACCTATATCGAGGAGGCAGATCATATTCTATCTGCTAGTGAGACTTATATTCGGTGTGGGGAGGATAAATATTTGGATTCCATTGTTAAATATAATAAGATGATTAATGATGCATCAACAAATGGGATTTTAAATAAGCAAGAAAAAGATTTTTTGCTTAACAAGAAACCAAGAGGAGCATTTATGTACCATCTTCCTAAACGCCATAAAAGTATGAGAAATCCACCAGGGAGACCCATTATCTCGGGTATTGGGTCTTTAACCTCAAATCTTTCTGCTTATCTTGATAAAATAATGATACCGAATGTTTTTAGTCTTAGAAGTCATTTAAAAGATTCTGCTCATCTTATTGAATTTTTACATAAAATTAAATGGAAGGATTCATATGTATTTATAACTATGGATGTAACGGGTCTATATTCGAATATAGAGCACGAGATAGGCCTGGACTGTTTTAATCTTTTTGTGGAAGCTGATATTCGTATTCCCAACTGTCAAAAGAAATTTATAATGGAAGGGATGGCCTTTGTATTGAAAAATAATTTTTTTACTTTCACCGACACATTGTACCAACAAATTAAAGGAACGGCAATGGAGTCAAGGGTTGCCCCAACATATGCCAATCTATTTATGGCAGTTTTTGAGACTTGGCATATTTATAATGGTTATTTTTTTAAGAATGTGGTTTTATATAAACGTTTTATAGATGATTTATTTATTGTTTTTAATAATGAGGACTCAAGGTTGGAAGGCTTTATTGATGCAATAACCAATAATACTTGGGGCATAACCCCAAATTAACCTGAGTCAATTAATTTTTTAGATTTAACGATTGAGCATATAGGAGAAACTATTATTAATAAAACTTATTTTAAACCCGTTGATGCTAATAGCTATGTGCATTTTTTCAGCAACCACTATGAAAAATGGTTAAAAAATATTCCTAGTAACCAGTATAAACGCATCAAACGAAATTGTACTTTAACGTCGGATTTTAAAGCCCAAAGCAAGGTATTGAGGGAGCAGTTTCTGGAACGCAGATATCCTAAAAAATTAATCCAAAGGGCCTATAATGATATTAAAGATTGCCCTCAGTCACAATTAATTACGAAAAAAGAGACGCATAAAAATGAATTACCAATTAATTTTATCACTACTTTTTCTATGCAAAATGAATTTATTAGGAATATTACTAATAAACATTGGTGTATTCTCCTCAATGACCCTATTTGTAAGAGATGTTTGCCATCTCGACCTCTGGTAACCTTTAAAAGAGCACCATCCGTGAGAAATATTTTGGTTCCCAGTAAAGTAAGAGTTCCCAGAAAAAAGAAAGGGGGTGGTAGAGATGTACAGTTATCTGCATATAACGGTGTTTTTAAATGTCATAAGAAGAATTGTTTATGCTGTGGGTGGATTAATCATAGAGCTAAGAACTTTCAATCCTTTGTTGATAAATCAAAAACCTTCCCTTTTACGCATAGAATGGACTGTACATCAAATTTTGTCATCTATGTAATAGACTGTCTATGTGGTAAGCAGTATGTAGGAAGGACCACACAGCCTTTGCATCTGGGACTCAATTCTCATCGTCATAATATTAAGATTGGATATTTAAAGCAAGGATTATCCAAACATTGTGCATTGAATCATGGGAACAATGTTACCCTCAAAATTACTCCAATAGACCATGTTTCTACTGATACTCTGAACAGATTGGCAACTCTTAGTAAATTAGAGGTATATTGGATATACAAACTTGATACCCTTTGTCCAAATGGGCTGAATAAGGTATCTGATCTTTTTTAATTTTCTTTTTTAATTAAGTTTCAGTATAAAGCCCATGATATATGGTGAGATACTTATCCCGTTCTTGTTTATACAGAGTCAGGGGTTAGCCTAAGTATTTGATGGTGGAGAGGTAAGTCTCATGACTATCACGTGAAACCTGGTTTGAGAGGGAGTTTGTGTCCTGGGTAAATTGTTTAATGAAAACATTTTTAAAATAAAGTTGGCCGATAGGGAATTCAGATTAAAAGTGGCATATGGTCTGAGGTGGCGGTAGTTTAGTGATAAGACGCAGGACTTATAATGTGATATCAACTTTTGAGTTCAAACCAAATGAAAAAACCTTTTAAAGAAAATTTTTTATGCCTTTGAAATCTGTGTTTTACGTGTGGGGCGTTTTGTTCTTTTTTATGCAATGTAAATTTTGATTATATTTATTTATTTTTATGAGTGATTTTAGCTGTTTGTAACACAAAGGGGGCGTTTCCACAGGAAATGACGTCATGATGACATGTTTGTGTATATATAATCCTTTCTATGTAAATCAGGTGTTTACCTAAGTAATAGTGGCACATGGTCTGCAATGGCAGTAGTTTAGTGGCAAGACCCAGGACTTATAATGTGAGATCAACTTTTGAAGTGAGTTCGAATCCAATGGAAAAAACTTTTTAAAGAAAAATTATTTTTTTTGCCTTGAAATTTGTGTTTTATAAGTAGGGCTCTTTCTTCTTCTTTTTTATGCAATGTAAATTTTGATTATACACCTTTATGAGTGATTTTACCTGTTTGTAACACAAAGGGGGCGTTTCCACAGGAAATGACGTCATGATGCTATTTTTTTTTTTTTAAGATATGTTTGTGTATATAAAGTCCTTTCCATGTAACTCTGTAACTAATGCCCTGATGAAGTGGCCATATGGCTACGAAACGCGTCGGCTTCCTTTTGTTTGGTGTGTGGACGAATAAAGAATAAAATCAAAATTGTCTCCTGAGGTCAGCGTGGAGAAATCCCGGTAACACAAAAACCTTCCTTTCTTTTCCTGGACGGGATCTGCAGTGACCTTTTATGTTTACAAGGTTGGTTGTGAACCCTTCACAACCTGAGTAGGTGAGTGGATTACTGCTATATTAACCCCTTGTATCCACTTTTATTGCTCTATTGTGCGCTACCCTCCCCTTATAGGTTTTAAAAGGAGGCATGTGGGCATGGACTACTTGCTAGACAAAAGTCACTTGGTGACTGAAACGTCGCGTGGTCGCCCTGAAGGCCGGAATAAAGGCTTCTGAAGAACCTGATGTGGGAGTGCTGCTGTCTTTTTTTTTTCTATTATATTGAAGCAAGTGTTGGTTTACTGGACGGATTTGCAACCTGATTTGTGTGCTGCTCAGAACATTTTTCTTGATATATATATATCTATTATATAAAAGCCGAAGGCCACTTCCGGAATACTACTTCCGTGATGGCCTTCGGACCTATGGTCCTGATGTCACCACTGCGCTACAAGGAGCGGCGGAGGAACGTTCCGCTCTCGGAAGTTCTGTCCGCCCTCCAGCCTCTCCCCTCCACCCACCACCGTACCTAGCGGGGGGCAGGGGGGCCGAGCGCCCCGTCCCCCAAGCCATGAAGGGCCCATTGCCCCCACCCCCTGGGGGACCCCGTGCTGCCAGCCGCCCGCGCGCGCGCCCGGAGAGGAGGGAGGACGGGACTTCCTGTCCTGCACCTCTGCCCGCCCCTCCTCTCCTCCTACACCAGCCTCACGCCGGCCGCAGTGAGTCTGCACCCACCCAGCTACGCCTCTGCCCTCCAGCCTCCCCTGCCCTCCAGCCTCTCCAGCCTCCCCTGCCCTCCAGCCTCCCTGCCCTCCAGCCTCTCCAGCCTCCCCTGCCCTCCAGCCTCCCCTGCTCTCCAGCCTCCCCTGCCCTCCAGCCTCTCCAGCCTCCCCTGCCCTCCAGCCTCTTCAGCCTCCCCTGCCCTCCAGCCTTCCTGCCCTCCGCTCCCTGCTCCAGCCTCCCCTGCTCTCCAGCCTCCCCTGCCCTCCAGTCTCTCCAGCCTCCCCTGCCCTCCAGCCTCTCCAGCCTCCCCTGCCCTCCAGCCTCTTCAGCCTCCCCTGCCTCCAGCCTCTTCAGCCTCCCCAGCCTCTCCTGCCTCCCCAGCCTCTCCACCTCCCGCCTTCCCTGCCCTGCAGCCTCTCCCCTCCCGCCTCCGCTCTCCCCTCCAGCCTCCGCTCTCCCTGCAGCCTCTGCTCTCCCTCCACCTCCGCTCTCCCTCCAGCCTCTCCCTCCCGCCTCCACTCTCTCTACCGCCTCGCTCTCCCCTCCCGCCTCCGCTCTCCCCTCAAGCCTCCGCCCTCCAGCCTCCGCTCTCCCCTCCAGCCTCCGCTCTCCCCTCTAGTCTCCGCTCTCCCCTTCAGCCTCCGCCCTCCAGCCTCCGCTCTCCCCTCCAGCCACCGCTCTCCCCTCCAGCCTCCGCTCTCCCCTCCAGCCTCCGTTCTCCCCTCCAGCCTCCGCTCTCCCCTCCAGCCTCCGCTCTCCCCTCCAGCCTCTCCCCTCCCCGCCTCCACTCTCCCCTCCCACCTCCACTCTCCCCTCCCGCCTCCGCTCTCCCCTCCCGCCTCCGCTCTCCCCTCCAGCCTCTGCTCTCCCCTCCAGCCTCCGCCCTCCAGCCTCCGCTCTCCCCTCCAGCCTCTCCCCTCCCGCCTCCCCTCTCCCCTACAGCCTCCGCTCTCCCCTCCAGCCTCCGCTCTCCCCTCCAGCCTCTGCCCTCCCCTCCAGCCTCTCCCCACCAGCCTCTCCCCTCCAGCCTCTGCTCTCCCCTCCAGCCTCCGCCCTCCAGCCTCCGCTGTCCCCTCCAGCCTCCGCTCTCCCCTCCAGCCTTCGCTCTCCCCTCCAGCCTCGCTCTCCCCTCCAGCCTCCGCTCTCCCCTCCAGCCTCGCTCTCCCCTCAGCCTCCGCTCCCCTCTGCCCTCCGCCCTCCCTGTCCTCTGCTCTCCAGCCTCCCCTGTCCTCTGCTCTCCAGCCTCCCCTGTCCTCTGCTCTCCAGCCTCTCCTCTCTTCTGCCCTCCAGCCTCCGCTCTACCCTCCATCCTCTGCTCTCCCCTCCAGCCTCTCCCTCCAGCCTCCGCTCTCCCATCCAGCCTCTCCCCTCCCGCCTCCGCTCTCCCTTCCCACCTCTCCACTCCCGCCTCTGCTCTCCCCTCCAGCCTCCGCTCTCCCCCTCCAGCCTCGCTCTCCCCTCCAGCCTCCGCCCTCCAGCCTCCGCTCTCCCCTCCAGCCACCGCTCTCCCCTCCAGCCTCCGCTCTCCCCTTCAGCCTCTGCTCTCCCCTCCAGCCTCCGCTCTCCCCTCCAGCCTCCGCCCTCCCCTCCAGCCTCCGCCTCCCTTCCAGCCTCCGCTCTCCCTCCAGCTCTCCTCCAGCCTTTCCCAGCCTCTCCTGCCTCCCAGCCTCCCCTGCCTCCCCACCTCTCCAGCCTCCCTTGCCCCCAGCCTCTCCCCTCCCGCCTCCGCTCTCCCCCGCTCGCTCTCCCTCCGCTCTCACTCCACCTCCGCTCTCCACTCCAGCCTTCGCCCTCCAGCCTCCGCTCTCCCCTCCAGCCTCCGCTCTCCCCTCCAGCCTCCGCTCTCCCCTCCAGCCTCCGCCCTCCAGCCTCCGCTCTCCCCTCAGCCACCGCTCTCCCTCCAGCCTCTCCCCTCCCGCCTCCCTCTCCCCTCCCGCCACCGCTCTCCCTCCGCCTCGCTCTCCCCTCCCCTCCCGCCTCCGCTCTTCCTCCCGCTCCCTCTCCCCTCCGCCTCTGCTCTCCCCTCCAGCCTCCGCTCTCCCCTCCAGCCTCCGCTCTCCCTCCAGCCTCCGCCCTCCAGCCTCCGCTCTCCCATCCCGCCTTCCCTCTCCCTCCACCTCCGCTTCCCCTCCAGCCTCCTGCCCTCCTGCCTCTCCCCTCCGCCTCCGCTCTCCCCTCCAGCCTCTGCTCTCCCCTCCAGCTCCTCTCCCCTCCCGCCTCCCTCTCCCCTCCAGCCTCCGTACCCTCCAGCCTCTCCTCCAGCCTCCCCTCTCCCCCTCCGCCTCTCCCCTTCCGCTCAGCCTCTCCCCTCCAGCCTCCGCTCTCCGCCCTCCCACTGCTCCTCTGCCCTCCGCCTCCTGCCCCTGCCCTCCCAGCTCTCCCTCAGTCCTCTGCCCTCCAGCCTCCCTCTTCCCTCTGCCCTCCGCCTCCGCCTCCGTCTCTGCCCTCCAGCCTCCCTGCTCCCCTGCCACTCCAGCCCTCCCGGTCCCCTGCCCTCCAGCCTCCCCTGCCCCTGCCCTCCAGCCTCTCCCTGTCCTCTGCCTCCTCTCCTCCAGCCTCCCCTCCCCCTGCCCTCCAGCCCTCCCCTGTCCTTTGCCCTCCAGCCTCCCCTGTCCTCTGCCCTCCAGCCTCCCCTGTCCTCTGCCCTCCAGCCTCCCCTGTCCTCTGCCCTCCAGCCTCCCCAGTCCCCTGCCCTCCAGCCTCCCCTTCCTGCCCTCCAGCCTCCCCTTCCCCAGCCCTCTCCCCTCCATGCCTTTGCCCTCCGCCTCCCGCCTTTGCCTCCCCTCCCAGCCTCTGCCCTCCCCTCCACTCCTCTGCCTCCCCTCCCTGTCCTCTCCCTCCAGCCTCCTCGTCCTCTCCCTCCAGCCTCCGCTCTCACCCTCCAGCCTCGCTCTCCCCTCCAGCCTCCTCCCTCCAGCCTCGCTCTCCCTCCAGCCTCGCTTCCCCTCCAGCCTCCGCTCTCCTCCCTCCACCGCTCTCCCCTCCCGCCTCTCCTCTCCCCTCCAGCCTCCCCTCCAGCCTCCGCTCTCCCCTCCAGCCTCCGCTTTCCCTCCAGCCTCGCTTTCCCTCCAGCCTCCGCTCTCTCCCTCCAGCCACCGCCTCCTCCCTCCAGCCTCTCCCCTCCCGCCTCCGCTCTCCCCTCCAGCCTCCGCCCTCCAGCCTCCGCTCTCCCTCCTGCCTCCGCTTTCTCCTCCAGCCTCCGCTTTCTCCTCCAGCCTCCGCTCTCTCCTCCAGCCTCCGCTCTCCCCTCCAGCCTCCGCCCTCCAGCCTCCGCTCTCCTCTCCAGCCACCGCTCTCCCCTCCCGCCTCTGCTCTCCCCTCCCGCCTCTGCTCTCCCCTCCCGCCTCCGCTCTCCTCCCTCCTCCTCCGCCTCTGCTCTCCCCTCCAGCCTCTCCCCTCCCGCCTCCGCTCTCTCTTCCGCCCTCCCTTCCCGCCTCCGCTCTCCCTCCAACCTCTCCCCTCCCGCCTCCGCTCTCCCTCCCGCCTCCGCTCTCCCCTCCAGCCTCCGCTCTCCCCTCCAGCCTCGCCCCTCCAGCCTCCGCTCTCCCTCCAGCCTCCGCTCTCCCTCCAGCCTCGCTCTCCCTCCAGCCTCCGCCTCCCGCTCCCCTCCGCCTCCGCCTCCCCTCCAGCCTCCGCTCTCCCCTCCAGCCTCCGCTCTCCCTCAGCCTGCTCTCCCCTCCAGCCCCTCTCCCTCCGCCTCGCTCTCCCCTCCAGCTCTCCCTCCCCGCTCCTCCGCCTCTCCCTCCAGCCTCCGCTCTCCCTCCAGCCTCCGCTCTTCCCTCCAGCCTCTGCTCTCCCCTCCAGCTCTGCTCTCCCCTCCAGTCTCTCCCCTCCCGCCTCCGCTCTCCCCTCCAGCCACCGCCCTCCCTCCTGCCTCTCCCCTCCCGCCTCCGCTCTCCCCTCCAGCCTCCGCTCTCCCCTCCAGCCTCTGCTCTCCCCTCCAGCCTCTGCTCTCCCCTGTCCTCTGCCCCCAGCCTCCCTGTCCTCTGCCCTCCAGCCTCCCCTGTCCTCTGCCCTCCAGCCTCCCCTGTCTCTGATCCCTATCTCTGATTCAAATGCGCCGCCTCCCCGCTCTGTTATGCGTCGGCCGTGCTGCAGTGGGGCTGTGTGACGCGAATCGCGCCATTTCCGGCGCCAGGTGACGTATTACACCCGCGCCGCTGTTTGCTTCAAGCCCCGTACTGCGCATGCGCGGCACTGTAGGTGGCTGTACTAAATGCTGATCTGTCTGGTTACTGAGTGTGTCAGTCAGTGTGTGTTGTATATGTGTGTCAGTGTGTATGTTAGTGTATGTCAGTATGTGTGTGTGTCAGTGTCACTGTATGTATGTGGGTGGGTGTCAGTATGTGTGTGTTACTGTATGTCAGTATGTGTGTGTCAGTATGTGTGTGTTACTGTAAGTGTGTGTGTGCAGGGCCACCCGAAGTCACGTGAGCCCAGAGGAGAGGTGAGGGGGCAGGCCCCAATCTCCTCACCTCTTGAGCAGCCCAGTCTCCTTTCTTCACAGCTGCAGCTCACAAACCGGAAGCCACGCGGGCACCGGCAGGATGAAAAGGGGTCAGGACAGAGCTGCTGCTGCTTCTACTGGTGCTGGTAAGTATGCTCAGCTGTCTGTCTGTCTCTTTGTGTGTGTCTATGTGTGTCTGTCTCTACAATGCACTATAATCTATATACAGGTCCACACTACATGCTGTATTAGTATATCTATATACTGTATGTATATAGTGTGGACCTGTATATATAGTAGAGTGCTGTGTATAAAAAACATATACAGCCGGCAGCCTCTGCATTGTTGTGAATTCTGTTTGTGGGCTCCCTCCTGTGGTTGTTGCTGGTAATACAGTTAATCCAGTTTTGCAGTCTTGGTCAGGTGAATTGAATAATTGGAATTCAGACCTGGGTATTTAGGTTTGCAGGATTTCCTCAGTCCTTGCCAGTTGTCAATTGTTTCTGGAGGTGTTTCACCTCTGCCTGGTCTCGTCCTGCCCTGCTGCTAAACTTCCAAGCTAAGTGAATGGTTTTGTTTTCTTGTGGCACACATGCTGTGTGCTTGTTTTGGAATTCTCTATTTCTGCTCAGAGTTGCGGGTTGATATTTAGTCTGCATGTCTGCCTTAACTTGCTCTCTGTTAGGAAGTTTTCTTCCTAGGATTTAAGTGCTGTTCATTTGTTGTTTGCTTGTACAGCTTTTGATTGTGTCAGCATAGTTGTTTCACAGGAGTTTCGCAGATTTAGAGGGCGCTGAGTCTTCAGTAGACTCAGGGGTATTTTTGTATTATCTGCTGTGGATATTTTTTAAAGGATTTTTATACTAACTACAATAGTATCCTGTCCTGTCTTTATCTATCTAGCTAAAGTGGCCTCACTTGCTAACTTCAGTTTTCTGTCTTTTCTTTTACTTACAGTCAATATTTGTGGTGGCTTTCTATCGTTTGGGGGTTCTGCTCTGAGGCAAGACAGAATTCCTATTTCCATCTTTAGGCATAGCTAGTTCTCTGGCCATGTTGAGGTGTCCAGGGTATGGTTAGTCACTTCTAGTTGCGGTGTTAGGTCAGGAACTGCGGTCAGTATAGGTACCACTTACTCCTGTGGAAGAGATTGATGCGGCTTCAAGGTCACTGGATCATAACAGTACAAGTGGCCCACAATGAGTTAAATGCATCTCAGAAGGGAAGAATGGTGTTTAGGCATTTTTTTTTCTGCAGTCTGCCTTGTCTTTTCTTCCCTCTTTTTCTCTGGGTGGCTGAGGAGTCTTGTGCTGGCATGGATGTTCAGGAATTAGCTTCTGGTGTAGAACAGCTTGCTGCTAGGGTACAGGGAATTTCAGATTATATTGTTCAGACTCCCGTTTCGGAGCCAAAAATTCCCACTCTTGATTTTTTTTTGTGGTGACAGGTCCAAATTTTTGAGTTTTAAAAACAACTGTAAACTATCTTTTTTTGCTCTGAGACCTTGATATTCTCTTTATTCTATTCAGCAGGTTAAAATTGTCATCTCCCTGCTGCGTGGTGATCCACAGGATAGGGTGTTTTCTCTTGAATCTGGGAATCCGGCGTTGCTTAATGTTGACTCCTTTTTTCAGGCTTTAGGACTATTATATGATTAACCTAATTCTGTGGATCAAGCTGAAAAGACGTTGTTGGCCCTGTCTCAGGGTCAAGAGGCGGCGGAAGTATATTGTCAAAATTTCAGAAAATGGTCTGTGTTAACTAAATGGAATGATGATGCTTTGGCGGCAATTTTCAGAAAGGGTCTTTCTGAATTGGTTAAAGACGTAATGGTGGGGTTTCCCACACCTTCCGGTCTGAGTGATTCTATGTCTCTGGCCATTCAGATTGATCGGCGTTTGCGGGAGCGCAGAAATGTGCGCTCTGTGGCGTTGTCCTCAGAGCAGAATCCAGAGCCAATGCAGTGTGATAAAATTTTATCCAGAACTGAACGGCAAGGATTTAGATGTCAGAATAGGTTGTGTTATTATTGTGGCGATGCTTCTCATGTAATTTCTGTCTGCCCTAAGCCGACAAAGAGGGTCACTAGTTCATTTACTATCAGTACTGCACAACCTAAATTTTTATTATCTGTGTCCTTGATTTGTTCATTGTCATCATTTTCTGTTATGGCTTTTGTGGATTCAGGTGCCACCTTGCACTTAATGGATTTTGAGTTCGCCAGGTATTGTGGCTTTCCTTTACAGCCTTTGCAGAACCCTATTCCTTTAAGGGGCATCGATGCTGCACCCTTGGCTAAAAATAAGCCCCAGTTTTGGACTCAGGTGACCACGCGCATGGTGCCAGCTCATCAGGAAGATTGTCGATTTCTGGTTTTGCATAATTTGCACGACGCGGTCGTGCTTGGTTTTCCGTGGTTGCAGGTGCATAATCCTATTTTAGATTGGAAGTCTATGTCTGTGACTAGTTTGGGTTGTCAGGGGGTACATGATGATGTTCCTTTGATGTCAATCTCCTCTTCCTCTTCTGAGATTCCAGTGTTTTTGTCTGATTTTCAGGATGTATTTGATGAGCCCAAGTTCAGTTTTCTTCCACCACACAGGGAGTGCGATTGACTTGATTCCGGGCTGTAAGTTTCCTAAGGGTCGACTTTTCAACTTGTTTGTGCCTGAACATGCTGCCATGCGGAGCTATATTAAGGAGTCTTTGGAGAAAGGATATATTCGGCCGTCTTCTTCACAGTTGGGTGCGGGTTTTTTTTTTAGTTGTTAAGAAAGATGGCTCCTTGAGACCCTGTATTGATTATCGCCTCTTGAATAAGATCACGGTCAAGTTTCAATACCCTATACCTTTGATTTCCGACTTGTTTTCTAGGATCAAGGGGGCAAGTTGGTTTACTAAGATTGACCTTCGGGGGGGCAAATAATCTTGTGCGTATTAGGCAGGGTCACGAATGGAAGTCAGCGTTCAACACGCCCGAAGGCCATTTTGAATACCTTGTGATGCCGTTCGGGCTCTCTAATGCTCCATCCGTTTTTCAGTCCTTTATGCATGATATCTTTAGGAATTATATTGATAGGTTCTTGATTGTTTATTTGGATGATATTTTGATTTTTTCCGATGATTGGGATTCTCATGTGGAACAGGTGAGGACGGTATTTCAGATTCTTCGTGACAATGCTTTGTATGTTAAGGGGTCTAAGTATCTCTTTAGGGTTCAGAAGGTTTCTTTTTTGGGCTTCATTTTTTTCTCCCTCGTCTATGGAGATGGATCCAGTAAAGGCTCAGGCCATTCATGATTGGGTTCGGCCCACATCTGTGAAGAGCCTTCAGAAATGTTTGGGTATTGCAACTTTTTATCGCCGATTGATTGCCAATTTTTCCAGCGTTGTTAAACCATTAACCGATTTGATGAAGAAAGGCGATAATGTGGAAAACTGGTCCCCTGCGGCTGTTTCTGCCTTTCAGGAGCTTAAACAATGGTTTACTTCTGCTCCTGTGTTGCGCCAACCGGATGTCTCTCTTCCGTTTCAGGTTGAGATTGATGCTACTGAGATTGGGGTAGGGGCCGTTTTGTCTCAGCGGGATCCTGTGAGTTCCTCCATGAAACCGTGTGTCTTCTTTTCCCGTAAATTTTCGCCTGCTGAACACAATTATGATGTTGGCAATCTATGAAGTGGGCGTTTGAGGAGTGGCAACATTGGCTTGAGGGGGCTACGCATCGTATTGTGGTCTTGACCAATCACAAGAGTCTGGTTTATCTCGAGTCTGCCAAGAGACTCAATCCTAGACAGGCTAGATGGTCCTTATTTTTTTTACCTGTTTTGATTTTGTGGTCTCGTACATTCCTGGCTAAGAATGTTAAGGCTGATGCTCTCTCTAGGAGTTTTTTGACTGATTCTCCTGAGGTCTCTGAGCCGGTCGGCATTTTGAAGGAAGGCGTGGTTCTTTCTGCAATTTCACCTGATTTACGACGGGCTCTTCAGGAATTTCAGGCTGACAGGCCTGAGCGATGCCCAGTGGGGAAGTTGTTTGTTCCTGACAGATGGACTAGTAGAGTTATTTCTGAGGTTCACTGTTCTGTGTTGGCCGGTCATCCTGGCATTTTTGGTACCTGGGACTTGGTCAGTAGATCTTTTTGGTGGCCTTCCTTGTCCCGTGATGTGCATTCTTTTGTGCAGTCCTGTGCGACCTGTGCGCCGGCCCAGCCATGTTGTTCACGTTCTAGTGGGTTGCTTTTGCCCTTGCCAGTACCTGAGAGGCCTTGGACGCATATTTCTATGGATTTTATTTCAGATCTTTCGGTCTCCCAGAGGATGTCGGTTATCTGGGTTGTTTGTGACAGGTTCTCTAAGATGGTTCATTTGGTGCCTTTGCCTAAATTGCCTTCCTCTTCGGAATTGGTTCCGTTGATTTTTCAACATGTTGTTCATTTGCATGGTATTCCGGAGAATATTGTGTCTGACAGAGGTTCCCAATTTGTTTCTAGGTTTTGGCGGGCCTTTTGCACTAAGCTGGGTATTGATTTGTCCTTTGATTCTGCGTTTCATCCACAGTCCAATGGTCAGACCGAGAGGACTAATCAAACTTTGGAGACTTATTTGAGATGTTTTGTGTCTGCTGATCAGGATGATTGGGTGGCTTTCTTGCCCTTGGCCGAGTTTGCCCTTAACAATAGGGCTAGATCTGCTACCTTGGTTTCGCCCTTCTTTTGTAATTTTGGTTTTCATCCTCTTCTTTCTTCAGGGCAAGTTGAGCCTTCTGCCTGTCCAGGTGTGGATTCGGTGGTGGAGCGGCTGCAGCAGATTTGGGCTCATGTGGTGGACAATTTGGTGTTGTCTCAGGAGACTGCTCAATGTTTTGCTAACCATCATCGGTGTGTTGGTTCCCGGCCTCGGGTTGGCGATTTGGTCTGGTTGTCTTCCAGACATGTTCCTTTGAAAGTTTACTCTCCTAAATTCAAGCCTCGGTTTATTGGTCCTTACAGGATTTCTGAGATTATTAATCCTGTGTCTTTTCGATTGGCGCTTCCGGCCTCTTTTGCGATCCATAATGTCTTCCATAGATTGCGGAAGTATGTTGAGCCCGTGGTTCCCACTGTTGCTCCTCCGGACCCTGTGTTGGTCGATGGGGAGTTGGAGTATGCGGTTGAGAAGATTTTGGATTCTTGCTTTTCGCGGCAGAGGCTTCAGTACCTTGTTAAATGGAAGGGTTATGGTCAGAAGGATAATTAATGGGTTTTTACCTCTAATGTCCATGCCCCTGATTTGGTTTGTGCTTTTTGTTGAGGATGGAATTTATAGGGTTAAAAATATCACAACTCTTCTCTTTTTATATATATTTTTATTTGGAAATGTCATGTTTGTCTGTTATACACTAGATGGTGCCCACGTTCCATGAATATATCTGAGATATGAGCCAGCCCATTAAGGGAGGAATTTAGATATTAGAATAATTTGATAAGGATTGACCAATTAGGAGATGATCACTTTGTAGAAAGTTCTAGAATTCTAACATGCCTTTTGCTTTCTGTATAAAAATGTGTGTTTCAATAAACGCTTGCGCAGTGTTTAATCTCATCCGGCGTAGGCATGAGTAAGGCTTGAGACGGCTCTGGTGTCCGTATCATTTACTTGCGATAATGCAGACATGCATAATTGCCTATATATAATAATTAGGAGTGGCTGATGGACTTGTGATTGAACTGAGACCCTCATCAATTGGCTGCCCGAACAGGGACCTCCGTGAGGGAACCAGGCGCCCCCGTGGCCCCGCACGGCGCTCCTGCCAGAGACCCACCGCTCACCGAAGGGACCTGATCAACCCCAGATCACGGTGTCATGTATATCATGTATATGTGATTACTTACCAGTGACTCGGGGGGTGGTGGTGTGATCCTATAGGGGTGTGACCGGAGCACGAGGGTGTTAGGTGACGGTAACTACCTGGTTGCCCATATCGGGGGTTGAACGTGATTTAGCACAATCCATCCACCCAACTCCATCAGCCATGATACACGGTACTCTGCCCTGTTGAGAGATCAGACATATAGAAAGTATAGACATTTTCCTGCTTGTGTTGGACGAGGAGGGAAGGCCATTTTGTATATGTATTGCTGTTAAGACGCATTATCGTTCACCACTATAACACAGGGCTGTCAGATTTAGGGGCTGGACAGGTGTTAAAGTAAACTAAACACAGGCTGTCAGATTTAGGGGTTGGACAGGTGTTAAAGTAAACTAAACACAGGCTGTCAGATTTAGGGCTGACAGGTGTTACTAAACACAGGCTGTCAGATTTAGGGGTTGGACAGGTGTTAAAGTAAACTAAACACAGGCTGTCAGATTTAGGGGCTGGACAGGTGTTACTAAACACAGGCTGTCAGATTTAGGGGTTGGACAGGTGTTAAAGTAAAGTAAACGTAGGCTGCCATCACATGTGAGATAAGGGCAGGCATACCACGGGTACGTAGGCTGCCAACACAGGTGAGATAAGGGCAGACATACCACAGGTACATAGGCTGCCAACACAGGTGAGATAAGGGCAGGCGTTGAACTAGTTAAACGGACATGGGTCGGTGAGCAGCTGCACCGATAGAGACTGGTTCATGGCTAGAGATGTTGCGTCTTTTTTAGTAAAAACATTGCCACCCTCCGATGCCGGTGAGTTGCTTGGGGACTGCTAGAGGCAAATTCCCCGTGAGAGCATAAGCCGCCAGAGAGAAGGTTGCTTGGGAACTACTAGAGGCAATTCTCCGTGTGAGCAAATAAACACAAAAAAAAGTTTAGGTAGGAGTTAATGGAGAAGGAGGGGCAGAGGACACCTGACGGTGTGACTGAGGTATTGAGTGATCAAGGAGAAATGGTAAGAGAAGGTGATGTTAATGGTTTAGAAAGTGCAGGAACACGGTTACAAGTGGCACAAAGTAGAGAGCTTTACCCTACTCCTATAGCATTTCAGTCAGGTCCTGTGTCAGGAGAACAGGTGAATACTCAGGCATATTCTTGTGGATCAATTGAGGTACCTGGAAGAATGATTAATGTATTAAGTGCCCAAGGGGAAGTGGTGCATGTGCTGACGCTGTGGGGAGGTGGAGTGTTGCTGGACAGAAATATCTACCAACAGACAAATACTGAGTAGATGTGTATTTTTGCTTACAGTTATCAAATCAATTTTCTAATTTGGAAAACTCTAGTAAAAGTATTGATACCTTTAGTGTCTCTCCAAAAATTGCCTGTATTTCTATCTAATAGAGAATCTTATACTATAGAGAGAGAACTCTTCTTTTGATTCTATTTTAGGAGGGCCACAGTCTGTAATTGATGCATACTATAATTTTGTGGGGATTTAGTATGGGGTTACAATTCTTATAAGTCATACTAATTAAGCCTTAATCATTTTATAATATATGTCTTTTAAAAGTTTCATTATCACCTGTATAGATGTTAAAGTTTAGAGATTTTTGTTTAATATGTGTTTAGTGAAAAGGAAAAATGCTATATTTGGTTTATAAATATACTAAGAGAAGGAAGCAAGCGCAGATAGGGTCTTATCTTTTTAACAATCAGTGGCTAAAGAGCCGTAAAGATAACTGCTCACCTGGTCAAGTTGTGTGACACACAACCAGTATTGAAAGCATGTAATAGCGGCTGCTGCTGGACCCACACCTCCACGTGCTATGTGGTCAGATTCCAGAGTTTTTCAGGGACAATGTGTCGTCGGTCCGCGCGGCCACAAAAGATTGAATCAGAAGTTCACTCTATACCTTTATTTGCATCCATTAAACGCGTTTCGGAGCCTGCTATGCTCCTATACACTCCCTGATGAAGGACGTCTGGGGAATAAATATTTCTTTGTTCTGTGGAAGTTGTTACTTATCACAACAATTGGACCTTGTTTCTGGCTCTTTTCTCACTCCCCCCCTCTGTACCTGATGGGAGGGGGTAGGAGCGAGTCTGCATCAGTGTGTTCATTTTACATGCTGGACCCAGTTTTAAGATTCTGAGTGGCAGAGAGAAACTTTATCTCATTTCAATAATGTGTCCTTAGATATATAACTGAATGAGACAGGTCTTTATTAGAGATGTTAGGTGTGTGTGAGAGAAGAGATATCCTGTTGTGTGTGAGATTAAAAATAATGTGTCCCAAAGTGTGTGCTGGTATGGAGCAATAGGAGCTTTGTATGGCGGCTGTAAGTATTTTAGCAACCTGTATGTGTGGATTGAAATATGATGATTGCTATGAGAAATCTTGCAAACAACATAAGATCCCCGCAGCTGCGGAGAAGGGGGTTGAGTTAGCAATTTCTTTTCACAGTGCCTGAATCTGAGGACTTGTCCAAGGTCAGGGATGTGTGAAAAAGAGAAAGGAGTGGTTCACCCCCACGTCTCACTGGTATTCTTGTCAAAGTATTCTTTATTTGCTGTTCTCCCCATATCTGGCTGTGATGTGAGAATGTTTCTATTTACTCTGATTTTCTCATGCGAGGGAGGGGGGGATGGAGTCAAGACTGAATCCAAAAGGTTCTGGATATGGCACCAATATATTCTGCAGCGCTGTATTATTTGTTGCCTAGTTATTAATATAGTTAATAGAGAATTGCAATAATATTGTTGAATAAGAATTTTTTAAACTAATGTAGATTCTTGAGTGTTTTATTTCAGACTAGATGGCAGCCCGATTCTAAAGAATCGGGTAGTCTAGAATCCATATATAGTTTATTTAGTAATAGTTAGGGTAGTGCGGTGAAATTAATTGTGTGTATAGAGGTGGCTCAGTGGTTAGCACTGCGCGGTGGCTCAGTGGTTAGTACTGCGTGCGGTGGCTCAGTGGTTAGCAGTGAGTGCGCTTGCTCAGTGGTTAGCAGTGAGGGCGCTGGCTCAGTGGTTAGCAGTGAGTGCGGTGGGGCAGTGGTTAGCAGTGAGTGCGGTGGCGCAGTGGTTAGCAGTGAGTGCGGTGGCGCAGTGGTTAGCAGTGAGTGCGGTGGCGCAGTGGATAGCAGTGAGTGCGGTGGCGCAGTGGTTAGCAGTGAGTGCGGTGGCTCAGTGGGTAGCAGTGAGTGCAGTGGCTCAGTGGGTAGCAGTGAGTGCAGTGGCTCAGTGGGTAGCAGTGAGTGTAGTGGCTCAGTGGTTAGCAGTGAGTGCAGTGGCTCAGTGGTTAGCAGTGAGTGGGGTGGCTCAGTGGTTAGCAGTGAGTGCGGTGAGATTGGTCAGCGCAGCGGCGTGGGCAGAGTGGTCAGCGCAGCGGCGTGGGCAGAGTGGTCAGCGCAGTGCCGTGGGCAGAGTGGTCAGTGCAGCGCCGTGGGCAGAGTGGTCAGCGCAGCGCCGTGGGCAGAGTGGTAAGCACACACATACACTCCGCTATACTTACCACCGACCCTGCGTCTTCCCCGCCGCCTGGATCCTGAGTCGACATGTCGCCGCCCCCGGACGACTGGATCGAATATGTTGTCCGGGTAGTTTTGCGAGACATCTTGGACGCTATATGGGATCCAGTAGTTTGGGGGCAGCGACATGTCGACTGAGGATCCAGGCAGCGGACGCAGGGCCGGTGGTAAGTATAGCGGACTGTGTGTGTGTGTGTGTATGTGTGTGTGTGTACAAAGTTGAGGGAAGTGTAGACAAAGTGACGGAAGTGCGTACATACACACATATACACACATACTGTACATTGCATATGGAGGGGTGAGGAGAGCGGAGGCTGGAGGGCAGAGGACAGGGAGAGGAGAGCGGAGGCTGGAGGGCAGAGGACAGGGAGAAGCGAGTGGAGGCTGGAGGGCGGAGGAGAGGGAGAGGAGAGCGGAAGGTGGAGGGTAGAGGAGAGGGAGAGGAGAGCGGAAGCTGGAGGGCAGAGGACAGGGAGAGGAGAGCGGAGGCTGGAGGGCAGAGGACAGGGAGAGGAGAGCGGAGGCTGTAGGGCAGAGGAGAGCAGAGGCTGGAGGGCAGAGGACAGGGAGAGGAGAGCGGAGGCTGGAGGGCAGAGAAGAGCGGAGGGTGGAGGCTGGAGGGCAGAGGACAGGGAGAGGAGAGTGGAGGCTGGAGGGCAGAGGAGAGCAGATGCTGGAGGCTGGAGGGCAGAGGACAGGGAGAGGAGAGCGAAGGCTGGAAGGCAGAGGACAGGGAGAGGGGAGCGGAGGCTGGAGGGTGGAGGCTGGAGGGCAGGGGACAAGGAGAGGAGAGCGGAGGCTGGAGGGCAGAGGAGGGTGGAGGCTGGAGGGCAGAGGACAGGGAGAGTAGAGCGGAGGCTGGAGGGCAGAGGACAGGGAGAAGCGAGTGGAGGCTGGAGGGCAGAGGACTGGGAGAGGAGAGCGGAGGCAGGAGGGCAGAGGACTGGGAGAGGAGAGCGGAGGCAGGAGGGCAGAGGACTGGGAGAGGAGAGCGGAGGCAGGAGGGCAGAGGCCAGGGCAGAGGAGGCTGGAGGGCAGAGGCCAGGGCAGAGGAGGCTGGAGGGCAGAGGCCAGGGCAGAGGAGGCTGGAGGGCAGAGGCCAGGGCAGAGGAAGCTGGAGGGCAGAGGCCAGGGCAGAGGAAGCTGGAGGGCAGAGGCCAGGGCAGAGGAGGCTGGAGGGCAGAGGCCAGGGCAGAGGAGGCTGGAGGGCAGAGGCCAGGGCAGAGGAGGCAGGAGGGCAGAGGCCAGGGCAGTGGAGGCTGGAGGGCAGAGGCCAGGGCAGAGGAGGCTGGAGGGCAGAGGCCAGGGCAGAGGAGGCTGGAGGGCAGAGGGCAGGGCAGAGGAGGCTGGAGGGCAGAGGCCAGGGTAGAGGAGGCTGGTTGGCAGAGGCCAGGGCAGAGTGGAGGGCAGAGGAGGCTGGAGGGCAGATGCCAGGGCAGAGGAGGCTGGAGGGCAGAGGCCAGGGCAGAGGAGGCTGGAGGGCAGAGGGCAGGGCAGAGGAGGCTGGAGGGCAGAGGCCAGGGTAGAGGAGGCTGGTTGGCAGAGGCCAGGGCAGAGTGGAGGGCAGAGGAGGCTGGAGGGCAGAGGCCAGGGCAGAGGAGGCTGGAGGGCAGAGGCCAGGGCAGAGGAGGCTGGAGGGCAGAGGCCAGGGCAGAGGAGGCTGGAGGGCAGAGGCCAGGGCAGAGGGCAGGGCAGAGGAGGCTGGAGGGCAGAGGCCAGGGCAGAGGAGGCTGGAGGGCAGAGGCCAGGGCAGAGGAGGCTGTAGGGCAGAGGCCAGGGCAGAGGAGGCTGGAGGGCAGAGGCCAGGGCAGAGGAGGCTGGAGGGCAGAGGCCAGGGCAGAGGAGGCTGGAGGGCAGAGGAGGCTGGAGGGCAGAGGCCAGGGCAGAGGGGAGGGCAGAGGAGGCTGGAGGGCAGAGGCCAGGGCAGAGGAGGCTGGAGGGCAGAGGCAGCTGGAGCCGGTAGGGCAGAGGCTGCTGGAGCCGGCAGGGCAGACTCACCGCGGGCCGGCCATCAGGTGTACTGTAGCAGGAGAGGAGGGGCGGGCAGAGCTGCAGGAGAGGAAGTCCCGCCCTCCCTCCTCTCCAGGCACGGGCAGGAAGCACGGGTAGGAAGCACGGGTAGGAAGCACGGGTACTCCCAGGGCTTGTGTGGCCCCCCGAGGTGGCGGGCAATGGGCCCCCCCTACCCCCCTCGGTATGTAGGCATGTGTCTGGAGGGCAGAGGGTGGAGGGGAGTGGATGGAGAGCACACGGAACTTCCGAGGTCGGAACGTTCCGTGTGCCGGTGCCTGTAGCAGGGGGGCAGCCCTGCTACAGTGCACTGCATGAGCCTGGGCGACGTCCATCACGGAAGTGGGCGTGGCCTGTTCCGGAAGTGGCCTTCGGGTTTTATATATAAGATGTATGTATAGGAGAGATGATCTTACACTGGACACTGGTAGGATCCTCGCATGAGGTAATCAGAGCAATTGGAGCAGGTGGAGCGGCTCCATGTGCAACTCTTATGATGACGGTAAGCATATTAAATGCAGACACCATGTTACCAGTCTAGGATGGTATAGTCATGCTGACAATCACTACAGGTGACCTCCTAAAGGTGGAGGGCAAGGTACAATTTGAAGTTAAAATAAAGTTAGTCTAGGTAGTGGCGGGAGGTCATCCATCCCAGCCTTGTTGCGTCTGGCTGCCTGCGCACCCTCTTGGTATTGGACTGCCTGGATAGGACTGAACAAATACTAAAGAAAATAATTTGGGAGCCGTGTTATGAAATGGGAAAAGGGCTGGCCATGACGTCTCTGTCTCTCATCAGCAAAAGTTAGAATAGTTTCTGCTTGGCCCTGCTTTACGCCTTAACAGGTCACAAGTGAAATCAGATGAATATCTCCTGGATCGCTCCTGGTCTCAGGTAAGGCCTTCTGTACAATCCTGCATTAATCCTACACACACACAACTCAGAAAGGTAAGAAGTTCAGAGAAGACAGCTGCTCCACAGGCTTTAAAAATTGCAAATAGAGTGCGGAAAAAGAGAAGAAATTGTATAAAAATGTCCTAATATGTGTTGGATCTCTCTCTCCTATACAAAGTATCATATGATGTCATATGATGTCAAATATATTGGTTAAAATGTTCTGAAGTAGAGTAAATAGATAAATGAGTAAATAATATGATTTTTGCCGCTTAATCAGATATTAATCATACTATGGTAAATAAATAGTTGTATGTTCTTTGCTATGCTATATTGCTATTCTTTTTTACCTGTTTTTCAGGAAAACTGAAAGACCATTGATAACTATAGTTCTATTTTCTAATATTATATCTGTTTGACTCTATCTGGTTATATTGCTTTTATTTGTTTTTTTGACAAGGTTGCTATGACCTGCTTCTATTACAGACTATTGACTATGTATATACCTGGTGACCCTTATATATATATATATATATATATATATATAATTTTCAGAAACAATCCACACCAACCATCAATTAGTTTTTGCATGGTCACTAGTAGTCTACCATAGTGGTGCGCAAATTGGATATATAAGTATTAGTAACACTCCATAGACTAATTTAAACAAGTGATACCACTTAGAGAGTATATGTTACAAAAATGACACCTTTATTAATTAAAAGCAGAAAAATATACGTTAAATACAATGAGTTTTTGTATAGGAGATCCCAAAAGATACTGCAGGACCAGTAGTCCCAGTGCAGGTACAGAGTTTATCCACATTACACAATTGTAAGAAATTGATTGTTTCTGAAAATACTTATTGTATATTTGTCTGTGTTTACAGCTTGTTCAAAACAAATGGATTTTCGAGCCCGTGATTCGACGTGGCTCACTCAGATCAATGAGGTGTTTGGTGGAGAGACCAAATCGGTTCCTAAAAATGGTTCGGGCACACACACGGCTCATGTTGAGAAATTGAAGCAGCTCAAGCACAGGAGAATCCGTCTATGGTGGAACAAGGCATTTCTGGAAAACTATATCCAGAAGGGCCTTATTCCCAGGGGCCTGAGGATACAGGTTTTTCCTTCTTTTGAAATCCATGATGACTGGTTTAAGAAGAGTTGGGAAGAACTGTCTAATAACTGTTCGTGGGGTTTTATGGAGTTGTTATGTAAACTAAATGGCCAGACCATCGCTGAGATCGAGAAAGAGATTGAAGTTGTGCAAAATGTGTTAAAGGTGGATTCCACACCTGATACGCTGGAAAAAAATCAATAAGTGAACACAGCACTATAGTGAAAAGCCACATCTGCAGCACCTGCACTTTCTTAACAGCCTGGGCACAGCTTTGCACTAAGTATATTGTAACCTAGCAACTTGTTGGTAACTCCCCCACACCTAAAACAGCCTATCTGGAGCTTACAGCTCCAGACATGCTCACTGAGAGATTCCGGACAAAAAATTCCACATCCAAGATGGCCGCCGACCTTCCTGTCTGCAGCCTCTTTCCCAGTAATGCACTGCTATAAAAGGCAGAAACTCAGTACACATGTTGCTCCTGTCCATCCACCCAGACCAGCCACCATGCTGCTGCACTGGCACAAAGGTAAATGACAACCCAGCATTACTTTGATTGCCTGGCTCCTTTCACTACTGCTAGTATTACCCGATTATGTCCATTTATACCCAGTATGTTTTATCTATTAACTTAATTCACTATATAGGACGGAGTCATATGCTGAGTACCTCAAACAGGGTATGTGCCTCATACTTCCTCATAGATTACCTTTATCTCTTGTTCCCAGAACCTGTACCTAGATAACATCATATATAATGCTGTATGGAGTATCCATGTATTATAGCACAAGTCACAACGGTACCGCACATATTAACAGTACATATGAATCAGACTGATCTTATTACAACAAGCATTAACAGAAGTAAGAAATAATTCCTATACACATAGAATAATGTGGGACCTCTCCTTACTGGGTCACTACACATAGTCTATATGTAATAATAACTGAGGCAATTAAATGACTAGACGGGCCACATAGCTAGACAGGGGTCATACTGACTACATGGCTACCTATTGATTTACAATATTCCACTCCCAGCAGGTACTGGCCTGAGCAGTTGCTCATGTGGGAACTGAACCACAAACCCCCTTTCTATATATACAGAAGGTACATCCCCATACTCAGCTCTGAACACCTAAATCTTCATAACCGAGACATATTATAGTTCCAGCGCATGTTCTACCACTCTAACCTCTAATCCCCCAATCCATCACTCTCACACCATCCCGCTAGCCCCCTTGTCCTATAAAAACACATACGTTTATCCACTCACTCACTCCTTTCCTAGCTCTCCCCTACAACAGAGAACTCCCCCCCTTCACTTCACTCTGCACTACACCAACACCATTGTCACCACCACAGACACACAGTCACTTTGAGGATATTTCACGTCCCGTCACGACCTATAGATTTTTTATTCACAGGGGCAACACCATCAAGTCACGGAGCACTTTAGACAAAAGAAACTTGATTCAATATGTTTGATGTTCACTTGTTTTTTATGTTTATTCATGTAATACACAGACTCACTTGAGAAAGGCTCAACTGGAGCCGAAACGTTGTGTGATACAACCTGTTTTTCACCTTCAAAAATAAAAAACACAAAAAGGATAATCATCTCTCTTCTTTTATTGTGTGCCGGGGATATATTTAAAGACTTTGTGGCCTATTTTTCCCTTGTGCACCTAAACGGTGGTCGAGCTATACTATATGCTCTCTGATGTTTGTAACATATACTCTCTAAGGGCCCCTTTACACGCGGCTACATTTCTAGGGTGGCTACAGGTAACTGACTGGTTGCAGTGAAGTCATGGAGAGATTATTCCATTTGTACACAGCAACAAGATAGAACCTTGTCTCCATGATTTCACTGCAACCAGTAAGTTACCTGTAGCCACCCTAGAAATGTAGCCGCGTGTAAAGGTACCCTTAGTGATATCACTTGTTTAAATTTATATATATATATATATATATATATATATATATATATATATATATATATATATATATATGTAAGATCAGGGAAAGGTTAGGGATAGATAGGGTAAGTCGACGTGGAGCGGGGGCACCACAAGCATTCAAAAGGGTGCCGACCTCCGCTGTGTAGGTAGGCTTCCAGCTTTAAGGACATAGTTAGGGAACTATTAGGAGTGGTCATGTCAACTATTAAAAGTCTGTAAATTTCATGTCTTTGTTCTTATGTACTATTTTGGGTGATTATTTTCTGGTATTACAAATCAATGAAATATAATTTTTGTTGTGTACCTCTTCTCTTCTGGATAATTGTGCTTATTTGCAGATACTTCAAAAGTTTCATATCCTTTTGTTAAATCTCTTTAATGATAGTGATATATATATATATATACCGTATTTTTCACTTTATAAGACGCACCTGATTATAAGACGCACCCCCAAATTTGGTGAAGGAAAAGAGAAAAAGATATTTTTTAATGTTAAATGCGGTCCGTCTTATAATGTCAGTGTCCGTCTTACAAATCATATAGGGTATATGTCTCTCATAGTCGCCTCTTCCTGGCACATGGTCCTCATCTTGGGATATAGCTCCCCCATCCTAGATATGGCCCCCTTATTCTGGTTATGACTGGCACACGTCCCCCAGGGCTGGCATACGTCCCCCAGGGCTGGCACATGCCCCCCAGGGCTCTCACACATCCCTAGGGCTGGCACATGACCCCCAGGGCTGGCACGCATCCCCCAGGGCTGGCACATGCCCCCCAGGGCTCTCACATATCCCCTAGGGCTGGCAAGCATCCCCCAGGGCTGGCACATGCCCCCCAGGGCTCTGACACATCCCCCAAGGCTGACACATGCCCCCCAGGGCTCTCACACATCCCCCTGGGCAGGCACACATCCCCCTGGGCTATCACAAGTCCCCCAGTATTGGCACAAGTCCTGCAAGGCTGGCACCTCCACCTCAGGGCTGGCACATGCTCCCCAGGGCTGGCACATGCCCCCAAGGGCTAGCACACGTCCCCCAGGGCAGGCACATGCCCCCCAGGGCTGCCACAAGTCCACCAGGGCTGGCACATGCCCCCAAGGGCTAGCACACGTCCCCCAGGGCAGACACATGCCCCCCAGGGCTGGCACATGCCCCCCAGGGCTGGCACAAGTCCCCCAGGGCTGGTATATGCCCCCCAAGACTGGCACAAGTTCCCCAGGGCTGGCACCTCCGCCCCAGAGCTGGAACATGCTCCCCAGGGCTGGCACAAGTCCCCCAGAGCTGGCACCTCCGCCCCAGGGCTGGCACATGCCCCCCAAGGCTGGCACAAGTTCCCCAGGGTTGGCACCTCCGCCCCAGGGCTGATACATGCCCCCCAGGGATGGCACAAGTCCCCCATGGGCTGCCACCCCCCCCAGGGCTGGCACACGCCCCCCAGGGTTGGCACACGCCCCCCAGGGCTGGCACAAGTCCCCCAGGGCTGGCACAAGTCCCCCAGGGCTGGCACATGCCCCCAAGGGCTAGCACACGTCCCCCAGGGCAGGCACATGCCCCCCAGGGCTGGCACAAGTCCCCCAGGGCTGGTATATGCCCCCCAAGACTGGCACAAGTTCCCCAGGGCTGGCACCTCCGCCCCAGAGCTGGAACATGCTCCCCAGGGCTGGCACAAGTCCCCCAGAGCTGGCACCTCCGCCCCAGGGCTGGCACATGTCCCCCAAGGCTGGCACAAGTTCCCCAGGGTTGGCACCTCCGCCCCAGGGCTGATACATGCCCCCCCAGGGATGGCACAAGTCCCCCATGGGCTGCCACCCCCCCCCAGGGCTGGCACACGCCCCCAGGGCTGGCATAAGTCCCCCAGGGCTGGCACATGCCCCCCAGGGCTCTCACATATCCCCTAGGGCTGGCAAGCATCCCCCAGGGCTGGCACATGCCCCCCAGGGCTCTGACACATCCCCCAAGGCTGACACATGCCCCCCAGGGCTCTCACACATCCCCCTGGGCAGGCACACATCCCCCTGGGCTATCACAAGTCCCCCAGTATTGGCACAAGTCCTGCAAGGCTGGCACCTCCACCTCAGGGCTGGCACATGCTCCCCAGGGCTGGCACATGCCCCCAAGGGCTAGCACACGTCCCCCAGGGCAGGCACATGCCCCCCAGGGCTGCCACAAGTCCACCAGGGCTGGCACATGCCCCCAAGGGCTAGCACACGTCCCCCAGGGCAGACACATGCCCCCAGGGCTGGCACATGCCCCCAGGGCTGGCACAAGTCCCCCAGGGCTGGTATATCCCCCCAAGACTGGCACAAGTTCCCCAGGGCTGGCACCTCCGCCCCAGAGCTGGAACATGCTCCCCAGGGCTGGCACAAGTCCCCCAGAGCTGGCACCTCCGCCCCAGGGCTGGCACATGCCCCCCAAGGCTGGCACAAGTTCCCCAGGGTTGGCACCTCCGCCCCAGGGCTGATACATGCCCCCCAGGGATGGCACAAGTCCCCCATGGGCTGCCACCCCCCCCAGGGCTGGCACACGCCCCCCAGGGTTGGCACACGCCCCCCAGGGCTGGCACAAGTCCCCCAGGGCTGGCACAAGTCCCCCAGGGCTGGCACATGCCCCCAAGGGCTAGCACACGTCCCCCAGGGCAGGCACATGCCCCCCAGGGCTGGCACAAGTCCCCCAGGGCTGGTATATGCCCCCCAAGACTGGCACAAGTTCCCCAGGGCTGGCACCTCCGCCCCAGAGCTGGAACATGCTCCCCAGGGCTGGCACAAGTCCCCCAGAGCTGGCACCTCCGCCCCAGGGCTGGCACATGTCCCCCAAGGCTGGCACAAGTTCCCCAGGGTTGGCACCTCCGCCCCAGGGCTGATACATGCCCCCCCAGGGATGGCACAAGTCCCCCATGGGCTGCCACCCCCCCCCAGGGCTGGCACACGCCCCCCAGGGCTGGCATAAGTCCCCCAGGGCTGGCACAAGTCCCCCAGGGCTGGCACAAGTCCCCCAAGGGCTAGCACACGTCCCCCAGGGCAGGCACACGCCCCCCAGGGCTGGCACAAGTCCCCCAGGGCTGGTATATGCCCCCCAAGACTGGCACAAGTTCCCCAGGGCTGGCACCTCCACCCCAGAGCTGGAACATGCTCCCCAGGGCTGGCACAAGTCCCCCAGAGCTGGCACCTCCGCCCCAGGGCTGGCACATGCCCCCCAAGGCTGGCACAAGTTCCCCAGGGTTGGCACCTCCGCCCCAGGGCTGATACATGCCCCCCAGGGATGGCACAAGTCCCCCAGGGCTGGCACAAGTCCCCCAGGGCTGGCACACGCCCCCCAGGGCTGGCACACGCCCCCCAGGGCTGGCACAAGTCCCCCAGGGCTGGCACAAGTCCCCAGGGCTGGCACATGCCCCCAAGGGCTAGCACATGCCCCCAAGGGCTAGCACATGCCCCCAAGGGCTGGCACATATACCCTAGGGCAGGCACATATGCCCCCAAGGGCTGGCACATGCCCCAAGGGCTGGCACATGTCCCCAGGGCAGGCACATGTCCCCCAGGGCTGGCACAAGTCCCCCAGGGCAGCTATATGCCCCCCAAGGCTGGCACAAGTTCCCCAGGGCTGGCACCTCCGCCCCAGGGCTGGCACCTCCGCCCCAGGGCTGGCACATGCCCCCAGGGCGGCACCTCTGCCCCAGGGCTGGGACATGCACCCCAGGGCCGCCACAAGTCCCCCAGGGTTGGCACCTCCGCCCCAGGGCTGGCACATGCCCCCCCAGGGCTGGTACATGGCCCCCATTGCTGCTGGGCCGAAAATAACAAACATTTTATACTTACCTATCCGGCGCTTGCCTTAGTCTTTCAGTGCCTCTCTCCCTGACAGCCGCAATCTCCCTCCGAGGTCCCAGAGAAGCCGGTCATGTGATCGGGCGCACACTGATGACTGCAGTGCGGGTGATGTCATCAGTGTGCGCCCGATCACATGACCGGGATCACATGTGCCCAGCAGCATGGGGGGACTGCAGGAACATTTAATATGCCCTGCTCCCCTGTCCATACCTCGGCGCTAGCTTCAGCACCGAGGTGATGGACAGCGGCAGTGCAGTGCATATTAAATGAGTTATGCCTCCTACAGCCCGCAGCCAGCCCCAGCCCCAGGAGACACTCCTGAGCTGCCCCCACTCTCCCCTGCACCGTATGTTGTTTTTTAAGACGCACCCCCCACTTTCCCCCAAAATTTGGGGGAACAAAAGTGCGTCTTAAAAAGCGAAAAATACGGTAATACAAGTTACTAAAATGTCCAAGGGGGGTGATTTGTACTTTTAAGGTTATATGTGATATCTATATGTAACAATTTCTAATATACAATTTCTCAGACTGTTTCTAATATATTTTGAGGTTTTTCTTTTTCAATAGGTTTGTGGATCAGAGAATATTCCCTACTGCCTGGGGATTGAGTTATGGTACTGTGCCTTACTTTTGGATGTTCCGTATTTACGGATGTCATGATTGCTGTTTTATTTTTCTATGCTTGCTGCGGTTTACTCTGTATGTGGACATTGTTTTAAGGACTCCTTTATACTACTATGATCGGGACTTTATACTTTTTTTTCTGGATTTAAAATTTTGCTCAAGACTTTTCCTGGATATAGATTTTGCCAAAGACTTTTACTGAGGACTTTCCCTATGGACATTTAACCCTATGCCATAAAGCAGATGACTTCACTTTTTCTACTATGAAAGACTCTTGTTACTCCTAATGGCTTAGAGAATGTTATAAAAATGTATGTTCTTATATTAATGTATTAATACCCAAAACTTATATTGCCAGTTACTGCTAGTTAGATAATGTAAATTACTCTAGTATCTGAATAATGTAGAACATAGAGTCATTAGCTGTGCCCATCTGCTGTGTAAGGTATTATTGAGAAAAGGCTATGCTTTGTGAAATAATATGTTTTCAATATTTAACCCTGCAAATTGGTTTAAGAGAACAGGGGGGTGGGTTATGGGAATGTTAATGAGAATTCCAAGTGTCCCTTATCACTCAATCTCTCTTGAATAAAAAGTAAAGTAATATGAAGATGGACCCTTATGCACCAAACCCATGTGCATAGAGGTACATCATAGGTTTTTGGAGAAAAGTTGTGTATTTAGGGGGGACTGTTGAGGATTGAATTTATAGGGTTAAAAATATCACAACTCTTTTTTTTTTATATATATTTTAATTTGGAAATGTCATGTTGTCATTTTGTCTGTTATACACTAGATGGCGCCCACGTTCCATGAATATATCTGAGATATGAGCCAGCCCATTAAGGGAGGAATTTAGATATTAGAATAGTTTGATAAGGATTGACCAATTAGGAGATGATCACTTTGTAGAAAGTTCTAGAATTCTAACACGCCTCTTGCTTTCTGTATAAAAATGTGTTTCAATAGACGCTTGCGCAGTGTTTAATCTCATCCGGCGTAGGCATGAGTAAGGCTTGAGACGGCTCTGGTGTCCGTATCATTTACTTGTGATAATGCAGACGTGCATAATTGCCTATATATAATAATTAGGAGTGGCTGATGGACTTGTGATTGATCTGAGACCCTCATCATTTTCATCTGGATCATCCTGATAGGCCTGGGGGTTCTCGTGAGGGTTCGGTGTCCCCACCTCAAGGGGGAGGTACTGTTTAAATTCTGCTTGTGGGCTCCCTCCTGTGGTTGTGGCTGGTAATGCAGTTGATCCAGTTTTGCAGTCTTGGTCAGGTGAATTGGATAATTGGAATTCAGACTGGGGTATTTAGGTTTGCAGGATTTCCTCAGTCCTTGCCAGTTGTCAATTATTCCTGGAGGTGTTTCACCTCTGACTGGTCTCTTCCTGCCCTGCTGCTAAACTTCCAAGCTAAGTGAATGGTTTTGTTTTCTTGTGGCACACATGCTGTGTGCTTGTTTTGGAATTGTCTATTTCTGCTCAGAGTTGCGGGTTGATATTGAGTCTGCATGTCTGTCTTAACTTGCTCTCTGTTAGGAACTTTTCTTCCTAGGATTTAAGTGCTATTCATTTGTTGTTTGCTTGTACAGCTTTTGATTGTGTCAGCATAGTTGTTTCACAGGAGTTCCGCAGATTTAGAGGGCGCCGAGTCTTGAGTAGACTCAGGGGTATTTTCGTATTATCTGCTGTGGATATTTTTTAAAGGATTTTCACACTGACTGCAATAGTATCCTGTCCTGTCTTTATCTATCTAGCTAGAGTGGCCTCATTTGCTAACTTCTGTTTTCTGCCTGAGTGTGTCTTTTCCTCTCTTATTCACAGTCAATATTTGTGGGGGGCTTTCTATTCTTTGGGGGTTATGCTCTGAGGCAAGATAGAATTCCTGTTTCCATCTTTAGGGGTAGCTAGTTCTCCGGCCGTGTTGAGGTGTCTAGGGTATGGTTAGTCACATCCCACGGCTACTTCTAGTTGCGGTGTTAGGTTGAGAACTGTGGTCAGTATAGGTACCACTTACTCCTGTGAAAGAGACTGATGCAGCTCCAAGGTCACCGGATCATAACACTGCATATGGCTGGCAGTCTCTGTGTATACATCCTGCAGCACAGCAGTCTAAGGTGTATACGTCCCGCAGCAGTCTCTAATGTGCAAAAGTCTCGCAGCAGTCTCCAATGTGCATTTGTACCGCAGCTGTCTCCATTGTGCATTTGTCCTGCAGCCATCTCCATTGTGTATATGGCCAGCAGCTGTCTCTATTGTGTATTCTATACTGTGTATATAGCCAGCAGCCGTCTCCATTGTCTATATGGCCTGCAGCTGTCTCTATTGTGTATTCTCTATTGTGTTGTGTATAGCCAGCAGCAGTCTCCATTGCGTCTACAGCCTGTAGCTACCTTCATTGTCTATATGGCCCGCAGCTATCTCCATTGTTCATTTGTCCCGCAGCCATCTTCATTGTGTGTATGGCCAGCAGCCATCTCTGTTGTGTATTCTCTATCATGTATGGCCAGCAGCAGTCTCTATTGTGTATTCTCTATTGTATATACTGCTATTGTGTATCCAGCCCACAGCAGTCTCAAGTGTGTGTATATATATATATATATATATATATCATACAAGATGAAAAGTAGCACTTCCTCCAGTTTCAAGTCATGTGGGCTTATTACATCCTAGGACTGCGACGTTTCAGCTCACAGGCTTCCTCAACCAGTGTAATGCAACCAATGGTGCTCACATATAAATAGCACCCGTGCAAGGCGCTTTCATTAAATCAATTAATACAATATAGGTCATAAAATTCATATGTTATTCAATATTGTTACAAAAGGTGAACAGTGATATTTATAAAGTGTACCAGTGCATAATAAAGTGCTTTATATATCAAGGGTTCCAGCTCATTCATATATACAGAGCCATTACACTTGATTATATCAATAAAAAACGTGTCACTTATCTATAATTAGGGGTTCTCCAAGCTGCTCTTATAGATACAACCATTGGTTGTATTACACTGGTTGAGGAAGGCTGTGGGCCGAAACCTCGCAGTCCTAGGACCTAATAAACCCACACAACTTGAAACTGGAGGAAGTGCTGCCTTTCATTTTTTATGCTATTTACTATTGCCAAGGAATGTGGTAGGAGAGCCTTGCACCCGACTTGAGAAGTAGTGCTGTTTCATTTTTTATATATGTACGGTATATAATGTGAGAGTAATAAAAGGAAAAGCAGCATAAAAGCAACAGAGAAAAGAGGCCATGTATTGGTTGGGCAATAAAGTCCACTTTTTTTTGTCCTGGTTTTATCCTTTTTTACTCTATCATAAGGAACCATCTGGATTGCTGGTTGGGAAAGCCTTGCATATAAATTGAGGTAATCTTTGGTGCTGTTCCAATTTTTCCACTAATACACTTGTGGCCAAAAGTATTGACACCCCTGCAATTCTGTCAGATAATACTCAGTTTCTTCCTGAAAATGATTGCAATCACAAATTCTTTGGTATTATTATCTTCATTTAATTTGTCTTCAATGAAAAAACACAAAAGAGAATGAAGCAAAAAGCAAAACATTGATCATTTCACACAAAACTCCAAAAATGGGCCGGACAAAAGTATTGGCACCCTCAGCCTAATACTTGGTTGCACAACCTTTAGCCAAAATAACTGTGATCAACTGCTTCCGGTAACCATCAATGAGTTTCTTACAATGCTCTGCTGGAATTTTAGACCATTCTTCTTTGGCAAACTGCTCCAGGTCCCTGATATTTGAATGGTGCCTCCTCCAAACTGCCATTTTTAGATCTCTCCACAGGTGTTCTATGGGATTCAGGTCTGGACTCATTGCTGGCCACCTTAGAAGTCTCCAGTGCTTTCTCTCAAAGAATTTTCTAGTGCTTTTTGAAGTGTGTTTCGGTCATTGTCCTGCTGGAAGACCCATGACCTCTGAGGGAGACCCAGCTTCCTCACACTGGGCCCTGCATTATGCTGCAAAATTTGTTGGTAGTCTTCAGACTTCATAATGCCATACACACGGTCAAGCAGTCCAGTGCCAGAGGCAGCAAAGCAACCCCAAAACATCAGGGAACCTCCGCCATGTTTGACTGTAGGGACCGTGTTCTTTTCTTTGAATGCCTCTTTTATTCTCCTGTAAACTCTATGTTGATTCCTTTGCCCAAAAAGCTCTACTTTTGTCTCATCTGACCAGAGAACATTCTTCCAAAATGTTTTAGGCTTTTTCAGGTACGTTTTGGTAAACTCCAGCCTGGCTTTTTTATGTCTCGGGGCAAGAAGTGGGGTCTTCCTGGGTATCCTACCATACAGTCCCTTTTCATTCAGACGCCGACGGATAGTACGGGTTGACACTGTTGTACCCTCGGACTGCAGGGCAGCTTGAACTTGTTTGGATGTTAGTCGAGGTTCTTTATCCACCATCCGCACAATCTTGCATTGAAATCTCTCATCAATTTTTCTTTTCCGTCCACATCTAGGGAGGTTAGCCACAGTGCCATGGGCTTTAAACTTCTTGATCACACTGTGCACGGTAGACACAGGAACATTCAGGTCTTTGGAGATGGACTTGTAGCCTTGAGATTGCTCATGCTTCCTCACAATTTGGTTTCCCAAGTCCTCAGACAGTTCTTTGGTCTTCTTTCTTTTCTCCATGCTCAATGTGGTACACACAAGGACACAGGACAGAGGTTGAGTCAACTTTAATCCATGTGAACTGGCTGCAAGTGTGATTTAGTTATTGCCAACACCTGTTAGGTGCCACAGGTAAGTTACATCACAAAGCAATCTCAGGGAGACCAGTCAAGGAAAACACTGCGGGCAGCCAGCTAAAGCGCTCAAACACAGTGAAATCCATGATGCATTGCCCCCAGGAAATTTGAATATGCAAATGGAGTCCGTGGAGCCTCAATTAAGAGTCTCAAACACGGGACTAGCCAGATATCCCTCCAGGGAAGGACCTAGCCCTAGGGTGGAATCCTTGCGAAGACCGCCATATTAAGTGGCCCTTTTAGTGAATATCCCACTCAGTTACGAGTTAAGGATATGACAAGGGAATTAACAGAGCCAGGTATCCATCCACAGACAGCTGTTTCGGGGTATTGCCCCTCGTGTGATGTCAGTACACCCACGCCGTATGTGCAATGCGGTGCTTGAAGCCTACAGAGTGGCGCGGGTGTACTGATGTCACCCGATGCCGGAAATGACGTGATTCGCATCATTTACAGCCTTTACAGCGCCGTGGAGAGCAGGGAGGTGCTGATTACAATATAAATAGAAGATCACGCCTATTAGGGCATGATCTTATGACGAAGAGGGCCAGCCCTAGGGACTAAAGAATATAGCCCCAGCTAATTATCATCACTAATGAGTAAGTTATAAAACGTTTTATGCACTTCACAGGATGCTTTTTTGAGACAAAAGGAGTGTGGGATTAGTGATGGGATGCTGCAGGGACATGTTTGGTAGCTTATGAGGCGTTCTGGAGGTGACAGGATCCCTTTAAGCAGAACTTTACCCAAGCACAGATTAGCCTCCTCCGCCGGGTTGGAGCTGAAACACGAAGCATTTTGTGTACAAAAATCCACAGAAGAAAAAAATCCTCCTGGTGTGAAGGAAGCACAGGTCAGCAGCTCTCTACTGCACAGACGTCTGCACTATGAGGGGATCATTCCTTACACCACATCTTACACGTATGTCCAGCTCTCCACACACCTGGATGTGTTCTGTCCTCACTGATCTATGGCTTCTTGTCGCTCGGTCTCAGGAGCGGCCTGTTCCGGGTCTCCGCTGCTCTGTTGCTTGGTAACGGAATGCTCTGGCGTCCAGGCGACGTCACTTCCGTCCTGAGTTTGGAGAAACTACATTTCCCAGGTTGCACCTCGGGGAACAGATCACGTGGTTCGTATAACGGTGACCGCCAGGAAGCTTCAGCCTTTCTGAATTTGTGCTTCTGCATGGAAAAGTCATCATCAGGTGATCTTCATTTGTTTGTAGACGGCAAATTCTGTTGACAATTAAAAAAAAATATCCCGGTCAGTGCAGGTGACCGGATACATCCCTGGTGTCTGCAGTGTGAGACAACATCATGGGCTGCAGGTCAGACTGTGCGAAGTGTGCAGGAAGAATACTGCCTCAGCCCAGCCTGACCCATGGGGACTGGACGGCCCAGCCTGACCCATGGGGACTGGACGGCCCAGCCTGACCCATGCGGACTGGACAGCCCAGCCTGACCCATGGGGACTGGACAGCCTGACCCATGGGGACTGTACAGCCCAGCCTGACCCATGGGGACTGGACAGCCCAGCCTGACCCATGGGGACTGGACAGCCCAGCCTGACCCATGGGGACAGCCCAGCCTGACCCATGGGGACTGGACAGCCCAGCCTGACCCATGGAGACTGGACAGCCCAGCCTGACCCATGGGGACAGCCCAGCCTGACCCATGGGGACTGGACAGCCCAGCCTGACCCATGCGGACTGGACAGCCCAGCCTGACCCATGGGGACTGGACAGCCCAGCCTGACCCATGGGGACTGGACAGCCCAGCCTGACCCATGGGGACTGGACAGCCCAGCCTGACCCATGGGGACTGGACAGCCCAGCCTGACCCATGGGGACTGGACAGCCCAGCCTGACACATGGGGACTGGACAGCCCAGCCTGACCCATGGAGACTGGACAGCCCAGCCTGACCCATGGAGACTGGACAGCCCAGCCTGACCCATGGGGGACAGCCCAGCCTGACCCATGGGGACTGGACAGCCCAGCCTGACCCATGGGGACTGGACAGCCCAGCCTGACCCATGGGGACTGGACAGCCCAGCCTGACCCATGGGGACTGGACAGCCCAGCCTGACCCATGGGGACTGGACAGCCCAGCCTGACCCATGGGGACTGGACAGCCCAGCCTGACCCATGGGGACTGGACAGCCCAGCCTGACCCATGGAGACTGGACAGCCCAGCCTGACCATGGGGACTGGACAGCCCAGCCTGACCATGGGGACTGGACAGCCCAGCCTGACACATGGGGACTGGACAGCCCAGCCTGACACATGGGGACTGGACAGCCCAGCCTGACACATGGGGACTGGACAGCCCAGCCTGACACATGGGGACTGGACAGCCCAGCCTGACCCATGGGGACTGGACAGCCCAGCCTGACCCATGGGACTGGACAGCCCAGCCTGACCCATGGGGACTGGACAGCCCAGCCTGACCCATGGGGACTGGACAGCCCAGCCTGACCCATGGGGACTGGACAGCCCAGCCTGACCCATGGGACTGGACAGCCCAGCCTGACCCATGGGACTGGACAGCCCAGCCTGACCCATGGGACTGACAGCCAGCCTGACCCATGGGGACTGGACAGCCCAGCCTGACCCATGGGACTGGACAGCCCAGCCTGACCCATGGGGATGACAGCCCAGCCTGACCCATGGGGACTGGACAGCCCAGCCTGACCATGGGGACTGGACAGCCCAGCCTGACCCATGGGGACTGGACAGCCCAGCCTGACCCATGGGGACTGGACAGCCCAGCCTGACCATGGGGACTGGACAGCCCAGCCTGACCCATGGGGACTGGACAGCCCAGCCTGACCATGGGGACTGGACAGCCCAGCCTGACCATGGGGACTGGACAGCCCAGCCTGACCCATGGGGACTGGACAGCCCAGCCTGACCCATGGGGACTGGACAGCCCAGCCTGACCCATGGGGATGACAGCCCAGCCTGACCCATGGGGATGGACAGCCCAGCCTGACACCATGGGGACTGGACAGCCGCTGACACATGGGGACTGGACAGCCTGACACATGGGGACTGGACAGTAAGACTGAACCCATGGGGACTGGACAGCCCAGCCTGACCCATGGGGACTGGACAGCCCAGCCTGACCCATGGGGACTGGACAGCCCAGCCTGACCCATGGGGACTGGACAGCCCAGCCTGACCCATGGGGACTGGACAGCCCAGCCTGACCCATGGGGACTGGACAGCTGACCATGGGACTGGACACCTGACCCATGGGGACTGGACAGCCAGCCTGACCCATGGGGACTGGACAGCCCAGCCTGACCCATGGGATGGAGCCAGCCTACATGCGATGGACGGCCAGCCTGACACATGGGGACTGGACAGCTGACACGGGGATGGACAGCCCAGCTGACACATGCGGACTGGACAGCCCAGCCTGACCCATGGGAACTGGACAGCCCAGCCTGACCCATGGGAAATGGACAGCCCAGCCTGACCCATGGGGACTGGACAGCCCAGCCTGACCCATGGGACTGGACAGCTGACACATGGGACTGGAACCTGACAATGGGGACTGGACAGCCTGACACATGGGACTGGACAGCCTGACACGGGGACTGGACAGCCCAGCCTGACCCATGGGACTGGACAGCCCAGCCTGACCCATGGGGACTGGACGGCCCAGCCTGAACCCATGCGGACTGGACAGCCCAGCCTGACACATGGGACTGGACAGCCTGACACGGGACTGGACAGCCAGGCTGACACATGGGACTGGACAGCCCAGCCTGACCCATGGGAACTGGACAGCCCAGCCTGACCCATGGGAACTGGACAGCCCAGCCTGACCCATGGGGACTGGACAGCCCAGCCTGACCCATGGGGACTGGACAGCCTGACACATGGGGACTGGACAGCCCAGCTGACACATGGGGACTGGAACAGCCTGACACATGGGGACTGGACAGCCCAGCCTGACCCATGGGGACTGGACAGCCCAGCCTGACCCATGGGGACTGGACAGCCCAGCCTGACCCATGGGGACTGGACAGCCCAGCCTGACCCATGGGGACTGGACGGCCCAGCCTGACACATGGGGACTGGACGGCCCAGCCTGACACATGGGGACTGGACAGCCCAGCCTGACCACATGGGGACTGGACAGCCCAGCCTGACCCATGGGACTGGACAGCCCAGCCTGACCCATGGGACTGGACAGCCCAGCCTGACCCATGGGGACTGGACAGCCCAGCCTGACCCATGGGGACTGGACAGCCCAGCCTGACCCATGGGGACTGGACAGCCCAGCCTGACCCATGGGGACTGGACAGCCCAGCCTGACCCATGGGGACTGGACAGCCCAGCCTGACCATGGGGACTGGACAGCCCAGCCTGACCCATGGGGACTGGACAGCCCAGCCTGACCCATGGGGACTGGACAGCCCAGCCTGACCCATGGGGACTGGACAGCCCAGCCTGACACATGGGGACTGGACAGCCCAGCCTGACCCATGGGAACTGGACAGCCCAGCCTGACCCATGGGGACTGGACAGCCCAGCCTGACCCATGGGGACTGGACAGCCCAGCCTGACCCATGGGGACTGGACAGCCCAGCCTGACCCATGGGGACTGGACAGCCCAGCCTGACCCATGGGGACTGGACAGCCCAGCCTGACCCATGGGGACTGGACAGCCCAGCCTGACACATGGGGACTGGACAGCCCAGCCTGACCCATGGGGACTGGACAGCCCAGCCTGACCCATGCGGACTGGACAGCCCAGCCTGACCCATGGGGAATGGACAGCCCAGCCTGACACATGCGGACTGTACAGTGGGCTGGACGGCCCAGCCTGACACATGCGGACTGTACAGTGGGCTGGATGGCCCAGCCTGACACATGCGGACTGTACAGTGGGCTGGACAATTGTCCCCATGGATCTGTTTGGTTTTTATTAGAAAGTGATCCGCTGCACACTAAACACAATATATGACATAATGAAATATTTGGCTAACATATAAGAAACTAATGCAAATTTTGAAGATGAAAATTGACATTGCAGAAACTGCTTCAGGAAACAACATGAAAAATGAGAATCTTAGTTAATGCATTGGCCATTGCATGTTAAGCCCGATAACCATACGCCAAGGTGTTCTCATGTATATCGGGTCCCTGTCTCCCTTACCTTATGCCTCTGTCTGTGGTGCAAATGCTTATGAGGACACTAGCCTCTGAGTGCAATTTAAAACCTACGTGTATGGGTGTGGTATGAGGTTGGGCTACAATAAGATGGTGAATAAAACATGGCTAATCTTTTTAAACCATTTGATTTTTATTGATAAAGAAGATAAAAAGGAATAACAAATACAAACAATGTAGGTGAAAACAGCACCATCAAAGCCCAAACCGGGCCATGAGGGTACATCATAATAGGGGAGTGGGTGGATACAAGGGAGGAGGGGGGGTTAGGGGGGGGGATCTAACAGATCAAAATATCAAACAAGTTAAACAATAGGCAGGATAAAAGAGCAAATCACAGAGATACAGTCTATAATAAAGACAACCGTAAGTGATAATGGAGAACTTCAAGTGTTAGGCAAAAACTTCAAGGCGGTAGCGGTACCGTGTTGTGTGGGGATGATATACAGGGATCCCACCAGTTCAAAACAATTTCTCCGAGTTTGATCTTGCGCAAGCATCACTTCATATGAGAAATGTTGGTTTAGGCGTGTCATTGCTTGCCACCTTAGAAGTCTCCAGTGCTTTCTCTCAAACCATTTTCTAGTGCTTTTTTTTTTTTTTTTTATTATCATTTTTATTGCTTTTTCAATATTTGACATACAGTGCCTGCAAGTAGTATTCAACCCCCTGCAGATTTAGGTGGATTGATAAGATGCAAATAAGTTAGAGCCTTCAAACTGCAAACGAGAGTAGGATTTATTAACAGAAGCATAAATCTTACAAACCAAAAAGTTATGTTGCTCAGTTGAATTTTAATAAATTTGAAGCATAAAAGTGTGGTCAATTATTATTCAACCCCTAGGTTTAATATTTTGTGGAATAACCCTTGTTTGCAATTACAGCTAATAATCGTCTTTTATAAGACCTGATCAGGCCGGCACATGTCTCTGGAGTTATCTTGGCCCACTCATCCATGCAGATCTTCTCCAAGTTATTTAGGTTCTTTGGGTGTCTCATGTGGACTTTAATCTTGAGCTCCTTCCACAAGTTTTCAATTGGGTTAAGGTCAGGAGACTGACTAGGTCACTCCATCACCTTCAGGTATTTTGGACGAAGTACCTTAATGTCCGCGCTGCTGCCAGAGAGGAAAATACACCAACGACACTGGGACGTCTGAGTATTGGTAGTAGAGGCTTATTTCCAACGCGTTTCGGAGCCACGTACCGAAGCTCCTTCCTCAGGGAAATAAGCCTCTACTACCAGTACTCAGACGTCCCAGTGTCGTTGGTGTATTTTCCTCTCTGGCAGCAGCGCGGACATTAAGGTACTTCGTCCAAAATACCTGATCACAGCACCGCACCTTGTGGAAGTACAGTCCCTGCAGCAGCTGCATTGTTCGAGCGATTACGCTGGTTGTGAGCTACACAACCGGACCAGGTGAGCAAATCTGATTTTTTCACATTTACCTGCCTATAAAGGATAAGACCCTATGTGCGCATTCTCAACCCTCTAGATATACTCCATCACCTTGATTTTTTCCCTCTTGAACCAGGCCTTGGTTTTCTTGGCTGTGTGCTTTGGGTCGTTGTCTTGTTGGAAGATGAAATTACGACCCATCTTAAGATCCTTGATGCAGGAGCGGAGGTTCTTGGGCAAAATCTCCAGGTAGGCCGTGCTATCCATCTTCCCATGGATGCGGACCAGATGGCCAGGCCCCTTGGCTGAGAAACAGCCCCACAGCATGATGCTGCCACCACCATGCTTGACTGTAGGGATGTTATTCTTGGGGTCGTATGCAGTGCCATCCAGTCTCCAAACGTCACGTGTGTGGTTGGCACCAAAGATCTCGATCTTGGGCTCATCAGACCATAGAACCTTGAACCAGTCTGTCTCAGAGTCCTCCAAGTGATCATAAGCAAACTGTAGACGAGCCTTGACATGACGCTTTGAAAGTAAAGGAACCTTACGGGCTCGTCTGGAACGGAGACCATTGCGGTGGAGTAAGTTACTTATGGTATTGACTGAAACCAATGTCCCCACTGCCATGAGATCTTCCCGGAGCTCCTTCCTTGTTGTCCTTGGGTTAGCCTTGACTCTTCGGACAAGCCTGGCCTCGGCACGGGAGGAAACTTTCAAAGGCTGTCCAGGCCGTGGAAGGCTAACAGTAGTTCCATAAGCCTTCCACTTCCGGATGATGCTCTCAACAGTGGAGACAGGTAGGCCCAACTCCTTGGATAGGGTTTTGTACCCTTGCCAGCCTTGTGACCCTCCACGATCTTGTCTCTGATGGCCTTGGAATGCTCCTTTGTCTTTCCCATGTTGACCATGTATGAGTGCTGTTCACAAGTTTGGGGAGGGTCTTAAATAGTCAGAAAAGGCTGGCAAAAGAGATAATTAATCCACACATGTGAAGCTCATTGTTCTTTGTGCCTGAACTACTTCTTAATACTTTAGGGGGACCAAACAGAATGCTGGTGGTTTGAGGGGTTGAATAATAATTGACCCACACTTTTATGTTTAAAATTTATTAAAATTCAACTGAGCAACATAACTTTTTGGTTTGTAAGATTTATGCTTCTGTTAATAAATCCTACTCTCGTTTGCAGTTTGAAGGCTCTAACTTATTTGCATCTTATCAAACCACCTAAATCTGCAGGGGGTTGAATACTACTTGTAGGCACTGTATAACACATACATCATACAAAAGCATAGATCATAACATGTCGTATACATATTTACCCAATGGGTCATATAATGATTAGAACATTAACTCTTATTTAAACATTTGTTCTAAGGCTTTTTCCACATATATTTTAATTTTAACTAAGTTGGGTATCTCCATATCGATCCTTTTCTTAAGTTTTTAAAGACAATCCCTCCCTCCTTCTACCCCTTGATGCAATTTTATATCTCCTGTGAGTCTCAATGTCCTAAGGTGCCAATTTCTCCTTCGCCTCATTGGGGGACACAGGACCGTGGGTGTTATGCTGCTGTCCACTAGGAGGCGACACTAAGCAATCTGCAAAAGAGTAACAGTGGCTCCTCCTCCTCAGCATACACCCCTGGGGCAGGCACTGCCTCCTCAGTTTTTGCTTAGTGTCGAAGGAGGCACACGTCCATTTTCCTCTTGGTGAATTTTCATCATAAAGAAGAAAAGTGGGTCCGGCGTGGCCCCCGGCATGCTCCCTCCTCGACCACCCACTGTTGGGGCGCTGGGTTGAGGTTGAGATTCGTTACATATGCCGTACTCCTTTCTCGGCCTCCCACTGTTGGGTTGCTGGGTTAAAGTTGAGACAGCCCAGCATAACATCCACCTTCCTCATTCCCTGCGGTCTGAGGTGAAGTAGAGATGACTGCCTGCCAGATGACGTCCCCCTAATCACCCCTGGGTGTTTTAGGCAGTGGCAACACCAGGTATCAGCAGCACAGGCTGCATGGGCTGGAGACTGCATGACTGCCTGCAGCAGCGCAGGCTATGCAGGAGCCTACACAAGGGATGCTGGGCTGGATGAGAGGGCACTTACTGCAGCCAGCCCTCAGGCACAAGGCTGACAGGGGCACAGCAGCTGGACACTTGCAAGCTGCATCCAAGTGCAGCTTTTCAGCTCAGTACTTATCCTCTGCTATACTGGCGGTTCTCCGCCAATGCCAAGGGGGGACATCACATTTCCCCCGTTTTTCTGGGCCCCCCAGCGCTTTTTTCGCGCCTCTGCGCCGGCCCCTCACTATTTCCGGGGACCTCAACTAATTGAGGCCCCGGCTTGGGCCTAGCGCGGAGGTCGCCGCCCCTGTGCCGCCCCCGTTCCGCCCCGCTGGATGACGCTGACCGCGCGTCATAGGGGGGGCGGAGCCGAGAATGGGCGCGTTTTCCAGACCGGATCCCGCCCGTTTAGCTCCGCCCCTTCCTCCTTCTCCTCCACGGTCGCCATTACAGCACGTGGAGCGTTCAGCCATCCAGGGGGGACACAGGATCCGGGCGGCCTGTTGGACAGCGGCGCTGGGACTGGTAAGACCTCTGCAGGGATCTGCTCTGCAGAGGTTCTCTGTCCCTCTCTCTCTCTCCCTCTCCTCCACATCCCCTCCTGCAGCAGGCACTGTTACAGGGGGAAAGTCTCCACAGTGACCCTATTCAGCCCCACCACTAAGGGTCCAGGCACCTAGCTGGATAGCTAGAGAGTGCCTGTTTACTCAGGGGTCTCCTGGTTACCTCTTTTTTCTGCACTATAGCCCATACCACAATGTCTGGCAGTAAGAGTAAGAAAGGCTCCAAGGCAGCCAGCACTTACTATGCTACCTGCACTATTTGTCAGGCTGACCTCCCTGCAGGATGCACCTCGCCACATTGTGAGAGCTGCACGCAGGCTGCAGATACTGAGACCCCCACTGCCCGGACGGCTACCAGTGCCCCTGACCCTACCCCTGCATGGGCCGCAGTTATGTCTCAGAATATGACGCAGTCCATTGACAGATTGTCTGCCACACTGCTGCAGTTTATGCAAGCCCGTTCGCCTCCTGAACCCGCCGTTCAGGCTTCTGCATCTCAGCCAGAAGTCTTGGAACCGCGACATACTGCTGACCCTGCCCCGTCAGTCTCCGACTCTGGCCGTAAGAGACCTCCTCCATCTCCAGAGTCCCCTGCGGGATCTGTATCCCGCAGGCGTCAAGATGACGCGCAGGAGTCCGAAGGTCTCTGTTCTACGGACTCAGAGGGTCACTTAGATGAGTCCCTAGACTTAGATGCGACCGATACGGTGGCACTGGTGGAGGATTTGATTACTGACATCAACCAGGTCCTGGAGGTGTCAGACCCTCCGGCTGATGTGCCGGAGCACAAGGTGTCCTTTAAAAGAGCCAGGAGACCACACAAGCATTTCTCGGACCATCCAGAGTTCCAGGAAATTCTTAAAAAGCATAGGTTACATCCTGACAAACGGTTTGGTAACCGTAAGGCTCTGGAAACGCGTTATCCTTTTCTGCCTAAGGTTACCCAGGATTGGACAGATCCGCCACAGGTGGACCCGCCCGTATCCCGTCTAGCTACCAAGACCCTCCTGTCCTTACCGGACAGTTCATTCATAAAGGACGCCACTGACCGTCAGGTGGAGCAGATGGCGAAGTCCGTTTTTGAGGCCTCAGGCTCTTCTCTAGGCCCAGCCTTTGCTTCAGTCTGGGCCTCTAAGGCTATTATGACTAGAGCTAATTCGGTACACTCGGCTCTTCGGTGTTTGCAGGTCGACCCGGCCTTGTTAGACCAGGTTACTCAAATTGCGGTTACCGCCGAATATTCTATGCATGCTGCCTTCGATTCGGCTAACTGTGCCGCGGCTGCGGCTTCCAACGCCATAACTATTAGGCGAGCCCTCTGGTTAAGAGAGTGGAAGGCAGACGCAGCGTCAAAAAAGTCGCTCACATGTCTTCCGTACAATGGTGGCCGTTTATTTGGCGAAAAGCTGGATCAATTGATTTCAGACGCCACTGGGGGTAAGAGTACCTCTCTTCCACAACGTCAAATTAAGCGACCCTTCACTCGTCGCCAACAAACCCGTTTCCGATCCTTTCGGAACTCCTTTGGTTGGTCAGTCTCGAAGCCCCCAACGGCGGCCAATAGGTCCCCCCGTAGGGAACGCACCCAGACGGCACGGAAGACTGGCGCAAACTGGCAGTCCCATTCTCGCCAGTCCAGATCTAAGGGCTCAAAGCCTAGCAGATTCTCTTCTTCCTGACTCCCCCCCTTCGGGAGACACTATTCAGGTTGGCGGCCGACTTTCTCGCTTTCGTCAGGTCTGGCTCGCTTCTACCGACGACAAGTGGGTAAACACCTTGGTGTCTTCCGGATACACCATAGAATTTACGGCCCTTCCTCCAAATCGTTTTTTTCTGTCAATCCCACCTGCTCATCCGCCCAAAGCTCGCACCTTCTTTCAAGCGGTAAATTCCCTTCTGACAGCCGGTGTCATCATACCGGTACCGCCAGCCGAACGCTTCCAAGGGTTCTACTCAAACCTTTTTGTGGTACCCAAAAAAGGAGGAGCGGTTCTCCCCATTCTAGATCTAAAACAGTTAAACTCCTTCGTGAAGGTTCGGCATTTCCGCATGGAGTCCCTGCGCTCCATCATAGCGTCCATGGAGAAGGACGAATTTCTCGCGTCCATCGACATACAGGACGCTTACCTTCATATCCCAATCGTGGCAATTCACCAGCGGTTTCTCCGCTTCGCCATCAACCAGGACCATTATCAGTTTGTGGCCCTCCCGTTCGGCCTAGCGACGGCTCCCAGGGTGTTCACCAAGGTCATGGCGGCTGTCATGACCATACTGCACACAAGAGGAATGGTAGTCCTCCCATACCTAGACGATTTGCTCATCAAAGCTCCCTCCTTCAGGGAGTGTCAGCAGAGTGTTTCCATCACGGTGGACACCCTGCGTCGTCTAGGCTGGTTGGTGAATCTGCGGAAGTCGTCACCAGTCCCGTCACAATGTCTAACATTCCTCGGGATGCGCTTCCACACCCCCAGGGGTCTGGTCCTTCTCCCTCAGGAAAAGGCGAAGGCCCTTCGACAGGGAGTCCACACCCTCCTACGGCCGTTTCCTCAATCGATTCAGTTCGCCATGCGAGTCTTGGGCAGGATGGTTGCCTCCATGGAGGCGGTGCCGTTCGCTCAACTTCACCTCAGGCCTCTCCAACGGGCGATTCTGACTGCGTGGAACAGGAACCCTTCTGCCCTGGACAGATTATTCCGGTTGTCTCCTGCAGCGAGGAGCTCCCTCCATTGGTGGCTCAAACCTCGTTCCCTCACAAGGGGAAGGTCCTTTCTACCGGTTTGCTGGAAGATAGTCACCACCGACGCAAGTCTCAGCGGATGGGGAGCGGTACATCGTCATCACACGGCACAGGGAACATGGTCCCCAGCGGAGTCGGCCGAACCCATCAATCTCCTGGAAATCCGAGCCATATTTCTAGCTCTGAAGGCTTTTCATTCCATGCTGGCAGGAACACAAGTCCGGATTCAGTCAGACAATGCCACGGCCGTGGCATACATCAACCATCAAGGCGGAACCCGCAGTCTCCAGGCCATGCACGAAGTGCAACGCATTCTACACTGGGCAGAATCGACGAACTCAACGCTGTCAGCAGTTCATATCCCGGGAGTGGAAAACTGGGAAGCGGATTTCCTCAGTCGCCAGGGCATGGACTCGGGAGAGTGGTCTCTACATCCCGACGTGTTCCAGCAAATATGCCATCGCTGGGGGACTCCGGACGTAGATCTGATGGCATCTCGGTTCAACACGAAGGTTCCCATGTTTATAGCCAGATCTCACGACCCGCGAGCTCTAGGGGCGGATGCCCTAGTTCAGAATTGGTCTCAGTTCCAGCTGCCTTACATCTTCCCTCCTCTGCCTCTCATTCCCAGAGTGGTGCGGAAAATCAAGCAAGAGGGCATTCCAGTCATTCTCATTGCCCCAGACTGGCCCAGACGGGCATGGTACGCCGATCTCGTGCAGCTCACGGCGGACGTTCCCTGGCGCCTCCCTTGTCGCCCCGACCTCCTGTCTCAGGGCCCGTTTTACCACCAGAATTCAGACGCCCTGAATTTGATGGCGTGGCCCTTGAGACCTGGGTACTAACCCAAGCAGGTTTCTCCTCTGCCGTTATTCAGACCATGATCAGAGCACGGAAGTCGGCATCGGCAAAAATTTCGCACCTGGAAAGCCTTTTTCGCGTGGTGCTCTTCTCGGGATCAACCCCCTCTTCCCTATTCCTTGCCGTTAGTTCTAGGGTTCCTTCAGTCGGGGTTAGAATCTGGTCTCTCCCTAGGTTCCCTTAAGGGTCAGATTTCAGCTCTTTCAGTACTTTTTCAATGCCGCCTTGCTGTAAAGCCACAGGTTAAAACTTTTCTCCAAGGAGTCAATCACATTGTCCCTCCGTACAAACGCCCTTTAGACGCATGGGACCTTAACCTGGTACTTACGGCTCTGCAGGAACCTCCCTTTGAACCTCTTCGGGACACCTCTCTCCTCCTTCTGACTCTGAAGGTGGTTTTTCTAGTGGCTATCACTTCCCTTCGCCGAGTGTCGGAACTCTCTGCGCTTTCTTGTAAGCCACCCTTCCTGGTTTTCCATCAGGACAAGGTTGTACTCCGTCCGGTGCCGTCATTCCTGCCTAAGGTTGTCTCCTCATTTCATTTGAATGAGGATATTTCATTGCCCTCCTTTTGTCCGGCTCCGGTTCACAGGTTCGAACGATCTTTGCATACTCTGGATCTCGTCAGGGCGCTTCGCATTTATGTGTCTAGAACTGCGCATTTCCGTAAGTCAGATACTCTGTTCATTCTGACGGAAGGCCCTCGTAAGGGTATGCCAGCTTCCAAGGCTACACTGGCTAGGTGGATTAGATCAGCTATCCAAGAAGCCTACAAGATGAAAACTACTCCTCTTCCAGTGGGGATCAAGGCACATTCTACCCGAGCCGTGGGGGCCTCTTGGGCCGTTCGGCACCAAGCCTCGGCTCTCCAAGTGTGTAAGTCGGCCACCTGGTCGAGTTTACACACTTTTACCAAGCACTACCGTGTTCATACCCAGGTGGATTAGATCAGCTATCCAAGAAGCCTACAAGATGAAAACTACTCCTCTTCCAGTGGGGATCAAGGCACATTCTACCCGAGCCGTGGGGGCCTCTTGGGCCGTTCGGCACCAAGCCTCGGCTCTCCAAGTGTGTAAGGCGGCCACCTGGTCGAGTTTACACACTTTTACCAAGCACTACCGTGTTCATACCCAGTCCTCGGCGGACGCTAGTCTGGGTAGGTGCATCCTTCAGGCGGCAGTTGCTCACCTGTAGGTAGTTATCTGTTTACTGACTTGTTCAGTATCATTAGTTCCATTGTCTTTCCCACCCAGGGACTGCTTTGGGACGTCCCACGGTCCTGTGTCCCCCAATGAGGCGAAGGAGAAAAGGAGAATTTTGTATACTTACCGTAAATTCCTTTTCTCTTAGCCTCTAATTGGGGGACACAGCACCCACCCTGTTGGCCATACGGCCTTGTTTCTAGTGGTTTTTGTTACTCTTATATTGTTACGTTATGGCCTTGCCAGGCTTTGTTGGTATTGGTTAACCTTGTTACTTCTCCTACTGCTTTAGCACAAAACTGAGGAGGCAGTGCCTGCCCCAGGGGTGTATGCTGAGGAGGAGGAGCCACTGTTACTCTTTTGCAGATTGCTTAGTGTCGCCTCCTAGTGGACAGCAGCATAACACCCACGGTCCTGTGTCCCCCAATTAGAGGCTAAGAGAAAAGGAATTTACGATAAGTATACAAAATTCTCCTTTTTTAAATTTTCTCCTATTCAATTCTGTTCAGTCTACCCAGTGTGCCTCCAAGTTCTGCCATAGCATACCAAGCCGTCTTTCGGAAAGGAGAGATAAACGTCTCAATTTCCGAATCCGAAAATTCTTCTACAAATTTTCTCCATTTGTGAAAGAATTTTTCTACAAGACGGATTGGGTTTCTCAAAGCCTCAGTAGCTTCAAGATATAACACTTTTTTTATTGTGTTGCGGAGTGCCTCAATCCCTGGTATGGACCCCTCCAGCCAATATCGTAAAATCAATCGTTTTGCTACCATGGCTATAGTGTGAAATAATATATGAGGGGGACATTGGTTAGGTGTATCTCCATGGTAGTGAAAGAGCCAAAGCATTGGGTTGAGCCGCCCTTCATTTATAAAGTGCCCTCTGGCTAAGCGCCCCACTTCTTCCCAAAACTGTGTTGATTTCTGGCATGACCATAGACCATGTTCCAAATCTGTCATTGTGTCTCCACATTTGGGACAATTTATCCATCTATTTTGGTTGGCTTGTGAGGGTGGGTTGTTAAAGGCCTGGATAGCTCCGTGCATTAGTCTAAATTGTGTGTCCCTCCACAGTTCATTTGTGACTGCCTTCCTCATTGACTGCCATCCCTGTAGTATCTTGCTCGATAAGTCAGAGTCCCCAAAGTGTTTCCTCCACCTGGAGAAAGGCCCTTTTGGTCTCTATGGTCGAAGTGTAGCTCCCAAATTGCTGTTTATTGAGCGTATGGACGTGTCCTCCACCCGTTCACACAACAGATCCTTCCATAGTTCATTACTAAATTCTCCCGAGATGTCATTCAAGTTAGTCAAGAGGTGATGGTGGAGCTGCTGGTATTGCAATGCATGAAATCCAGGTAAATTAAATTTGGTCAACACCTCTGCTTCTGTTAGCCATCTCCTCTCACCCACATGCATGAGATCGAACAGCGTCTCTACCCCTCTATTTTTCCAATTATTAAATAGAGAATTTTCACGCCCTAAGGGAAAAGATGGACACGCCCAGGGATTAAGTCTTCCTGAAATCCTCCAGGAGAGACCCAATTTAGAACGGACATTCTTCCAGGTCATAACTGTGTCTCTATAGATCTTTGTGTGTTTCAAGTGGCGTGGTATCATAGAAAGGGGTGTGTGCAGAAGTGACGCCAGGTCCCATGGCCTTGCATACTCTCCTTCCAGGTCTATATCAGAGAATCTAGTTGATCCCTTAAGCCAGTCTAACACGTTTCGCATAAAGCATGCTAGATTGTACCCTCTAACATCAGGAAGTTGTAAGCCTCCTCTCTCCTTGGGCTGAAGTAGAGTATTGAAGGAGATCCTAGGCCTCTTTCCCTTCCAAAGAAACTTGGAGAAGGCAGTATTCAACCTCCTCACGTCCAAATGTGTCAGTAGTAAGTGGAGTGTCTGGAGTGGGTATAAAAGTCTGGGAAAGCTAATCATCTTAATTAGGTGGCCACGTCCTAATAACGATAAAGGTAAGCCTTTCCACCTCTCCAATTTTTGCTCTATTTTAGCTATAATAGGGACAAAGTTATATCTGTATATCAGGCCCATCGTCCTTGCTAGATGTACCCCCAGATATTGGATACTTTCCTGAGCTACCCGAATGCCCCGCAGTGTTTCAACCCTTCGCAACGAACAATGTTTATATACAAAAAAGATCTCGCATTTGTCTCTATTCAGTCTAAAGCCTGAGAAAGCTCCCACTCTTTCGATGGCATCTAGGACACTGACTAGATCTCTTCCTGGATTCTGCATAAAGAGCATGATGTTGTCAGCGAAAAGAGATATCCTCACCTCCTTTCCCCCCACTCTCAAGCCCTCGTATAACTCGTGAGTGTCAAGATATATTGCCAACGGCTCTATGGCCAAATTGAAAAGTAACGGGGATAGTGGGCATCCCTGCCTCGTTCCCTTTTCTAACACAAATGTATCTGATAAGAAACCTGGTGTACTTACACAGGCTTTTGGAGTATTATAAAGGGAGCGTATATATTGCCTGAAGGGGCCAGTGAGACCAATAATATCTAACACCTGCTCCAGCCATGACCACCTCACATTGTCGAACGCTTTTTCTGTATCTAAGGTGATCACGGCTGGATCGGTGCCCCCTCCCTCCCCTCTTTGTCTTGCGACATCTATTAGGAGCATTGCTTTACGGATGTTGGTAACTGTTGAGCGTCCTTTCACAAAACCAGCTTGTCTGGGGTGAATTAGTCTAGGGAGAATGTTGGCCAATCTGTCCGCCATGATTTTGGAGATTACTTTCAAGTCCTGGTTTATTAATGAGATTGGCCTGTAGCTGGCGGGGTCAGTCAGCGGCTTTCCTGGCTTCGGGAGTAGTTTAATATGGGCTAGGTTCATTCTTTCTGGTATGGGCCTACCCTGTAAAAAGGAGTTGTATAGATCTTTAAGTACCGGGGATATCTGTTCCCTGAGGGATTTAAAAAAAGGCTCCTCCAAATCCGTCTGGGCCTGGGCTTTACCCGAGGGCAGCTGTCTTATTACCCCTTCGATGTCCTCTATAGTTATGGGTGCATTTAAATATTGTTTATCTTCTTCTGTCAACCCTGGTATGTTGATGTCTTTTAACCATTCCATGCCTCCCAAATTCCCTCTGGTTTCATCTTTATATAGGGATGCATAAAACTTTCCCAATACCCTAGTGATGTCTTTAGGTCCAGACCAGATATTCCCAAGTCTATCTTTAATTGCTAGTATGGGTGTCGCCGGGTAGCTTCCCTTCGCTAGGCATGCAAGAAGTCTACCAGCCTTGTCTCCATACCTATGGAGTTCCATCTCCAATATACTTCTATACATATCCTCTTTCTTGTTTGCCCATACGTCAAATTCTTTCTTTGTTTCCAACCAAATTTGTTTGTCTCCCTCTGTCATTGTCCGTTTGTATTGTTGGTGTGCTCCTCTTACTGTCATACTAGACTTCAGATATTGGTCCTTAATTTTGTTTTTCAATCTCGCTTGATATGCCATGACGTGCCCCCTTAACACTACTTTAGCCGTTTCCCAAAAGAGTCCCGGGTCTTCCCTATGTGTCTCATTATTCAACGCGAAGTCAGTCCACCATTCCTTTAGCATATTATTGAAATTCTCCTCCCGTGTCATGGTGTCAGGGACTCTCCAAATATAATCTTTTCCCTTTTGGTGTACCTCCCTTGTTTCCACCGCCACCGGGCTATGATCGGATATAACTATACTGTCGGGGTCGTTGCGACAATACACTCCTTCACCAGTCGCTCCAGATTAGACTATGAACATATGGTACCAGATAAGAGTAAATCAGACGGAGAATCTGGTTCAAACTTATAATATGTTCGTTGCTTTATTAAGCAATGGCAATGGTCACAGCAACAACAACTTTATTTCCGGGTACACAGCATTTTATACTCTAGGGAATAGGCGTGAATTGGCCAGGACAAGGTGGGATTAGATGGGGGTTAGGTGGAGTTAGGCTAATATATCAATCCCTGTTAGTAATAATCAGTTCTTTGTCTTCTACAAGTTCGTTCTCCATCACGTCATGATGTCTTCTCTTGGCCTCTGGTATGCAGAATATCTCTAGCTTCCCATGGTACAACCTGGCACTGGCACAGTAGTGACCAATCAGCTCCTTAGTTTCCTGGGCACCGCCACACACTGTATCTTCTCTTCTGAAAAACACTTTGTTTACACATGGCTTTGGTTCATGGATGAGAGGGAGAGAAGAAAGAGAGAGAGACATAGAGAGAGAGAAGAGAGAGAGAGACATAGAGAGAAGAGAGAGAGAAAGAAGAGAAAAAGGAAATGAGAGAGGGAGAGATATAGCTATTGGATACTAGGTTAAGGAAAAAACTTTTTGTTTCTCATCTAGAGCATTAGAAAAAATATATAATATATAAAGAAAATATAAGTCAGTGGAAAAGTGTCCCCAACAATACTCTCTATAGCTGTGGTGACTACTCTCTGGAAAAGTAGTGGCGATGTGAGGAGCATGTCAAGTCTCGACCAGGACCCATGTGGATGTTAAAAGTGTGTAAAATCCCTCTCCAATGGATGCATCACCCTCCACGTGTCTGTTAGGTTACAGTGTTGAAATAGCTTTTCCAAGAAGCTTCCCTGGGGTGTTCCCTCACCCACCTCATTTCCCAGGGCCCGAGGGGTCATGGTGTGTCTGTCCTCTGACTCATGTACCGCCATGTTGAAATCTCCTCCTATTATGCGAAGGCTGAGATGATCCATCAATAGATCAGTCTGAAGGGACTGGAAGAACATCTTTTGAGCAGAATTTGGTGCGTATAAGTTGTATATACTAAAGATGTCTTCTTTAATCTGTAAAGTGAGGTGGATCAGTCTACCCTCTTTATCTTTTTTCTCTGAGATTAACGTGTGAGCCAGGGATCTCCGCACTAGTACAATAACACCTGCCTTTCTTCCCATCGCCCCCGAGCCATAGACTTCCCCCACCCAAAGCTTTTTGAGGCGAAAAAAATCCTCCTGTGCCAGGTGGGGCTCCTGAAGAAGGGCGACATCAGCATGCAATCTATTGAGATGTCTTAGAACCATCATGCGCTTAGAGGGAGAGCGCAGACCCTTAACGTTCCAGGAGACCCACCTAACCATAGTCGGTGGAGACTGTCAGTGAAACATAATGGAATGATCGCCCGGTTCTCCCAAAACCGTAACCAAGATGCCTCCGAGCATCACGTTTGCTTCTGGCATCTGTGTACATTTTACTAGCACAACTGAAGATGAAGATAGATTTCGAGTCACCATATTGCATCAACTCATACCTTACCACAGCAGTCCAGTGCCAGAGGCAGCAAAGCAACCCCAAAACATCAGGGAACCTCTGCCATGTTTGACTGTAAGGACCGTGTTCTTGTCTTTGAATGCCTCTTTTTTTCTCCTGTAAACTCTATGTTGATGCCTTTGCCCAAAAAGCTCTACTTTTGTCTCATCTGACCAGAGAACATTCTTCCAAAACGTTTTGGGCTTTCTCAGGTAAGTTTTGGCAAACTCCAGCCTGGCTTTTTTATGTCTTGGGGTAAGAAGTAGGGTCTTCTTCCTGGGTCCCTTTTCATTCAAATGCCGACGGATAGTACGGGATGACACTGTTGTACCCTCGGACTGCAGGGCAGCTTGAACTTGTTTGGATGTTAGTCAAGGTTCTTTATCCACCATCCGCACAATCCTGCGTTAAAATCTCTCATCAAATTTTCTTTTCCGTCCACATCTAGGGAGGTTAGCCACAGTGCCATGGGCTTTACACTTCTTGATGACACTGCGCACGGTAGACACAGGAACATTCAGGTCTTTGGAGATGGACTTGTAGGCTTGAGATTGCTCATGCTTCCTCACAATTTGGTTTCTCAAGTCCTTAGACAGTTCTTTGGTCTTCTTTCTTTTCTCCATGCTCAATGTGGTACACACAAGGACACAGGACAGAGGTTGAGTCAACTTTAATCCATGTCAACTGGCTGCAAGTGTGATTTAGTTATTGCCAACACCTGTTAAGGTACCTTTACACGCAGCAACTTTTCTAGGAATTTCACTGGCAACTTACTGGTTGCAGTGAAATCATGGAGACATTGTTCCATTTGTACACAGCAACAAGATAGAACAATGTGTCCATGATTTCACTGCAACCAGTAAGTTGCCAGTGAAATTCCTAGAAATGTTGCCGCGTGTAAACGTACCCTTAGGTGCCACAGGTAAGTTACAGGTGCTGTTAATTACACAAATTAGAGAAGCATCACTTGATTTTCTAACAGTGCCAATATTTTTGTCCACCCCCTTTTTTATGTTTGGTGTGGAATTATATCCAATTTGGCTTTAGGACAATTCTTTTTGTGTTTTTTCATTGAAGACAAATTAAATGAAGATAATAATACCAAAGAATTTGTGATTGCAATCATTATCAGGAAGAAACTGAGTATTATCTGACAAAATTGCAGGGGTGTCAATACTTTTGGACACAACTGTACGTCACTGACTACGCGGCGGTCATGTGATGGAGTGGGTGGAGAGTGGTGGGGATCTGTGTGGTGTCTCTTGCTCCTAGCTGTCGGACCGACATGTTTCGAAGACTCTGCCTTCTTTCTCAAGATTCCTGGCAGCTACTGTGGTCAGTGATATAGCATCAGCTGACTGGCGAACGAGGAAGTTTGCGCCCGTGGCCAAGGCACGCACCCTCGGCTTCCTCAGGAGTCCTGCATAGGAACAATGCCACTTACAGCAACAGAGGACACAATAGGACAAGAGAGGCAACAGGGAAGAGTAAAGGTCCCGTTACACGGTACGATCTCGTGAACGATAACGCTGAAACGTCACGGGTTTAGTACGTCGTTGCGTGTAACACCGAGATACGACTACGATAAATCATTGGATCGTTGATCACAGATTTGAGAACATGTTCTGAAATCAGACGATCCTCGATCAGCCAACCTGCTGCATCGTTGTGTGTGACACCTGGATAATAATGTCGTTAACGACTTCCTCCATTCACAACAGTGAACAAGTATTGTTCGCTGGGTTGTGCGAACAATAGCTACTTGCCACATCGTTGGTGCGTCGTTCACGATATCTAGATGTGTGACATCTCACCAATGATCTCAAAAAGATGGCCTAACGACCGCGCTCCCGTGAGATCGTTGGAGAGATCTTAACGACATTGAAGCATGTAACGGTACCAACAATATATAGTGCACCACATGATTTGCATGACAATTGGGTAGCTAGGCGATGAGCATGTTCTGAAAAGGATATATATACTATAGGACCACCAAAAGAACCTACAATCTAGGAACCACTGGACGGACAGCTGATCCACACAAAGGATCCTATAAGGTGACAATAATATATCTCCTGACTTAGGAACACATAAAGACCAAGCACTTATAGATATTTGTTATTACAGGTCATAAGGCACTATATCAGTACCACTAAACTTATCAAGGAAGATATAAGACCAATCTGACATCTATATGCAAAACAAGGTAACAAGCAAATCAATAGTAACACTTATTAATACTGCATAGCAGCTTATTAGTAGCTGACTGGAAATAATTCCATAAAACCAGTGGAGTCATACAAACTTTTCTTATTATTACAGGTCACGCCTAAACTGTGAATAGCCTCTAAGAAGAAAAAGGATTTTAGACAAATAAGTGCATTGTGATTTTATAATTCTACTGCTTTTAGTTGATTAAATGTACAGATTTTAATAAACTTTCCGAGAAAGGGTTGTATGAAACATTATAGTCTTCGTTATTGCCAACAACATAGATTTAGCGCTGAGCCTTAAAGGGATCCTGTCACCTCCAAAACACCTCCTAAGCTATCAAAACATGTCCCTGCACCATCCTGTCACTAATCTCACACTCCTTTTGTCTCCTAAAAGCATCCTGTAAAAGTGCATAAAAACGTTTTAATACTTACTCATTAGTGATTATAATTAGTAGGGGCTATATTCTTCACTCACCAAAGCGGGCTGTTTTGCAGCCTCGAGGATCCACCCTCTCTCAGTCTGTGCTGCTGTGATGTGAAGCTGAAGGCAGGACTAATGATTTGCATTCTGTGAGTGATAGAGAGGGGGGAGGGTAAAGTCTGCACAAGCAGAGCACAAGCAGAGCACACAAGACAGAGAGAAGGTGGATCCTCGAGGCTGCAAAACAGCCCGCCCTGGTGACTAAAGAATATAGCCCCTGCTACCGTATATACTCGCGTATAAGCCAAGTTTTTCAGCCCAAAAATTGGGCTGAAAAGTCCCCCCCTCGGCTTATACGCGAGTCATACAGGCCCCCCTCAAAGTTTGGCGGCCCCACCTCACATGATGGCCCCCCCCCCGCATGCAGCGATGCGCATATACATTACCAGGATATCAGCTGTCACCCTCCGGTGGCGGATCGCGGCTCCTGGGCTCCGGGCTCCATCTTCCTCTGTGTCTTCCTGCTTGTCACGTGACCGGCTGGCGTCGCGATGACGTCATCGCGATGAGCCCGGCGGCCACAAAGCAGGAAGACACAGAGGAAGATGGAGCCCGGAGCCCAGAAGCCGCGATCCGCCACCGGAGGGTGACAGCTGATATCCTGGTAATGTATATGCGCAGCGCTGCATGCGGGGGGGGCCATCATGTGAGGTGGGGGCGCCAAACTATGAGGGGGGCCCTGCTGGGGCCATGTATACTACCACTGGGGCTGTATATACTACTGGGGCTTGCGTGTATACTACCACTGGGGCTGTATATACTACTGGGGCTGCGTGTATACTACCACTGGGGCTGTATATACTACTGGGGCTGCGTGTATACTACCACTGGGGCTGTATATACTACTGGGGCTGCGTGTATACTACCACTGGGGCTGTATATACTACTGGGGCTGCGTGTATACTACCACTGGGGCTGTATATACTACTGGGGCTGCGTGTATACTACCACTGGGGCTGTATATACTACTGGGGCTGCGTGTATACTACCACTGGGACTGTATATACCACTGAGGCTGTATATACTACTGGGGCTGCGTGTATACTTTCACTGGGGCTGTATATACCACTGGGGCTGTTGCTGTATATACCACTGGGGCTGCTGCTGTATACTACCACTGGGGCTGCTGTATATACCTCTGGGGCTGCTGTATACCACACTGCTGGGGGCTGTATACCTGTGCTGGGGTCCACCCTCGGCTTATACACGAGTCAATAGATTTTCCCAGGTTTTGGGGGCAAAAGTAGGGGGGTTGGCTTATACATGGGTCGGCTTATACACGAGTATATACGGTAATTATAATCACTAATGAGTAAGTATTAAAATGTTTTTATTCACTTTTACAGGATGTTTTTAGGAAATAAAAGGAGTGTGAGATTAGTGAATGGATGCTGCAGGGACATGTTTTGCTAGCTTAGGAGGCGTTCTGGAGGTGACAGGATCCCTTAAAAAATATATATAGAGTGTGCACATATATATTATATATTGTATAATATATACAAAGTCTAACAGAATATTTTTCGAGTTTGGTCTTAAGGATTTTATATTGATTTTAAATGAACCTAGAATATATATTTTTTTCTAACTGCCATCTCCAAAATGTATTATATATGTACCCAATATTTGTGACATTCAAAGGAAAATGTAATGAAAATTTGTGAGCGCTTGTGTGTTTTATATAAGTGTGTATATTTTTTAGGACTGAAAATGAAGGCAGTAATCTTGGCAGCTGGCTACGGAACAAGACTTCTTAAGGATCTACAAAGTGTAAATGAACAGGAGTTTCAAGATCTCATTGGAATTCCCAAAGCATTACTACCAATTCGAGGTTTTCCTTTAATTTCTTATTGGATTGAGGCTTTAAATGCTGGACAAGACCCTAAGGATGTTTTCATTGTTGTAAGTGCTTTTTTTTCAAATAAATTGTATGTAATGTTCGAATAGATATACAATCAGCCATAACAAAACACAATTCCCACAGATGGAGCAAGATACAGGCCTGCAATCTTGCAGTCACCTTATGGCAGGTGCCCATGTTTTTATGATTATGAGGAGTATGTGATCCACCCTTCACTGATGGTGGGTTTACACGTTGCAATATCGTTCCGATATCGGATCCAACGGCGCGGGAGCGCTCATTTTGTGCCCAGTTTTCAAAGAATCGCATCGGAGGTTTACACAGCGCGATATCGTGTTACAACGTCCCTACGATGTCTACGCCCCCCGACCCAGGAACGACCATTTAACATGTGAGTCAATGGAGGACGTTGTACTGCACATCGGAGTTGGGCTGTCACACAGCACGATCCGGCTCCAACCGGCATCCGATATCGGGCCGTTGAATAGCACGCTCATTCGACCCCCGATATCGGTTTGCCATCGTTCCTGTATCGTATTGGACGTTCACACCGTACAACGCACGAACGATATTGGGTCCAACGCACGAACCACGTGACTTTTGGTCGGAGTTGGACGCCGATATCGCTACGTGTAAACCCACCATAATGCGTGATGGACCCAGTTATAATAATAATTTATTCATTTATATAGCGCTATTAATTCCATAGCACTTTACATACATCAGTAATGCTGTCTCTCTTGGAGCTCACAATCTAAACATCCTATCAGTATGTCTTTACAATGTGGGAGGAAACCGGAGTGCCCGGAGGAACCCCACGCAAACACAGGGAGAACATACAAACTCCTTGCAGATGTTGTCCTTAGTGTCCTTGGTGGGAATTGAACCCAGGACCTCAAGACTCCAGTGCTGCAAAGGCTACAGTGCTAACCACTTGAGCCACCGTGCTGCCCAGTTGGAGAGTAGTGAAGACCAGTTAGATCTCCCAGCTTGTGAGGAAAAAATGAACCTTAGGCCATGTGCACACGCTGAGTATTTGATGAGTTTTTTTTTATCTCCGGATTTGTAGACAAAACCAGGAGTGGAGAAATCAGAGGAAAAGTCTAATAGAAACACCTGCACCATTTCTGTATTTAATCAACCACTCCTGGTTTTGGCTACAAATCCTGAGGTAAAAAACTTATCAAATTCTCAACGTGTGCACGTGGCCTTATGAGGATGGCAGTTCTGAGTACTCTTTAACCCCTTCATCACCCAGCCTATTTTGGCCTTACTAGAAGGTAAATAAACTGTAAGCAATCTAATTGGAGGCGCTCAGGCACAAAGGCAGCAGGCCTTACTGACCTAGCTATTTTTTGCAATTCTGACCAGTGTCCCTTTATGAGGTAATAACTCTGGAACACTTCAACGGATCCTAGCGATTCTGAGACTGTTTTTTCGTGACATTTTGGGCTTCATATTCATAGTAAATTTAGGTCGATCATTTTTGTTTTTATTTGTGAAAAAAATCAAATTTGGAAAAAATGTAGAAAATTTAGTAATTTTCAAACTTTGAATTTTTATTCTGTTAAAACAGAGAGTTATTTGACACAAAATAGTTAATAAATAGCATTTCCTACATGTCTACTTCACATCAGCACAATTTAAAAAAAAAAAAAAAAAAAAAAAAAATTTTTTTGTTAAGAAGCTATAATTGTACCTTTACACGCCGCCACAACAGGATGGATACCAACCGCTACTTCACGTGCACGAGCATGCCCAAACGGTTACAAACGGGAAACGCACCCTCTTTACACGCCGCCACAAGGTGCGCTACGCTACGCTACATCTACAGCTAGATACATCGCCGGGTGTCTCAAGTAGCCATCTGTAGCTCATTTACACACCGCTACAACCAGCTACTATGGGCGTACCTGGTGCAGCAGGGACAGCACATAGGCGTGCTACAATTGTGGATTACGAGACGTCCGTATGCTGATAGGAGAAAGCAAAAATACCATGATTGGACAGGCATCGCAGGAGGCAGATTAATACTTGACGCTCGAGCAATTGTGTAGTGTGACTCGTCAGCTCATTAAATATGCCGCCCTGTGCGGCGGCAACCAATCGCAACGCAGGAGCTTCCTCCAATGATCGCTGAAGGGGGCGCGGAAACCCGGACCCTGTGTCACGCCCCAGCTACATAGCATGGTGTAGAAACAACCCTTCTGTTCCTTCTTTACACGCCGATACAGCTCGCTACAATCGGCTTTGTTGCCATCTGTTTATGGGCAGTGCACGGATACAGATGTATCTGTAGCCGGCTGTGTCGTCCCGTCTTCAGACGCCGCTACTACGGGCGATATTGGCGCGACAAGCTACATTTGTAGCCTGTAGCGGGTTGTATCCATCCTGCAGTGGCGGCGTGTAAAGGTACCATAAGGGTACCTTTACACGCCGCTACTGGAGGATGGATACAACCCCCTACAGGCTACAAATGTAGCTTGTAGCGTCAATATAGCCCGTAGTAGCGGCGTGTGAAGACGGTAGGAGGCAGCCGGCAACAGATACATCTGTTTCCGAGCACTGCTCGAAAACAGATGGCTACAAAGTAGCTCTGAAACCAGGCGACCATCATGGGGCGATGTGCACACATAGCCCCATGTAACCGGCACTGCCAACCTGTCAGGCGATGGGAGCCATAGGCTCCCATTGTCCTGCATCGCCGCTGGGGTTTCCAGACACTCCGGCGGCGATGCCGCCCGACAGCTCGCCGGCGCGGGGCTGGAGGTGCTGCCCCGTGTAAACGGGGGACGGCGACGCTGGCGGGGCGCCAAAAACGTGCACACACCGCCAGTTGCCGCCGACATCCCCAGCCCCATCGCCTGGTGTGATGGGGGCTTAAGGGTTCAAAGTTCATCAGCAATTTTCAAATTTTTCCACCAAAATTTACCAAACTATTTTTTTAGTGACCATATCACATTTGAAGTCCATTTGAGGGGTGTACATGACAGAGAACACCCAAAAGTGACACCATTCCAAAAACTGCACCCCTCAAGCTACTCAAAACTACATTCAAGAAGATTATTAACCCTTCAGGTGCTTCATAGGAACTAAAGCAACGTGGAAGGAAAAAATGGACATTTTAATTTTTCCATCAAAAACGTTCTCTTAGGCTGCTTTCAGACTTGCAGATGCATCTGCAGCGTTTTGCAGATGCATCTGCAAGCATCTGCATGTAGACCTCGGCCCCTATGTTTATAATGGAGCGCACGGCGGTCTGCAGATGCTTGCAGACCGCCATGCGCTCTCATTGCCCGCCATTAGTGATCTGTGCGCATGCGGATGCCTGCGCACAAATCACACACTCTCGCCCGCACCAGGGACGCGACATGCTGCGTCCCAGGTGCGGACGCGGGACACCGGAAGGAGCAGAGATCGTCCGCATCCGCACCCGAACGCAGCAAACGCTGCCAAACACAGGCACTATGCGTTCCTATGTTAAACATAGGAACGCAGTGCGCATGCGTTTGAATGCGTATGGGAACGCAGCATAAGCTGCGTTCACATACGCAAATGTGAAGGCAGCCTAAGCCTCAATTTTTCAATTTCACATGGGCAACAGGATAAAATGGATCCTAAAATTTGTAGGGCAATTTCTCCTGAGTACACTGATACCTCATATGTGGTTATAAACCATTGTTTGGGCGCATGGCAGGACTCGGAAGAGAAGGAGCACCATTTGACTTTTGGAGCCAATTTTCTATTCAAAAAGTCAAATAATGCTCCTTCCCTTCTGAACTCTGCCATGCACCCAAACAGTGGTTTATGACTACATATGAGGTATCGTTGTCCTCAGGCAAAATTGCCCGACAAATTTTAGGATCCATTTTATCCCGTTCCCCATGTGAAAATGAAAAAATTGAGGCTAAAAGAACATTTTTGTGAAAAAAAAAAAGTACTTTTTCATTTTTACAGATCAATTTGTGAAGCACCTGGAGGTTCAAAGTGTTCACTCTGCATCTAGATAATTTTCTTGGGTGGCCTATGTTTCCAAAATGGGGTCACTTGTGGGGGAGCTCCAATGTTTAGGCTCACAGGGGCTCTCCATACGCGACATGGTGTCCGCTAACATTTGGAGCTAATTTTCCATTCAAATTGTTAGCGGACACCATGTCGCGTATGGAGAGCCCCTGTGTGCCTAAACATTGGAGCTCTGCCACACGTGACCCCATTTTGGAAACTAGACCCCCCCAAGAAACCTATCTAGATACATACTTTAAACCCTTAGGTGCTTCACAGATTAGTCCGTAAAAAAAAAAAAAGTACTTTTTCATTTTTACAGATCAATTTGTGAAGCACCTGGGGTTTCAAAGTGCTCACTATTTATCCAGATAGGTTCCCTGGGGGGGTCTAGTTTCCAAAATGGGGTCACCTGTGGGGGAGCTCCAACGTTTAGGCACGCAGGGGCTCTCCATGCACCACATGGTATCCGCTAACAATTCCAGTTGTTAGCGGACACCATGTCGACTATGGAGAGCTCCTGTGTGCCACCAGCATTGCCACCAGCACAAGGGCAACTGGAAGAGTTTGGTTACAGCACTAGAAAATGGCGCCTCTAATGAATGCGCTATTTTCTGGGGTGGCTGTGGGTTGCAATTCGCAGCGTGGGGGGCCACAACATTTGGGTCTCTCCACACTGAGGCTTCCAGCCCCCCAACTGCCAAGTTGTACCTGGCTGGCAACCAAAAATACAGCGAAGCCCATTTTTTCTTTATTTATAGACCTAATTTCACAAAAAAAACTACGTGGGGCTCCGCCATATTTTTGGTCCAGCCAGGTACAACTAGGCAGCTGGGGGTTGGAATCCTCAGCATGGAGAGGCCCATGGAGAAACCCCAGAGACTACAACAAGAGGATATTTGATCCATTGTTGTAGTTTCTGCTGTCATAGTGATGGTGCACTGTATGTGCACTGTATGGCAGTTATTTGCCAATCACTAAAAAATCCAAGTCTTGGGTCAGGTGACCCAACGTTGCCATGACAGTGACCGTGCACTCCCTCTAGCCGGACACTAAGTGCTGTGATCGTAAGATCGCAGCACTTAGTGGATGACACAGCGCCGGAAGCATGACGGCGGTGCAGGGCACCACTGCCTGCTTCAGCCCGCTGCTTCTCTGCAACCCGATATCCCTGCATGGATATCGGGTTGCAGAGAAGGATCTGACAGCGGGGCATAGCGGATTGCTGTCCCCGCTGTCAGATCCTTCTTTGCAGCCCGATCTCCTTGCAGGGATATCGGGCTGCAGAGAAGTAGCAGGCGGAAGTTGGCAGCAGGCAGGCACAGTGAACTGCACCGCCCCCATTATCCTTCAGCTGAAGGGGAGTTATCATCCAATCACTGCGATCCTGGGGGTGGGCAATCCACCCCCCTCCCCCGACCTCAAGCCCCTGGTGCTCTGTAATAGGAATCACAGAGCATCGGGGCCCGATGGCGGTTACTGGTGCCGCGGTAACCGCCATGACATTTTACAATATCATTGGTCGGGAACGCACCGACTTTCATGACGTTGTACAGCCTCAAAAGTCGGGAAGAGATTAAGCAAAGCAAGAAGAAGCTTTCCTGTTGATATGACCAGTTGCTGTGTCCAACAGTTTGTATGTAATCTTGGCTTAAGAACCAGGGAACATTTTCCTAAAACTAGAACCAGGCTCTGATATTGGTTTCTCCAGAGAAGAGGTGACTTGTTTTTTCAGAAAGCTGATGTATTGCTTGATGTATTGTACTGTTGCCTGTTCATTTAACTCTTAATGGTACCTTTACACGCCGCCACTGCAGGATGGATACCAACGGCTACTTCACGTGCACGAGCACGCCCGAACGGTTACAAACGGGAAACGCACCCTCTTTACACGCCGCCACAAGGTGCGCTACGCTACGCTACATCTACAGCTAGCTACATCGCCAGGTGTCTCAAGTAGCCATCTGTAGCTCATTTACACACCGCTATAACCAGCTACTATGGGCGTACCTGGTGCAGCAGGGACAGCACATAGGCGTGCTACAATTGTGGATTACGAGACGTCCGTACGCTGATAGGACAAAGCAATAATACCATGATTGGCCAGGCATCGCAGGAGGCTGATTAATACTTGACGCTCGAGCAATTGTGTAGTGTGACTCGTCAGCTCCTTAAATATGCCGCCCTGTGCGGCGACAACCAATCGCAACGCAGGAGCTTCCTCCAATGATCGCTGAAGGGGGCGCGGAAACCCATCTGTAGCTCATTTACACACCGCTACAACCAGCTACTATGGGCGTACCATTATGGTACCTTTACACGCCGCCACAACAGGATGCATACAACCCGCTACAGGCTACAAATGTGGCTTGTCGCGCCAATATCGCCCGTAGTAGCGTCGTCTGAAGACGGGACGACACAGCCGGCTACAGATACCTCTGTATCCGTACACTGCCCATAAACAGATGGCTACATCGCCGATTGTAGCGAGCTGTATCGGCGTGTAAAGGACGAAGGAACAGAATGGGTTTGTTCCTACACCATGCTATGTAGCTGGGGCGCGACAGGGTCCGGTTTTCCGCGCCCCTTCAGCGATACATTGGAGGAAGTCCTGTTGCGATTGTTTCGCGCACGGCGGCATATTTAAGATGACAGTCACCTACACAATTGCTCAGCGCAAGTTAATCTGCCCCCTCGATGCGTCCATCAGGTTTTTTGCTTCTCTATCAGCGTACGGACGTCTCGTAATCCACAATTTAGCCGCCTAGTGCTTCCTGCTGCACCAGTACGCCCATAGTAGCTGGTTGTACGGGTGTAAGAGTACAGATGGCTACTTGAGACACCCTGGCGAGTACTAGCTGTAGATGATAGCTTTAGCGTAGCGCACCTTGTGGCGGCGTGTAAAGAGGGTGCGTTACCCGATTTGTAACCTTTAGCCAGTGCTCGTGCACGGAGTAGCATTGTATCCATCTGTTGTGCGGCGTGTAAAGGTCCATTAGGTACCTTTACACACAGCTACATTTGTAGCTTGTCACAGGTAACTTACTGGTTGCAGTGAAATCATGGATACATGATTCCATTTGTACACAGCAACAAGATAGAACCATGTATCCATGATTTCACTGCAACCTGTAAGTTACCTGGTGACAAGCTACAAATGTAGCCGTGTGTAAAGGTACCCTTAAGGTACCTTTACACGCCGCTACGACAGGATGGATACAACCCGCTACAGGCTACAAATGTAGCTTGTAGCGTCAATATAGCCCGTAGTAGCGGCGTGTGAAGACGGGACGACACAGCCGGCTACAGATACATCTGTTTCCCAGCACTGCTCGAAAACAGATGGCTACAAAGCCGATTGTAGCGAGCTGTATCGGCGTGTAAAGAAGGAACAGAAGGGTTGTTTCAACACCATGCTATGTAGCTGGGGCGTGACACGGGTTCCGGGTTTCCGCGCCCCCTTCAGCGATCATTGGAGGAAGCTCCTGCGTAGCGATTGGTTGTCGCTGCACAGGGCGGCATATTTAAGGAGCTGACGAGTCACACTACACAATTGCTCGAGCGTCATGTATTAATCAGCCTCCTGCGATGCCTGCCCAATCATGGTATTCTTGCTTTGTCCTATCAGCGTACGGAATTCTCGTAATCCACAATTGTGGCACGCCTATGTGCTGTCCCTGCTGCAACAGGTCCGCCCATAGTAGCTGGTTGTAGCGGTGTGTAAATGAGCTACGATGAGCTACGGATGGCTACATGAGACACCCGGCGATGTATCTAGCTATAGATGTAGCGTAGCGTAGCGCACCTTGTGGCGGCGTGTGAAGAGGGTGCGTTGACCGTTTGTAACCGTTTGTGCGTGCTCGTGCACGTGAAGTAGCGGATTGTATCCATCCTGTCGTAGCGGCGTGTAAAGGTACCTTTAGGGTACCTTTACACGCGGCTACATTTCTAGGGTGGCTACAGGTAACTTACTGGTTGCAGTGAAATCATGGAGAGATTATTCCATTTGTACACAGCAACAAGATAGAACCTTGTCTCCATGATTTCACTGCAACCAGTAAGTTACCTGGTGACAAGCTACAAATGTAGCCGTGTGTAAAGGTACCCTTAGGGTACCTTTACACGCGGCTACATTTGTAGCTAGTCACCAGGTAACTTACTGGTTGCAGTGAAATCATGGATACATGATTCCATTTGTACACAGCAACAAGATAGAACCATGTATCCATGATTTTCACTGCAACCAGTAAGTTACCTGGTGACAAGCTACAAATGTAGCCGTGTGTAAAGGTACCCTAATGGTACCTTTACACGCCGCCACAACAGGATGGATACCAACGGCAACTTCACGTGCACGAGCACGGCCGAACGGTTACCAACGGGAACCGCACCCTCTATACACGCCGCCACAAGGTGCGCTACGCTACGCTACATCTACAGCTACATACATCGCCGGGTGTCGCAAGTAGCCGTCTGTAGCTCAGCGTACCAGCTTTACACACAGCCACCACAGAGTGATCTGGGAGCAACAAAGGCAGGACGTAAAACAAATAGGCGTGCCACAGACCTGTACGCCGCGCCCAAACCACAACCATTGGCCAACACTACGGAGTTGTGATTGGGCACGACGGAAAGGGCGGATGGCCGAGACGTGCCGTACTAGTGAACGGAGTGTGGCACGGAATAAGCGCTTGTGACATGGCGGAGCCTGTCGAATGCATCCAAATCGATGGTAATGGGTCACGCTAGAGCGGTGGCCAGTCACATATCCCGTGTGTATTAAAGTAGCGGTCCGGGGCTATGTGTGCGTAGTACAAGTGTTTGCCGTGTCACGCACGATCAGCGCTTGTGACAGCCGCGTGTGCAGATTGAACTGAGGTGCGTTTGTGTGCCACACATTAGCGTCTTACAAAAGACAGTATGTGCGTTTTCTGTCAAAAATCTGTGACAACTGTGGCGAAGTATGTGTATGTATACAGGCTGAATGGGGTTTAATATATGTGCTGACAGATGTGAATGTAGTGGAACAGCTTCCAAGGCACCAAGTCAAAGATCTGTGTGACAGTGTATTAGCAAACACCTGACAAGAATATGTCCTGCATCAATGTGCTGTGTGCAGGGGACCCTCTGCCTACAACAAAATAAAGGATCATGTACGCACAATGGCCACAAACACTGTTGGGCAAAAGACTTTCAGAAAAACATGGCTACCCACACATATTGTGTGCACAATCCCAGCCAATAGGTGGCTATGACATCCCAGGCCCCCACCCAACCCTGCATCACATTGCCCTCCTCCACCAAGTAATCAGGCTCACACAGATGATGTTGGATCCAACAGAAAAAGGTTTAATATATTGCATGAATCTTGACCTTGTCTTGTGCAAACAAAATATACATGAAGTAAAAACATTGTAGAATTCAAGAGCAGGTGACATTAATCAGGCAAATTCAATGGATAAGCAAATCACCACACATTGCAAACTGTGCATGGAAAAAATAATAAAATAACCTAAACTAACTAACTAAATAACTACATAATGAAAACTCATGCACATAATGAAAACAAAGAGAATGGAAAAGGTCAACCAAACATTAAAGGGGTGCAGCTAACCTGCTGTCACCTTCATTGAAAACACAAAAAGCAACTCCCAGAGCCAGCCACATTATATGGCCTGGTCCTGCCAGCTCACTGCACCAGACCCATTGAAGTAGGAGCAGTAAGCGTCTCTACTGTCCCTGGCCTCCTGCCGAGTGCGGCCATGGCTCTGCGGCTGGAGTGGCACAATCACATGGGCCTCATCACGCCAAGACCCTGGACGGAGCTCCCCTGTTGTAGCGTCTGGATTATCTACATAACCTCCTGGCGTGTATGATGCCCTATCCCTACGACGCAGGAAGTTATGTAGCACACAGCAGGCCACCACTACCGCCTCAATAGACTCCGGTTTCATATGTATAGGTGTATGAAAAATCCGGAATCTATTGGCCATTATCCCAAACGCATTTTCAACTACACGGCGGGCCCGGGATAGCCGGTAGTTGAAAATGCGTCTCACAGAAGTAAGGGCCCTCTGGGGATATGGGCGCAGTAGGTGTTCCTGAAGTGGGAATGCTTCATCCGCCACAAACGCAAAGTTGAGATGTTCGGTCGTGTGCTCATTTGAGGGTAAGTTTAGCCCACCATTCCCTAGTAGTGTTGCCAAGGAGCTTAGGGCAAACACCCCCCCATCTGAGTTGCGACCAGGCATTCCAACATCCACGTAGAGGAACTCATAGTTGGCATCTACTACAGCCATGAGGATTATACTACAATACCCTTTGTAATTGTAATACAAAGAGCCAGAGTGGGCAGGTTTGGTAATCCTCACGTGCTTACCATCCAATGCCCCGCCACAGTTGGGGAAGTTCCACCGGGTTTCAAACCCTTGGGCCACTTCCAGCCATTCTGCAGCGGTTAATGGCATTTTCATGTAGGCTGGCTGCAGAGCTCTCCAGATGGCCCAACACGTTTCAGGGATCAGGCGGCTCAGCAGGGGCAGGGAGACACGTGACACGTATGTGAGGGATGTCATGGACTGCCCTGTAGCCAGGAACCGCAAAGTGATCGCCAACCGCTCAGCAGCTGATACTGATGGTCGCATTATAGTGTCCTGACGCGCTATCATTGGCCCTACACGCTCCAATAGGAAGGTGAAACAGTCCTCGGGCATACGGAGATAGTTTCGGTAATCATCAGGATTGTTCAGCTCCAGCTCCCGCAACAGCTGCATGTGGCCCCGGGTTTCCCGCCTCAGAAGCCAATCACGGGTCCACATCCGCCGCTGTCTGCGCCTCATCAACCTTTCATACCGATCCTGATACCACATTTGCTCTTCCACCAACGCCAGAGCCACGATAACATTGCGGTCATGGATATTCTGCATCCTCAATATCAGCACCTGTAGATGTGAAAGCACAACATGAGTACATAGACCAAAATGTGTGCAAGTCAGCAGGTTCAGCAACCCACACCTCTTTTCCATTACACACTATAGCCAAGAGGATGGGATCTCTTGTGTGGGCCCAAAACACAACCCTGAAGCAAGGACGGCAAACACCCAGTAGTCACCCCAAACAACATGGCACACGGCGATTGAGAGTGGCCTCCTCTACATCAACGTCAATGGGAGCTCCCAAAATTCACACATCTGCACCTAGGTGAGTTACAAAGGGACATGTGTCACCAATAATGTTGGTCAAACAGGTCCCATAATCCATTACACAGCCCATAATGTCAATTGATTACAGTAAAAATGAGAAGAATAACGAATGTGACGTACCACGATATGGAAGGTTGAGGAAGGCTACATGAACCAAACAACATTGCACATGACTGCGGATGGTTACCCATGGTGTAATTGGTTTTTGAAGGTGTCATTTTAAATACACATGTATGCCATGTCTGGCGGCCAACACCTCAAAGCCCTGGGTCATCCCATTCCCGTTGAACACAGTCTCCATTGGCCACAACCAGTATGCAGAAATCGATCCAGTCGACATGAGTGACACAGTTCCGTCTACAGTCATGCATCCATTCTCCTGTATGTTGTCTGCAAACAAACACAGCAATGTATCTCAACAAAAGTGTCAAGGCCCACACAAAATGCCGTATACTAACCCACACACTACACTATATGTCGTCCCCAAAAATACAAACCCCTATATCGGCCGCTACACCAGTCTCCGGCGCTCTCCAAGAACATCAACATATGCACCCCACCCTGCGCCAATTCCATGTGTGTCCACAAAAACTTACCTAATGGGTCTGGCCAGCAAGCGTAATGTTTGGCGGGATGGGCAACTTTTAAAGGGCCGGCAACCTATCACGATTCAGCGATCTCCACCAATTAGCGGAAGGCACATCCGCACCCAGGTGCCCCTTCAGGATGTGCATTATTGTGTCCGCTGTGATTGGTGTCCCGGACTATAAAGGCAGGTCAATGGCCACTGCTCCGTGTCCAGACGTCGATGTGCATTGAGCTACTAGTGTCCTGTTTGACTTCTGTTGCTCTGACGGTAAGCCTCTTTAGCGGTTTGTAAGAAAATGTAATGAACGCAGCTGGTTCTGGCACAGGCAGCTTAGGCGATGTGTGTATGGCCATGTTTGAAGCGGCATGCAAATATTGAGCACGTAATATTAAATATGTGAACCTTATTCTGTGTCGCCCAGTAGCCAGGTAGTGCCTCTACTTATATAGTGTAAGTATGTATTGCACCTTCTGCTTTTTGGCAATGGTAAAAGAGCACGCTGTTATTTCTTTGGCTGGTACTTCACATCAACATTTCAGGGGTGGTAGAATTGTGGCGGACATTCCAGGGATGTTGGGTACATGTGTTAAAATGGGACTTCCACGTCTGGAGGAACACCTACATGATCATCTGGGTGCACATTACATGTAGTATGTGCAGTGTTGGCACACACCCAGCCCGCCTTTCTGATATAGTGACCCCTTACCATTGTGGACACTGGCCAGGTACTAGTTAGCACACAACGTGTTAGGTCACATGTTGCCCTCTACAGGTATGTACGCACACACCGTGTCAAGGTGTGTTGCAATAGGTACATTGGGGACAGAAATCATGTTTGAAACATCTGTAGGTGGACACCGATATCCGGTGCTTGATATTGGCTGCATACATGTGTTTGAGTTAGTAGCGGTCTGAGATTGAGAAAATGGCACACTCATGGCCAGTTTCACTCCACAAAATAGCTGCATAGATGATCACTGTAGAAAGTTAATGATTATGTGTATGATTGTGGCAAGTTTTGAAATGTCGGTATGCCTTGTGTTGTGACTGTGTTCTTTTTGTTTTAATTTTTCATCGGCAGATGCCGACGGGTACTGTGGAATTGGAAACCCAGCTTCTCACGGAGTATCAGCGGCACGAGTGTTTGTGGCGCAGCTCGCTGCCCGAATATAAAAATCGGGCAGCGAGGGCCGAGGCCTACAGGAGTCTTGTGGCTCTGGCAAATCGCTTGGAGCCAAGGGTAGGCAAGACGTGGGACCAGCCTATGGTGGCACTTAAGATCAAGAACATGAGGTCGGCGTTCATGCGGGCTCACATTCAGTACCAGCGTCGTCGCTCAGGGGCTGGAGCAGAGGAGGTACCATCACCTACCCTATGGTACTATCCCCTGTTCACCTTCATCCTGGGCGAGGTTCGCCCGCATCGAACGACCACCAACTGCCCCGTTGCTGCGTCCCATGTAGGCCCGGCTGCATCACCACCTGCGCCACAGGAGGTGGGTAATTGTGTGACAGTGGTGGGCCACAATGTTTCCTTCACATGTGTGTTTCGATAAATCCTTCACACCAAATGTGTTGCCATATTTACCTCCTTGCTGCGGCACACCTTGGGGTGTCAATCTATCTGCCCTCCTTCCATGACTTACCAGACTTTTCTATTCTATGCTTCCAGCCGTATTGCAATGTTGCTTCTTCCACAACATCTTGGTATGTTTAGGTTAGTTATTTAAGGGTTTCAAGATAGCAGGTGGTTTGTTCTCAAACAGCCACATAGTACCATGTAGTAAATGGTGCTGTCTCACATGTGTGTTGGCTTTGTTGCCAGTGGGTTAAAGGTAATTGAGTGAGGGTGGATTCTCACCATAAAGGAGGCCTAATGGGAAGGTGGCCAATATGTGTCATTGGCCAGCACAGCCCCCAGTATCAAGGTGTTGTGGTGACATGTCCTAATATTGGATTACGGCTACGTGACAAACAACTAATTATGTATTTAGCTGAGCTCCTGGAATGGTCGAGGTGAGTGTACAGGAGAACCACTGGTGTTGGGGTCTTGAACCTTATTTGCTTTACTGTGTTATTCCTCATTTTCCATTCTGGTAGTTGGGCTTGCTGTGTGTGGGAGTGGTATATTGAGTCCTGTTGTGAATGTATACAGTTGATATTGCCTCCACTAATGGTATTTTTTTTTTATTTTTTCCCCACCCACAGGCCCCAGAAGAGGACGGCTCCATTGCCGAGGATTCTGTTGCTGATGATGCTCAGCCCATGACATCTGGGGCTGAGCAGGAGGGCGCGGCGAGTGATGTGGGTCCAGGCCCAGGTCCCAGCTCCGGGATCCGTCGCCGCCGACGTCCTGCACCACCTGAGACGGAGCTGGCGACCTGGGCCCGACGCGTGTTGTTGGATGAACAACGGACCCACATTGACCCCGACGCCCTCTGCATGAGCAACAGAATGCGAGGGATGGAGCCGCTCCAGAAGAAGATCCTTCTGAGGGTGTTCCACAATGCCGCTGATGCTGCCGATGATGGGGCCCTTCAATGGGGCTGCCACGTCCCCTCCCCCATGCAACACACCTTGTGGCCCCTTTCACCAGCTGCCCCATCTCGGCCCGTGAGAAGACCGGCCCCGCCACAGTCACCCCATCCCCCCTCAACACATCGTCGTTCAACCAGACGTTCTGGGGCAGGTCGGGGCTGCCCTCAGAGGAGGGGGGATGCGGCATTGTCAGAGCCGACAGAAGAGGAGTAATTTGGACACTAGTAGCCAATGCACAGAATTGGCAGTCTGGACTTTCTAATTTCAGGAATTTGGTTTTATATGTATATTTTGTTTATTGATTTTTGGCCAAAATTAGTGGTTTTTTTAAAAAAAATTTTTCCACTTAAATTCTATGATTTGTAATTTTTTTAAAATTCCCGGCTGGAATAAATTTTATTTATTAACACAATTGTGTATTAATTTCAGAATAAGGATTGTGTGGGTTTTTGGGGTGAATGGAATTGTGGCCAATAATAGGTTTCCCCAAGCCACACAATATGGGCCAGTGCTCGCTCAGCAGGATCACCATCGGTTCATTTGGAATGTCTAAGCACATTCACAAAGGGATGTTGTGATGTGCCTCACATAGTTAGGTTATGGTGAGGTTTGGTCACCAAATATTAGTAAGGTGACATGAAGGAGCGTATAACAAAGTTAGAACAGCATTTTATTGTAAACATACATGTGTCACAGACATTTGCCATCATACAAGGAAGGCTTAGGCCAGATGGGGCTAGCCAGTCCACACTTGTGATGGTCCCAATGTGGGACAGTATAGGGATTGTAGGCCAGATGGGGCTAGCCAGTCCACACTTGTGATGGTCCCAATGTGGGACAGTATAGGGTTTGTAGGCCAGATGGGGCTAGCCAGTCCACACTTGTGATGGTCCCAATGTGGGACACTATAAGAAAAGAGCCCAACGGGGGCAAAAAAAAAATAAAAAACAATATTTTCACTTTTGCAAGGCAACAAGCCAACGTGTGAAAATTTTAGGGTCCAACAAGGACAACTGTTTGTGGGGCCATGTTTGGCCAGGATACAATGCATCCCTCAAATTCATGGTGTGAACCATGGTGTGGGTGTAGGTCCGCCAGCATTTGAGCCAGGCGGCCAAGGTCCTGCAGGCCACGCTGTAGAGCCGTGGTCAAACGGGCCACAAATGCCTGATGGGCCTGGATGAATTCCTCCATGGTAGGGGCACCTGTATTGGGAGTAAACACAAACTTTAGTACACACTCGTCACTGCTGATGGTTAGTCATGACTGGCCGCAACCATCCACTTACCCTGTTCCTCCAAATCCAGTTCACCATCAGACGGGGAGGGAGATGGGGTCAAGCTCCATCCATATGAGCCCGCACGTTCACCATCTGGAAAAAGGGAGAACCAACATGGTTTACTTTGTTTACATAAATTGTTTGGCCCCAGATGAAATTGAAGCAACAGTGTGCAGGGTGTGTGTGGCAACATAACACACTTACCACCATAGTCACTGTGTGGGGACATGGTCACCCCAGGACTCGCCACTGAGCTGGAGACAGTGGGAGCTGGTGTTACTCCCGGGCTGGGGCTCCGTGGCCACATTATGTGGTTCAGGGGTAACAGTGGTCCTGGGCTACGGGGCAAAGACTCCTCTGGGCCGCCAGGTACTTGCTGCTCCTCGCCCTCCTGTGGGGAGTTGATGTGTTCCTCCAGCAGCCAGGCAGATGGGGACAGCTGGTCACACTCCAGCGGGCTGCCAGGTGCGGACTGGTCCTCCACGTCCTCTGTCCCGGTGGTTGACGGGACGTCTGGCTCCTGAGGCCCGGGGGAAGGTGTTGCCCCTGGGGACAAGGGTGCCACTTGAGGCTGATGTGGTGGGGTTCTTGATGGGCCACCTGGGGGTGGGGCATGGGGCCCTTCTTCTGATGAGGATTCAGCATCTAGTTTGCAATTTGAACATAAAAGACGTAATAAGATCATGCCTACACATTGTTGTCCTACAAAGAGCTTGTGTGGGTATTTATTTGACGGCTATGGCTGGGGTCACACACACACAGATATGTGGCCAGATATTGTTGACAGATCTCTGGTTGCAGTGAAAGCATGGACACATTGTTCCATTTTGAGGCTGTCTCCAAATGTCAACATGTGACCATGATTTGACTGCAAACAGAGATGTGCAAACAATATGTGGGCAGATATCTGTGTGTGTGACCCCAGCCTTACTTAGCATCAACCAGGTGATGCTGGATGCATACACTCATGTTGTATGCATGTACTGTGCGTGTGAGCCATTTTTAGGGCTGACTGGATGAGCACAACACTGTGAAGATGTGTTTGATTGTGTAGGCCACACTGTCCCTTGTGATATGTTTCCATCATTTTTTGTGTATTGTGGGACATGCACATGTGGCGGTGTGTGTTTTGGGGCAACAATTACTCACCACGCAGCCTGCCAATCCTGGCACGGATGTCCAGTATGCGACCTGGGCATTTGTGCTTCAAGTCAGCGATCTTTTTTTGGATCGCTTTTACTGTCCTCTGTACCCCCAGTTTGCAGAGCAGGGCCCGCTGGATCCGCCGCACGGTGCACCGATTGCGCAGCCTGGGGTGGCGGTGGTGATGGTGGCCCCAATAGTCCCGACGGTCACAATGATCAATGAGGATGATCAGCTCCGCCATCCCCCATGTTGCGGCGCGGTGCACGGCTGCCATGACTGCTATGGTGTGTGCAGAGGCGGGGCTGGCACCTTGCAGGCAGAGTGAAAATGAAACCAACGTCATGACGTCATTACGACCGCTGTGGGGGTGACGCACCTTTATAAGTAGGCCAACACGCAGACTCGGCCGACACACTTATGCGGCCCCTACTGCAGCAGACCCACAGTGCAGTCCGTACAACACGGCTCTGATCTGTCTACTGAGTAATCTCCTCCGATGTGGTATGGGATTGTGTGCATCTGTGTGCGCGCTGCGCGCACTGCCAGACCCGGAACACTTCTACGGCAGCTGCTGTGCAATAAGCCAGAGCGGTACGTAACACACACTTGTGCGCTGTGTCCCGCATTATTCGTTTTCATGTTGATATGATGTGCACACTGTATGTACATCATGGGCCATTTATGATTTTACGTTCAAGTGTGTGTCCGCGTAATTGTACTACTATCTGATCGTGCATACGGCGCGTATGTGTAGTGCTGAAGGGACAGCTCATCCAAGATGGAGGGCTGTGAGGCAAGGGCCAATCGTAACGCAGCATCTTCCACCAATGATCGCTGAAGGGGCGCGGTATCACGGAGCATGGGTGACGCCTTAGCCACATTGCAGCTACATCGCCGGGTGTCCAGAGTTCCCTTCTGTAGCTTCTTTACACGCCGATACAGCTCGCTACAATCGGCGATGTTGCCATATGTTTATGGGCAGTGCACGGATACAGAGGTATCTGTAGCCGGCTGTGTCGTCCCGTCTTCAGACGCCGCTACTACGGGCGATATTGGCTCGACAAGCTACATTTGTAGCCTGTAGCGGGTTGTATGCATCCTGTTGTGGCGGCGTGTAAAGGTACCATTATGGTACCTTTACACGCCGCCACAACAGGATGGATACAACCCGCTACAGGCTACAAAAGTAGCTTGTCGCGCCAATATCGCCCGTAGTAGCGGCGTCTGAAGACGGGACGACACAGCCGGCTACAGATACCTCTGCATCCGTGCACTGCTCATAAACATATGGCTACATCGCCGATTGTAGCGAGCTGTATCGGCGTGTAAAGAAGCTACAGAAGGGAACTCGGGACACCCGGCGATGTAGCTGCAATGTGGCTAAGGCGTCACCCATGCTCCGTGATACCGCGCCCCTTCAGCGATCATTGGTGGAAGATGCTGCGTTACGATTGGCCCTTGCCTCACAGCCCTCCATCTTGGATGAGCTGTCCCTTCAGCACTACACATACGCGCCGTATGCACGATCATATAGTAGTACAATTACGCGGACACACACTTGAACGTAAAATCATAAATGGCCCATGATCTACATACAGTGTGCACATCCTATCAACACATGATAACGAATAATGCGGTACACAGCGCACAAGTGTGTGTTACGTACCGCTCTGGCTTATTGCACAGCAGCTGCCGTAGAAGTGTTCCGGGTCTGGCACTGCGCGCAGCGCGCACACAGATGCACACAATCCCATAGCACATCGGAGGAGATTACTCAGTAGATAGATCAGAGCCGTGTTGTACGGACTGCACTGTGGGTCTTCTGCAGTAGGGGCCGCATAAGTGTGTCGGGCGAGTCACTGCGCGTTGGGCTACTTATAAAGGTGCGTCACCCCCACAGCGGTCGTAATGACGTCATGACGTTGGTTTCATTTTCACTCTGCCTGCAAGGTGCCAGCCCCGCCTCTGCACACACCATAGCAGTCATGGCAGCCGTGCACCGCGCCGCAACATGGGGGATGGCGGAGCTGATCATCCTCATTGATCAGTGCGACCGTCGGGACTATTGGGGCCACCATCACCACCGGCACCCCAGGCTGCGCAATCGGTGCACCGTGCGGCGGATCCAGCGGGCCCTGCTCTGCCAACTGGGGGTACAGAGGACAGTCAAAGCGATCCAAAAAAAGATCGCTGACTTGAAGCATAAGTGCCCAGGTCGCATACTGGACATCCGTGCCAGGATTGCCAGGCTGCGTGGTGAGTAATTGTTGCCCCAAAACACACACCGCCACATGTGCATGTCCCACAATACACAAAAAATGATGGAAACATATGACAAGGGACAGTGTGGCCTACACAATCAAACACATCTTCACAGTGTTGTGCTCATCCAGTCAGCCCTAAAAATGTCTCACACGCACAGTCCATGCATACAACATGAGTGTATGCATCCAGCATCACCTGGTTGATGCTAAGTAAGGCTGGGGTCACACACACAGATATCTGCCCACATATTGTTTGCAGATCTCTGTTTGCAGTCAAATCATGGTCACATGTTGACATTTGGAGACAGCCTCAAAATGGAACAATGTGTCCATGCTTTCACTGCAACCAGAGATCTGGGAACAATATCTGGCCACACATCTGTGTGTGTGTGACCCCAGGCTTAGCCGTCAAATACATAGCCACACAAGCTATTTGTAGGACAACAATGTGTAGGCATGATCTTATTACATCTTTTATTTTCAAATTTGAAACTAGATGCTGAATCCTCATCAGAAGAAGGGCCCCATGCCCCACCCCCAGGTGGCCCATCAAGAACCCCGCCACATCAGGCTCAAGTGGCACCCTTGTCCCCAGGGTCAACACCTTCCCCCGGGCCTCAGGAGCCAGACGTCCCGTCACCCACCGGGACAGAGGACGTGGAGGACCAGTCCGCACCTGGCAGCCCACTGGAGTGTGACCAGCTGTCCCCATCTGCCTGGCTGCTGGAGGAACACATCAACTCCCCACAGGAGGGCGAGGAGCTGCAACTACCTGGCGGCCCAGAGGAGTCTTTGCCCCGTAGCCCAGGACCACTGTTACCCCTGAACCACATAATGTGGCCACGGAGCCCCAGCCCGGGAGTAACACCACCTCCCACTGTCTCCAGCTCAGTGGCGAGTCCTGGGGTGACCATGTCCCCACACAGTGACTATGGTGGTAAGTGTGTTATGTTGCCACAGACACCCTGCACATTGTTGCTTAAATTTCATCTGGGGCAAAACAATTTATGTAAACAAAGTAAACCATGTTGGTTCACCCTTTTTCCAGATGGTGAACGTGCGGGCTCATATGGATGGAGCTTGACCCCATCTCCCTCCCCGTCTGATGGTGAACTGGATTTGGAGGAACAGGGTAAGTGGATGGTTGTGGCCAGTCATGACTAACCATCAGCAGTGACGACTGTGTACTAAAGTTTGTGTTTACTCCCAATACAGGTGCCCCTACCATGGAGGAATTCATCCAGGCCCATCAGGCATTTGTGGCCCGTTTGACCACGGCTCTACAGCGTGGCCTGCAGGACCTTGCCCGCCTGGCTCAAATGCTGGCGGACCTACACCCACACCATGGATCACACCCATGAATTTGAGGGATGCATTGTATCCTGGCCAAACATGGCCCCACAAACAGTTGTCCTTGTTGGACCCTAAAATTTTCACACGTTGGCTTGTTGCCTTGCAAAAGTGAAAATATTGTTTTTTTTTTTTTGCCCCCGTTGGGCTCTTTTCTTATAGTGTCCCACATTGGGACCATCACAAGTGTGGACTGGCTAGCCCCATCTGGCCTACAATCCCTATACTGTCCCACATTGGGACCATCACAAGTGTGGACTGGCTAGCCCCATCTGGCCTACAATCCCTATACTGTCCCACATTGGGACCATCACAAGTGTGGACTGGCTAGCCCCATCTGGCCTACAATCCCTATACTGTCCCACATTGGGACCATCACAAGTGTGGACTGGCTAGCCCCATCTGGCCTAAGCATTCCTTGTATGATGGCAAATGTCTGTGACACATGTATGTTTACAATACAATGCTGTTCTAACTTTGTTATACGCTCCTTCATGTGACCTTACTAATATTTGGTGACCAAACCTCACCATAACCTAACTATGTGAGGCACATCACAACATCCCTTTGTGAATGTGCTAAGACATTCCAAATGAACCGATGGTGATCCTGCTGAGCGAGCACTGGCCCATATTGTGTGGCTTGGGGAAACCTATTATTGGCCACAATTACATTCACCCCCAAAAACCCCCACAATCCTTATTCTTAAATGAATACACAATTGTGTTAATAAAAAAATTTTAATCCAGCCTGGATATTAAAATAAATTACAAAGAATATAATTTTTGTGGAAAAAAAATATAAAAAACCACAAATTTTGGCCAAAACTCATTCAACAAAATATACATATAAAAGGCGATTCCTGAAATTATAAAGTCCAGACTGCCAATTCTGTGCATTGGCTACTAGTGTCCAAATTACTCCTCTTCTGTCGGCTCTGACAATGCCGCATCCCCCCTCCTCTGAGGGCAGCCCCGACCTGCCCCAGAACGTCTGGTTGAACGACGACGTGTTGAGGGGGGATGGGGTGACTGTGGCGGGGCCGGTCTTCTCACGGGCCGAGATGGGGCAGCTGGTGAAAGGGGCCACAAGGTGTGTTGCATGGGGGGGGGGACGTGGCAGCCCCATTGAAGGGCCCCATCATCGGCAGCATCAGCGGCATTGTGGAAGACCCTCAGAAGGATCTTTTTCTGGAGCGGCTCCATCCCTCGCATTCTGTTGCTCATGTAGAGGGCGTCGCTGTCGATGTGGGTCCGCTGTTCATCCAACAGCACGCGTCGGGCCCAGGTCGCCAGCTCCGTCTCTGGTGGTGCAGGACGTCGGCGGCGACGGATCCCGGAGCTGGGACCTGGGCCTGGACCCACATCACTCGCCCCGCCCTCCTGCTCAGCCCCAGATGTCATGGGCTGAGCATCATCAGCAACAGAATCCTCGGCAATGGAGCCGTCCTCTTCTGGGGCCTGTGGGTGGAGAAAAAAAAAAAACCATTAGTGAAGGCACTATCAACTGTATACATTCACAACAGGACTCTAGATACCACTCCCACACACACCAAGGCCAACTACCAGAATGGAAAATGATGAATAACACAGTAAACCAAATAAGGTTCAAGACCCCAACACCAGTGGTTCTCCTGTACACTCACCTCGACCATTCCAGGAGCTCAGCTAAATACATAATTAGTTGTTTGTCACGTAGCCGTAATCCAATATTAGGACATGTCACCACAACACCTTGATACTGGGGGCTGTGCTGGCCAATGACACATATTGGCCACCTTCCCATTAGGACTCCTTTATGGTGAGAATCCACCCCTCACTCAATTACCTTTATCCCACTGGCAACAAAGCCAACACACATGTGAGCCAGCACCATTTACTACATGGTACTATGTGGCTGTTTGAGAACAAACCACCTGCTATCTTGAAACCCTTAAATAACTAACCTAAACATACCAAGATGTTGTGGAAGAAGCAACATTGCAATACGGCTGGAAGCATAGAATAGAAAAGTCTGGCAAGTCATGGAAGGAGGGCAGATAGATTGACACCCCAAGGTGTGCCGCAGCAAGGAGGAAAATATGCCAACACATTTGGTGTGAAGGATTTTTAGAAGCACACATGTGAAGGAAACATTGTGGGCCACCACTGTCACACAATTACCCACCTCCTGTGGCGCAGATGGTGATGCAGCCGGGCCTACATGGGACGCAGCAACGGGCAGTTGGTCGTCGTTTGATGCGGGCGAACCTCGCCCAGGATAAAGGTGAAGAGGGGATAGTACCATAGGGTAGGTGATGGTACCTCCTCAGCTCCAGCCCCTGAGCGACGGCGCTTGTACAGAATGTGAGCCCGCATGAACGCCGACCTCATGTTTTTGATCTTAAGTGCCACCATATACTTGTCCCACGTCTTGCCTACCCTTGGCTCCAAGCGATTTGCCAGAGCTACAAGACTCCTGTAGGCCTCGGCCCTCGCTGCCCGATTTTTATATTCGGGCAGCGAGCTGCGCCACAAACATTCGTGCCGCTGATACTCCGTGAGAAGCTGGGATTCCAATTCCACAGTACCCCTCGGCATCTGCCGATGACAAAACACACAAAAAACACACAGTCACAACACAAGCCATACCGACATTTCTAAACTTGCCACAATGATACACATAATCATTAACTTTCTACAGTGATCATCTATGCAGCTATTTTGTGGAGTGAAACTGGGCATGAGTGGGGCATTCTCTCTATCTCACACCGCTACAAACTCAAACACATGTATGCAGCCAATATCAAGCACCGGATATCGGTGTCCACCAACAGATGTTTCAAACATTATTTCAGTCCCCAATGTACCTATTGCAACACACCTTGACACGGTGTGTGCGTACATACCTGTAGAGGGCAACATGTGACCTAACACGTTGTGTGCTAACTAGTACCTGGCCAGTGTCCACAATGGTAAGGGGTGACTATATGAGAAAGGCGGCCTGGGTGTGTGCCAACACTGCACATACTACATGTAATGTGCACCCAGATGATCATGTAGGGGGTTCCTCCAGACGTGGAAGTACCATTTTAACACATGTACCCAACATCCCTGGAATGTCCGCCACAATTCTACCACCCCTGAAATGTTGATGTGAAGTACCAGCCAAATACATAACACCGTGCTCTTTGACCATTGCCAAAAAGCAGAACGTCCAATACATACTTACACTATATGAGTAGAGGCACTACCTGGCTACTGGGCGACACAGAATAAGGTACACATATTTAATATTACGTGTTCAATATTTGCATGCCGCTTCAAACATGGCCATACACACATCGCCTAAGCTGCCTGTGCCAGAACCTGCTGCGTTCATTACATTTTCTTACAAACCGCTAAAGAGGCTTACCGTCAGAGCAACAGAAGTCAAAGAGGACACTAGTAGCTCAATGCACATCGACGTCTGGACACGGAGCAGTGGCCATTGACCTGCCTTTATAGTCCGGGACACCAATCACAGCGGACACAATTATGCACATCCTGATGGGGCACCTGGGTGCGGATTTGCCTTCCGCTAATTGGTGGAGATCGCTGAATCGTGATAGGTTGGCGGCCCTTTAAAAGCTGCCCATCCCGCCAAACATTACGCTTGCTGGCCAGACCCATTAGGTAAGTTTTTGGGGACACACATGGAATTTGCGCAGGGTGGGGTGCATATGTTGATGTTCTTGGAGAGCGCCGGAGACTGCTGTAGCGGCCGATATACGGGTTTGTATTGTTGGGGACGAGATATAGTGTAGTGTGTGGGTTAGGATACGGCATTTTGTGTGGGCCTTGACACTTTTGTTGAGATACATTGCTGTGTTTGTTTGCAGACAACATACAGGAGAATGGATGCATGACTGTAGACGGAACTGTGTCACTCATGTCGACTGGATCGATTTCTGCATACTGGTTGTGGCCAATGGAGACTGTGTTCAATGGAAATGGGATGACACAGGGCTTTGAGGTGTTGGGCGCCAGACATGGCATAGATGTGTATTTAAAATGACACCTTCAAAAACCAATTAAACCATGGGTAACCATCCGCAGTCATGTGCAATGTTGTTTGGTTCATGTAGCCTTCCTCAACCTTCCATATCGGGGTACGTCACATTCGTTATTCTTCTCATTTTTACTGTAATCAATTGACATTATGGCTGTGTAATGGATTATGGGACCTGTTTGACCAACATTATTGGTGACACATGTCCCTTTCTTACTCACCTAGGTGCAGATGTGTGATTTTTGGCAGCTCCCATTGACGTTGATGTAGAGGAGGCCACTCTCAATCGCCGTGTGCCATGTTGTTTGGGGTGACTACTGTGTGTTTGGCGTCCTTGCTTCAGGGTTGTGTTTTGGGCCCACACGATAGATCCCATCCTCTTGGCTATAGTGTGTAATGTAAAAGAGGTGTGGCTTGCTGAACCTGCTGACTTGCCCACATTTTGGTCTATGTACTCATGTTGTGCTTTCTCATCTACAGATGCTGATATTGAGGATGCAGAATATCCATTACCGCAATGTTATCGTGGCTCTTGCGTTGGTGGAAGAGCAAATGTGGTATCAGGATCGGTATGAAAGGTTGATGAGGCGCAGACAGCGGCGGATGTGGACCCGTGATTGGCTTCTGAGGCGGGAAAGCCGGGGCCACATGCAGCTGTTGCGGGAGCTGGAGCTTAACTGTCCTGATGATTACCGAAACTATCTCCGTATGCCCGAGGACTGTTTCACCTTCCTATTGGAGCGTGTAGGGCCAATGATAGCGCGTCAGGACACTATAATGCGGCCATCAGTATCAGCTGCTGAGCGGTTGGCGATAACTTTGCGGTTCCTGGCTACAGGGCAGTCCATGACATCCCTCACATACGTGTCACGTGTCTCCCTGCCCCTGCTGAGCCGCCTGATCCCTGAAACGTGTTGGGCCATCTGGAGAGCTCTGCAGCCAGCCTACATGAAAATGCCTTTAACCGCCGCAGAATGGCTGGAAGTGGGCCGAGGGTTTGAAACCCGGTGGAACTTCCCCAACTGTGGCGGGGCATTGGATGGTAAGCACGTGAGGATTACCAAACCTGCCCACTCTGGCTCTTTGTATTACAATTACAAAGGGTATTGTAGTATAATCCTCATGGCTGTAGTAGATGCCAACTATGAGTTCCTCTACGTGGATGTTGGAATGCCTGGTCGGAACTCAGATGGGGGGGTGTTTGCCCTAAGCTCCTTGGCAACACTACTAGGGAATGGTGGGCTAAACTTACCCTCAAATGAGCACACGACCGAGCATCTCAACTTTGCGTTTGTGGCGGATGAAGCATTCCCACTTCAGGAGCACCTACTGCGCCCATATCCCCAGAGGGCCCTTACTTCTGAGAGACGCATTTTCAACTACCGGCTATCCCGGGCCCGCCGTGTAGTTGAAAATGCGTTTGGGATAATGGCGAATAGATTCCGGATTTTTCATACGCCTATACATATGAAACCGGAGTCTATTGACGCGGTAGTGGTGGCCTGCTGTGTGCTGCACAACTTCCTGCGTCGTAGGGATAGAGCATCATACACGCCAGGAGGTTATGTAGATAATGCCGACGCTACAACAGGGGAGCTCCGTCCAGGGTCTTGGCGTGATGAGGCCCATGTGATTGTGCCACTCCAGCCGCAGAGCCATGGCCGCACTCGGCAGGAGGCCAGGGACAGTAGAGAAGCTTACTGCTCCTACTTCAATGGGTCTGGTGCAGTGAGCTGGCAGGACCAGGCCATATAATGTGGCTGGCTCTGGGAGTTGCTTTTTGTGTTTTCAATGGAGGTGACAGCAGGTTAGCTGCACCCCTTTAATGTTTGGTTGACCTTTTCCATAATCTTTGTTTTCATTATGTGCATGAGTTTTCATTATGTAGTTAGTTAGTTAGTTAGTTTAGTTTATTTTGGTATTTTTTCCATGCACAGTTTGCAATGTGTGGTGATTTGCTTATCCCTTGAATGTGGCTGATTAATGTCACCTGCTCTTGAATTGTACAATGTTTTTACTTTATGTATATTTTGTTTGCACAAGACAAGGTCAAGATTCATGAAATATATTAAACCTTTTTCTGTTGGATCCAACATAATCTGTGTGAGCCTGATTACTTGGTGGAGGAGGGCAATGTGATGCAGGGTTGGGTGGGGGCCTGGGATGTCATAGCCACCTATTGGCTGGGATTGTGCACACAATATGTGTGGGTAGCCATGTTTTTCTGAAAGTCTTTTGCCCAACAGTGTTTGTGGCCATTGTGCGTACATGATCCTTTATTTTGTTGTAGGCAGAGGGTCCCCTGCACACAGCACATTGATGCAGGACATATTCTTGTCAGGTGTTTGCTAATACACTGTCACACAGATCTTTGACTTGGTGCCTTGGAAGGTGTTCCACTACATTCACATCTGTCAGCACATATATTAAACCCCATTCTGCCTGTATACATACACATACTTCGCCACAGTTGTCACAGATTTTTGACAGAAAACGCACATACTGTGTTTTGTAAGCCGCTAATGTGTGGCACACAAACGCACCTCAGTGCAATCGGCACACGCGGCTGTCACAAGCGCTGATCGTGCGTGACAAGGCAAACACTTGTACTACGCACACATAGCCCCGGACCGCTACTTTAATACACACGGGATATGTGACTGGCCACCGCTCTAGCGTGACCCATTACCATCGATTTCGATGCATTCGCCAGGCTCCGCCATGTCACAAGCGCTTATTCCGTGCCACACTCCGCTCACTAGTACGGCACGTCTCGCCCATCCGCCCTTTCCGTCGTGCCCAATCACAACTCCGTAGTGTTGGCCAATGGTTGTGGTTTGGGCGCGGCGTACAGGTCTGTGGCACGCCTATTTGTTTTACGTCCTGCCTTTGTTGCTCCCAGATCACTCTGCGGTGGCGGTGTGTAAAGCTGGTACGCTGAGCTACAGACGGCTACTTGCGACACCCGGCGATGTAGCTAGCTGTAGATGTAGTGTGGCGTAGCGCACCTTGTGGCGGCGTGTAAAGAGGCTGCGGTTCCCGTTGGTAACCGTTCGGCCGTGCTCGTGCACGTGAAGTTGCCGTTGGTATCCATCCTGTTGTGGCGGCGTGTAAAGGTACCATTAGGGTACCTTTACACGCCACTACTGGCGGGTGGATACAACCAGCTACAGGCTACAAATGTAGCTTGTAGCGGCAAAATACCCCGTAGTAGCGGCGTGTAAAGACGGTAGGAGGCACCCGGCCACAGATACATCTGTTTCCGAGCACTGCCCGGAAACAGGTGGCTACACAGGCGATTGTAGCGAGCTGTATCGGCGTGTAAAGAAGCAACAGAAGGGATGTGTCGACACCAGGCAATGTAGCTGGTATGTAGCTGGGGCGTGACACAGGCTCCGGGTTACAGCGCCCCATCAGCGATCATTGGTGGAAGATACTGCGTACCGATTGGCTGTTCATGCACACTCCGCCATCTTGCCTGAGCTGTTCCTTCAGCACTACAGATACGCGCCGTAGGCACGATCACATATATTAATGCAATTTACGGCGCGACACACTAGCGGAACATCAAAGTATCAATGCGGCAGTGATCCTTTATATAGTCTGCACATTCAGGAATCATGCATTACACAGCGCACAAGTGTCCGTTATGCACCGCCCTGTGGGATGTTGTCCTGTAGGTGCCGCAGAAGTGTTTCGCCCGTGTCATTGCGCGTACGGCGACTGGGAATGCTGTGTGGCCCCGGCGTTGGTTTCACTTTCACTCTGCCTGCAAGGTGCCAGCCCCTCCTCTGCCTACAGCATTGCAGTCATGGCCGCCGCACAGCGCGCTGCAACGTGGGGGATGGCGGAGCTGATCATCCTGATTGATCATTGCGACCGTCAGGACTATTGGGGCCACCATCACCACCGGCACCCCAGGCTGCGCAATCGGCGCACCGTTAGGCGGATCCAGCGGTCCCTGATCCGCCAACTGGGGGTAGAGAGGACTGTAAAAGCGATCCAAAAAAAGATCGCTGACTTAAAGCACAAGTGCCCGGGTCGCATACTGGACATCCGTGCCAGGATTGCCAGGCTGCGTGGTGAGTAATTGTTTGCCCCAAACACACACCGCCACATGTGCATGTCCCACAACAATACACAAAAAAGGATGGAAACATATGACAAGGGACAGTGTGGCCTACACAATCAAACAGATCTTCACAGTGTTGTGTTCCTCCAGTCAGCGCAAACAATGTTTCCTACACACAGTACATGCATACAACATGAGTGTATGCATCCAGCATGACCTTCTTGATTCTAAGTAATGCCTCAAATACATAGCCACACAAGCTATATGTAGGAGAACAATGTTTTGTTAATAATTATTCAAGCCCTTTGTCTTAATTTTTGTTAAAAAAAATAGATGCAGACTCGTCATCTGAAGAAGGGCACCATGCCCCACCCCCAGGTGGCCCATCCACAACACCGCCACATCAGGCTGAAGTGGCACCCTTGGCCCCAAGCTTAACACCTTCCCCAGGGCCTCAGGAGCCAGACCTGCCCTCACCTACCGGGACAGAGGACCTGGAGGAGCTGTCACCAGCTGCAAGGCCGCTGGAGTGTGTCGAGCTGTCCTCATCTGGTTGGCTGGAGGAGGACGAGATCACCTCCCCACAGGAGGGTGAGGAGCTGGAAGCACCTGGCGGCCCGGCGGAGGGTTTGCCCCGTAGCCCAGGACCCCTTTTGCCCCCAAACCACGTTATGTGGCCACGGAGCCCCAGCCCGGGAGTAACACCACCTCCCACTGTCTCAAGCTCAGTGGCGAGTCCTGGGGTGACCATGTCCCCACACAGTGACTATGGTGGTAAGTGTTTTATGTTGCCACATACACCCTGCACACTGTTTTAAATTTTATCTTGGACACCAAGATTCTTCAAAACATTGTTAATAATGTAGTTTAACCATTTCTGCAGATGGGGAACGTGCGGGTGCATCAGGATGGAGCTTGACCCCATCACTCTCCCCACCTGATGGGGACGTGGAGCTGGAGGAACAGGGTAAGGGGATGATTTTGGTCAGTCCTGACTAGCCATCACCAGCGACTGCTGTGTACTAAAATGTGTGTTTACTCCCAATACAGGTGTCCCTACCATGGAGGCATTCATCCTTGCCCAACAGGCTTTTGTTGGGCGCATGACCAGGGCTTTCCAGCGTGGCCTGCAGGACCTTGCCCGGTTGGGTGAAATGCTTCAGGCCCTACCGCCACAACATGACTCACAGCCATGAAGTTCATGGCTCCAATGTTTTCTGGCCAAACATGGCCCCAAAAACAGTTGTCCTAGTTGGACCTAAAAATTTCAAACGTTGCCTGGTTGGCTTTGTTTTTTTTTGTTTTTTTGCCCCCGTTGGGCTCTTTTCTTATAGTGTCCCACATTGGGACCATGGGGAGTGTGGACTGGCTACCCCGATGCCCTCTTTACCTATACTGGCCCACATTGGGACCATGGGGAGTGTGGACTGGCTACCCCAATGCCCTCTTTACTTATACTGGCCCACATTGGGACCATGGGGAGTGTGGACTGGCTACCCCGATGCCCTCTTTACCTATATTGGCCCACATTGGGACCATGGGGAGTGTGGACTGGCTACCCCGATGCCCTCTTTACCTATACTGGCCCACATTGGGACCATGGGGTGTGTGGACTGGCTACCCCGATGCCCTCTTTACCTATACTGGCCCACATTGGGACCATGGGGAGTGTGGACTGGCTACCCCGATGCCCTCTTTACCTATACTGGCCCACATTGGGACCATGGGGAGTGTGGACTGGCTACCCCGAGCTGTAAACACCATTCTGTGTATTTTGTCAAATGTCTGACACACATGTATGTATTAAATAGAAATTGTGTGTAACCTTATTGTATGTCCTTGATGTCACAACACAAATGTTTGGTACACAAAGATGTCCATAAGGTAACTATGTTACCCATATGACCACACCTCTTTTGGAACATTCAACCACATTTGAAAGGGACATATGGTGGTCGTGCTCTGAGGCCATGTACCCATATTTTGATGCATTGGACAACTACATTGTGACCAGAAATATTCAGCCACGCTGACCCCAAAACTCATCAACGTTAATAAACAGCCAATTGTGTGAAACAAAATAATTTAATGTGGAATAAATGGTCACAAACACAAGGGAAAAAAAAACCAGTTCAGCACACATAACAAAACTATGTAAACTGCAACAAAAAAAAAAACCCATCCATTGTGGTCCAGATGTGAAAGTCCAGACGGCCAATCAAGTGCATTGGCTACTAGTGTCCAACTCCCTCCTCCTCATCCTCTGTTGGCTCCGACAATGCCGGCTCCCCCTTCCTCTCATGGCAGCCCCGACCTGCGCGAGAGCGTCCGGATCTAAGACGACGTGTTGGGGGGGGATTAGGTGTGCGTCTCGGGCCAGGGGAAAGGGGCCACATTTGGTGGGGAACTGGTGATGGGATGTGGCATCCCCATTGCAGGGCCCCATCTTCCGCAGCATCAGCGACAACGTCGAAGACCCGCTGAGCGATCTTTTTTTGGAGCGGCTCCATCCTTAACAACCTGTCGCTCATGTGGAGGGCGTAGCTCGAGATGTGGGTCCGCTGTTCACTCAGCAGCACCCGGCGAGCCCAGGTGCCCAGCTCCGTCTCAGGTGGTGCCGGACGTCGTCTTCGACGGATCCCGGAGCTGGGACCTGGGCCTGGACCCACATCACTTGCTCCGTCCTCCTGCTCAGCCGCAGATGTGCTCGGCTGAGCATCATCAGCGACAGGTTGCTCCGGAATGGAGCCGTCCTGCTCAGGGGCCTGTGAAAAAAAAAAGAAATAGAAAAATAATTACTAAATGAAACATCATATCTCTAAATCGGCCATAGGCCGCCAAAAACCACAACCACACACAACACAACACCAACCCAAAATGCAACCCACCGAAACACCAATGGTCATTGACCACAATACCTGTACATCTCCTGTACACTCACCTGTACCATTCAACGTACTATGATCAATACATAATTATGTGGTATTCACAGAGCCCTACACCAAAAAGGACATGTCACCACACCACCTTGATGCAGCCTCAATTCACGGCCAGGGCCATGTGGGGCAGCTTGATGTGAGTCAAACTGTAAACAACAGCCAACCCACATACAACAAACAATACACCACATGGGCCAAAGGCAACACACATGTGTGCCTTCAACATTTAATACATGTTTCGGGGCTCATACACCTTCCACGGACCTCAATGAGACATTGAGGTCCGAGGAAGGGGTAGGAGCCCCAAAACGGAGATCCGTCATCTCTGCTGTCTCTGCACCCCCTCCCTTCCGAGTGGGACCCTGGAATGAGGGTACCCAAATAAAGGACCTTTGAAACACGGCCGGTGAGTGGCGCTATCTTTTTACTTTTTATGCCATTATTGATGTGATATATAGCAGGCATCCAGAGGCGGTCAGCATTGCCCCACCTCACATATACCCATATGATGACAAAATAAGCACTTCTCCCAACTTAGCAGTGCCCAGTGAACTGACTTTTTTTACTATTTAATACATGTTGCTATGTCCCTCCTTGAAGACAAAACCCAGTCCTATTTACAAGATTCACTAAATAACCCCAAAACATAAACATAGGTTGGTGTCATTTGCAATTTGGACCAGGCCTCTGTGGATAGATTTGAGATAAAAGCAGGCAAGGCCCTGCAGACACATAAAACTTAGGAAGGCAAGGTTTCCCAGGGCCACGACCCAAATATCAGAATGGGGTGGTTGTGAAGCATGCAGACAAGCACACATGTGAAGCAACCATTGTGGACCACCACCATGACACAATTACCCACCTCCTGTGGCGCAGATGGTGATTCTCCAGGGCCTACATGGGACGCAGCAATGGGGCAGTTGGACTGCGTTGCACGCGAGCTACCCTCACCAAGGATGAAGGTGAGGAGCGGATAGTACCATAGGGTAGGTAATGGTACCTCCTCAGCTCCAGCCCCTGACCGACGGCCCTGGTAGTTGAGGTGAGCCCGCATGAACGAAGCCCGCATATTCTTGATCTTGAGAGCCACCATTGCCTGGTCCCACCTCCTGCCTACTCTTGGCTCCAGCCTATTGGCCAGGGCCACAAGAGGCCTGTAGGCCTCGGTCCTCGCTGCGTGATTTCGGTATTCCGGCAGCGAGGAGCGCCACAGGCACTCGTGCCGCTGATACTCCGTGAGAAGCTGGGTCTCGAATTCTCCGCTACACCTCGGCATCTGTGTGTACAAACACACAAAAGCAAACAGTCAGTACACGTGGCATAAAATATTTAAACATGCTTTTGGTAATTATTAACATACATGGCAAACACGTTGTTGCTTTGGCCAACATTAGGATGTTTGCCAACATGTTAGTTAGCATTTGTGCAACACTTTCTCCATGTGCCACAGGTCAAAAGGCCTAAACATGTGTTCACAGATTAAGCTCCTGACATATGTGGCCAACAACACATGTAGGAACAAGGTTTCAAACCAAACACAAACCTCTGGAAACATACCTAAACACGGAGTGGGGGAACATACCTCCAGGGGCACATCTGCTTCTGCACATTGTGTGCCACATAATATCTTTGGCCTGGCCACAATGTTAAAGGTTGACCATATGTCAAATGAGGGCTGCATGTGTGACATGACTGCACATGTTCCCGCTCATGGCCTAACACATCATCATCTTGCTTGGAGTAAACCCATGGACACCATAGTTGTAGGCCATGAACCAACCATCCCCGGCAGCAATTGTGCCACATTGCAGGGATCAATGGGGATGGGGAGAACAGGGCCCAACCACACCTTTATATTTTGCAGTGCTAAATTACGACAATCAAATATATATATTATGATAATGCAGCAATGTAGGCAGTACATGGCTATTGGCCGATAGAGAATGAGCCATGCAGATCTATATTTCCAAACACAAACTAAACCAGAAGCACTAAACAACATCTCCAGACACACATTGGCTAAGCGGCTTGTGTCAGACGCATCTGCGTTATGTACTATCGCATGTCAAGGCCCAAGCACGTGGGATAACTCACCGTCAGACCAACAGAAGGATCACAGGACACCAGTAGCTCAATGCACATGGACGTCTGGACAAGGTGTGGTGGGTATTCGGAAAGCTTTATACTTAGCTAAACCAATCAGAGAACAAACAATTACGCACCTCATTATCATACACCTGCAAGCAGGTATAGCGGCAGCTAACGGGGGCGGATCGCTGAATCGTGATTGGTTGGCGCTCCTTGAAAAGCTGCGCATCCAGGCAGACGTTACGCTTGCTGGCCAAAGCCATTGAGTAAGTATTCGTGCTCACACATGGAATTAGCGGCGGGTGGGGTGGGCAGTCGGTATGTTTTTTTCCCTGACGCCAAAGATTGCTTTAGCGGAGTAACCAGGGGTTTTAAGTTGTGGGGGGGATACATTAGTGTGGTGTGCTGAATATGACTTGCCATTTTGTATAGGGGGTGACATATTTTCTGTGATACATTATTGTTTTTGTTTCCATTCACCATACAGGAGAATGGCTGCTGGACTGTAGACAGGAATGTGTTACTCATGTGGACTGCATCGATTACATCATACTGGTTGTGGACAACGGACACTGGGAGCAACCGGGCTAGGATCAGACATGGCTTTGAGGTGTGTCGCACCACACATATATAGCACAGATGTGGAGATCACCCGTGCAAACACATGTGTAACCACTTTCCACCATGAGAAGTCATGTTGATTCTGGTTTGTCACATGTATGCTTACTCAGGCTGGCGTGTCCTGGTACGTAGTGGATGACTGTCTGTTATTGGGAAAATACATATGCTGTTCTGAATGGATTCTGTGACATGTTCATGCGAGTTTAGTGGTGACACATGTCCCTTTGTTACTCACATAGGTCCAGATGTGTGACTTTCATCCCCTTAACTCAAGTGTTGATGGATAGGAGGGCAGTATCATTGTGCATGTTCCATTTGGTTTTGGCCCACTACTCGGTGTTGTCCTTGCATGGCTTCTAGGATGTATTTTGTGGCCACACGAGGGATCACATCAGCTTGCCTATAGTGTGTCATCCTAAAGAGGTGTGGCTTGATTTACATGCTGACATGTCCCCGTATTGTTGTATGTACTGATGTTATCTTTTGTACTGTACAGGTGCTGATATCGAGGATGCAGAATATCCATGACCGAAATGTTATCGTGGCTCTTGCGTTGGTGGAAGAGCAAATGTGGCTTCAGGATCGGTATGACCGGTTGATGCGTCGCAGACAGCGGCGGCTGTGGAGCCGGGATTGGCTGTGCCGTCGGGAGACCCGGAGCCACATGCAGCTGTTGCGTGAGCTGGAGCTTAACAATCCCGATGATTACCGAAACTATCTCCGTATGTCCGAGGACTGTTTCACCTTCATTTGGAGCGTGTTGGGCCACTGATAGCGCGTCAGGACACTATAATGCGACCATCGGTATCAGCTGCGGAGCGTTTGGCTATAACTTTGCGGTTCCTGGCTACAGGGCAGTCAATGACATCCCTCACATACTTGTCACTCAGTCTCCCTGCCCCTGCTGAGCCGCCTGATCCATGAAACGTGTTTGGCCATCTGGAGTGCTCTGCAGTCATCCTACATGAAGATGCCACAAACAGCCACAGAATGGATGGAAGTAGGCCGAGGCTTTGAAACCCGGTGGAACTTCCCCAACTGCGGCGGGGCATTGGATGGTAAGCACGTGAGGATTACTAAACCCCCTACTCGGGCTCTTTGTTTTACAATTACAAAGGGTATTTTAGTATAATCCTCATGGCTCTAGTGGATGCGAACTATGAGTTCCTCTACGTGGACATTGGAATGAACGGCCGCAACTCAGATGGGGGTGTGTTCGCACGCAGCTCCTTGGCACAACTACTAAGGACTGGTGGGCTGAACTTGCCCTCAAATGACGAGACGTGCCAACATCTCAACTTTGCGTTTGTGGCGGATGAAGCATTCCCACTTCAGGAGCACCTACTGCGGCCATATCCCCAGAGGGCCCTTACTTCTGAAAGACGCATTTTCAATTACCGGCTATCCCGGGCCCGCCGTGTGGTTGAAAATGCGTTTGGGATAATGGCGAATAGATTTCGGGTTTTTCATACGCCTCTGCATATGAAACTGGAGTCTATTGATGCGGTAGTGATGGCCTGCTGTGTGCTGCACAACTTCCTGCATCGTAGGGATAGAGCATCATACACGCCAGGAGGTTCTGTAGATAATGCAGACGCCACAACAGGGGAGGTCCGTCCAGGGTCTTGGCGTGATGACGGCCATGGTGTTGCGCCACTCCAGCCGCAGAGCCATGGTTGCACTCAGCAGGAGGCCAGGGACAGTAGAGATGCTTACTGCTCCTACTTCAATGGCTCTGGTGCAGTGAGCTGGCAGAACCAGCACATCTAGTGTGGGTGGTTCTGGAGGATGGATCAAAGGTTGCCATGGTGGTAACAGCAGGGTTGCTGCGCCATGTTTTGTGTTATTATGTGTGCTTTCATTATGTGCAGAGGTTTTAGTTAGTTAGATGAGGTTTTATTTGTGTTATCTTGTTGCTGCACTCGTTATAATTTGTGCTCATTTTGGAATCCCAAATGTATGTTTTAACAATGTCTCATGCTCTTTGAATGGCCATTGTGTTTCCTTTGTGTATGATATTTTTTTTTCCTCCAAGGTCTGGATTGATGAATTGAAATAAATATTTTGTCCTTGGATCAAAAATCCTCTGTGTGAGCCTGATTACTTGGGGATGGAGGGCAGTGTGATCAAGGTTTTGGTGGGGGCCAGTGATGTCATAGCCACCTATGGCTGGGATGGGCAGACAATATGTGTGGGTAGCCATGATTATTGGGAAGGTTTTTGTCCAACAGTGTATGTGCAAATGTGTGTCCATAACCCTTTTGTTTTGGTGTAGCCAGAGGGTCACCTGCACACAGCACATTGTGCAGGACATCATATTGTCAGGTGGGTTTAAGGAATACTACACATCATGGACATGGGCATTGGGAGCTCTCAAGGGATTGACTGTGTACCACATATACAGCATGGGGTGTATTACACATTGTTAGCCAGACATACACACATGACAATTTGTAAAAGCACTACTGTGTGTTGTAAGCTACTGTGTGTGCACAGACGCACTTACGCAAGCCATCGCCGCTGTCAAAGCGTATGTACGGACAAGGCACACAATTCTACTACGCACACATATCAGAATGCTATTTAATACACACAGGTTGTGCTGTAACCGCTCCAGCGTGACGCTAATCATCCCTACTGAATAGCCACACTCCGCCATGTCACAAGCGCTTATTCCGGCCACAGTCCGATCACTACTAGTCAGGTGTACGCCATCGCCCTTGCGTCATGCCCATGCAGAACTTGTTGTTAGCCAATGTTGGTTGGCGCGGCTGATGGCTGTGGCACTGCCTATTGTTTTCTCTGCTGCCTTTGTTCCGCCCAGAGTACCCTGTGGTGGCGCGTGTGAAGATGGTACGCTAAGTAAGATGGTACTTGTGGCCCAGCGTTGATCGGGGATAGAGTCACGTAGCGTAGCGTGCTTGTGGCGGCGTGTAAAGATGGATGCGTTTACCGTTTGTAACCATTTGTGCGTGTCGTCACGTGAAGTACTGGTTGCCTCGTAGCAGCGTGTAAGGTACTTAAGGCCGCTTTACCACCCACTTCTGTGTCCACTTCTGAAGATCTCTGGTTGCAGGAAATGATGACAATTTTTCCATTGTACAAGCCACAAATAGAAATGGGTGTCCATGATTTCACTGCACACAAGATCTGTTCAGAAGTGGTCACAGAAGTTGGTATGTGTGTAAAGCGGCCTTGTACCTTACAACGCCGCGACTGGCAGGTGATACATCCTACTTCAGTGCACGAGCACGCTCAAGGCTACAATGTCAACGCATCACCTTACACGCCAGCGACAAGTGCGCTACGCCACGCTAATCTATAGCTAGTACATCGCGGGATGTCACGTAGCAGCTGTGCTTAGCGTACCTTACATGCGCACCACAGGGTGATGTGGGAGCAACAAGGCAGGACGTAACAATAGGTGCCACAGTCTGTACCCGCGCCAACAAACCATTGGCCAATACGGAGTGTGATTGGGCGAGCGGAAAGGGCGATGGCGAGAGTGAGTACCAGTGAGCGAGTGAAACGGATAAGCGGTTTGTACATGGCGGTGTGGCGAAAGCATCTAACCGATGTTAAAGCGTCACCCAGGACAGGTGGCAGTCACATTACCCAGTGTGCATAAGTGCGGTTTCCGGGGCTTATGTACGTATCAAGTGCTTGCCCTGTCCGCACGATCAGCGCTTCTGACAGCGGCGTGTTAGATAGCGCGATGCGTTTCTGCGACACAATGCGGCTTACAACACACGTATGTGCGTTATCTGTGTAATTGTATATCATATATCTTGGCAACAGATTGAATGTAGTGACCTGCTCGTAGCAAACCTGTGAAAGATCTTTTGTCAGTGTATTTGAACACCTGAGAAGAATTGTCCTCATCAATGTGCTGTGTTGCAGTGACCTCTGCCTAAACAAATAAAGCTCATGTACGCACAATGCCCAAACACTGTTACAAAGATGGGCAAATCATCGGCTCCCACAATATTGTCTGCACAATCCCAGCCAATAGGTGGCTATCATTCCCAGCCCCCACCTATACTTCATCACATTTCCTCCTCCACCAAGTAAACGGCTCACACATTTGTTTGTCCAAAAGTATTTTTCAATCAAAATCTATTCATCGTGACCTTGGATTCAATTTTGTAAACCATACATCCAAATAATGACAAGTATTTCATTCACATTCTGCAACATTGCAGAGAGACAATTGAACCTCATTGGAACCTGTGAGCAGCAAACATTTTCAAAATAACTAACTAACTACTACTATAACGAACATCATGCACATTAGGAAAAAAAGATCATGAAAATTTTAAACACAAGAAAGGGGTGCACTACCCTGCTGTCACTCCATTGCAAAGTTCATTAACCACCCGACATCACACTACATGGCCTGGTCCTTGCCATGCTCACTGCCCAGACCTTGAAGTAGGAGCAGTAAGCGTCTCTACTGTCCTGGCCTCCCGCCAGTGCGTCCTGGCTCTGCGCTGGAGTGGCACAATCACATGCCCTCATCACGCCAAGACCTGGACGAGCTCCCTGTTGTAGCGTTGGCTTATCTTTCATAACCTCCTGGCGTGTTGATGCCCTATCCCTACGACGCAGGAAGTTATGCAGCTCACAGCAGGCCACCACTACCGCGTCAATAGACTCCGGTTTCATATGTATAGGTGTATGAAAAACCCGGAATCTATTGGCCATTATCCCAAACGCATTTTCAACTACACGGCGGGCCCGGGATAGCCGGTAGTTGAAAATGCGTCTCTCAGAAGTAAGGGCCCTCTGTGGATATGGCCACAGTAGGTGCTCCTGAAGTGGGAATGCTTCATCCGCCACAAACGCAAAGTTTAGATGTTCGGTCGTGTGCTCATTTGAGGGTAAGTTTAGCCCACCACTCCCTAGTAGTAGTGCCAAGGAGCTGCGTGCAAACACCCCCCCATCTGAGTTGCGACCGTTCATTCCAACATCCATGTAGAGGAACTCATAGTGCGCATCTACTACAGCCATGAGGATTATACTACAATACCCTTTGTAATTGAAAAACAAAGAGCCAGAGTTGGCAGGTTTGGTAATCCTCACGTGCTTACCATCCAATGCCCCGCCACAGTTGGGGAAGTTCCACCGGGTTTCAAACCCTCGGGCTACTTCCAGCCATTCTGCGGCTGTTTCTGGCATTTTCATGTAGGCTGGCTGCAGAGCTCTCCAGATGGCCCAACACGTTTCAGGGATCAGGCGGCTCAGCAGGGGCAGGGAGACACGTGACATGTATGTGAGTGATGTCATGGACTGCCCTGTAGCCAGGAACCGCAAAGTGATCGCCAACCTCTCAGCAGGTGATACTGATGGGCGCATTATAGTGTCCTGACGCGCTATCATTGGCCCTACACGCTCCAATAGGAAGGTGAAACAGTCCTCGGGCATACGGAGATAGTTTCGGTAATCATCAGGACAGTTAATCTCCAGCTCCCGCAACAGCTGCATGTGGCCCCGGGTTTCCCGCCTGCGCAGCCAATCACGGGTCCACAAGCGCCGCTGTCTGCGCCTCATCAACCTTTCATACCGATCCTGAAGCCACATTTGCTCTTCCACCAACGCAAGAGCCACGATAACATTGCGGTCATGGATATTCTGCATCCTCAATATCACCACCTGTAGATGAGAAACCACAACATGAGTAGGTAGAACAATATGTGCCAGTGTCAGCAGGTTCAGCAAGCCACACCTATTTTTGATGACACACTATAGCCAACTGGAGGGGAACTTGCGTCAGGCCACAAAACACATCCCTGAAGCCAGGAAAGCCAAACACCCAGTAGTCACCCCAATCAAAATGGAAGACGCCCAATGATAGTGGCCTCCTCTACATCAACTTCTATGGGAGTTTGTCAAAGTAAAACATCTGCACCTAGGTGAGTTAGAAAGGGACATGTGTCACCAAGAATGTATGAGAACAAATTTGCAGATGCCATTACACAGACCATAATCAAAATGTGGCCATTTCCTAATCTGGGATGTTAAACAAACAATACGTACCCCGATAGCCTGGTCAAGTAAGCTTACAAGAAGCCAACAACTTTGCACATGAGTGAGGTTGGGTACCCATGGTTACATATGTTGTTTTTGCTGGTCGCATTTGTCCGAAACATCTATGTTATGTCTTGAGTGCCACACCTCCAAGCCATGTGTCATCCTATCCCCGTTGGACCCAGTTTCCATTGGCCACAACCAGTATGCAGAAATTGATCCAGGTGACAGGAGTAACACATTTCTGTCTACAGTCCTGCAGCCAATCTCCTGTATGGTGTCTGGAAACAAACACAGCAATGTATGTGTTCAAATATTTTGAAGCACCAAACAAAATGCCTACTCCAAGTCCACACAGTACACTATATCGTCCCCAGCAATACAAACCCCTATACACTCCGCTAAAACAGTGTTCTGCGGTCACAAATAACACCAACATATGCACCCCACACCCCGCCATTTCCATGTGTGTCCACAGATACTTACTTAATGGGTCTGGCCAGCAAGCGTAATGTTTGCCGGAATGCGGAGCTTTTAAAGGGCCGCCAACCTATCACGATTCAGCGATCTCCACCAATTAGCAGAAGTTAATTGCGCCCCCAGGTGTCCCATTACGCTGTGCGTCATTGTGTCCGCTGTGATTGGTTTGCCGTCCTATAAAGCCAGGCCAATGGCCACGACACCTTGTCCAGAGGTCGATGTGCATTGAGCTACTAGTGTCCTGCCTATCTTCTGCTGCTCTGACGGTAAGCCTCTTTAGCGGTTTCTATTAAAGTGCACGGAACGCTGATGCTTGTTTTGGCGGCCGCTTAGGCAATGTGTGTATGGGCATGTTTGATACGGCCTTTAATTTTTGCCCTCTAATTAGACAGATGGCTCAGTTTTTCTATTGTATGGCAATAGCCAGGTATAGCCTCAACTTGTATTGTGTGCGTATAGATTTGGCCTTTGATGTTATTTTTGAGTCCAACATATAAAGTAGACATTTAGAACTGTCATGCACATCAGCATTTGATGTGTGCAATTATTGGTCCCTTCATTGCAGGGATTCTTGTTATCTCTGTTACAATAGTAGTCCCATGGATGGGCAAACAACAACATGATGATGTGTTTGCACATTACATGTAGTATGTGCAGTCTTGGCACAAACCACGCCCTCTTTTCTCATCTGCTTAATGTTAACCATTTTGCTCAGTACAAAGTGACTAGCTACCACACAATGTGTTTGCTCACATGTTGGCCTAGAGGTATGTACGCACACACCGTCTCCAGGTGTTTTTTTAATAGGGACAGTGGGTTCTTAAATCAGGTTTAACACATGTTTAGGTGGCCACAGATTACCTGACATGTTTAATTTTGTCACACATGTCTTTTACTTTGGAGCGGTGTGACATTGTGAAAATGGCACACATAGGCCAAGTTGTAATCAAACTTATTGCTGCCTATAATGTACATATGAGAACCTTATGAGCATGTAAATAATGTTCAAAAGGTTTTGACAGATCGATATGGCTTGTGTCGTGACGGTCTGGTTTGGCTGTGTTTTGTCTTCCCCAGATGCCGAGGTGTACTGTGGAATTTGAAACCCAGCTTCTCACGGAGTATCAGCGGCACGAATGTTTGTGGCGCAGCTCGCTGCCTCAATATAAAAATCAGGCAGCGAGGTCCGAGGCCACAGGTCTCCTGTGGCTCTAGCCAATCGCTTGGAGCCAAGGGTAGGCAAGAGTTGGGACCAGCATGCGGTGGCCTTAAAAATCAAAAACATGCGGCAGTCGTTCATGCGGGCTCACAATGAATACCTGCACCGTCGCTCAGGAGCTGGAGCTGAGGAGGTACCATCACCTACCCTATGGTACTATCCACTCTTCACGTTCATCTTGGGCGAGGGGAGCTCGCGTGCAACGACCACCAACCGCCCCGTTGCTGCGTCCCATGTAGGCCCGGATGAATCACCATCTGCGCCACAGGAGGTGGGTAATCGTGTTACAGTGTTGTCCCACAATGTTACCTTCACATGTGTGGTTTGGCAAATCCTTAACTAGCACACTTTTGACACATTTTCGGCCTTGGTGTGGGAAACCTTTTTCTGTCTGTGAATCTGGCCTCCTTCCATGATTTGGGATTATGTGAATTTGACGCAGAGAGCCGTATTCCAAAGTAGCATTTCCCCCAAATATCGGAACTGGATAAATTACATGTGTAAGGTTGTTTAAATTATTATTGGGTTTAAATGAAAGAGGCACATAGTGGCATCTACTAAATGGTGCTGCCACACATGTGTGTTGGCTCTGGTGCAAGTGGGTTTTAGTTATTTGAAGGTTTGATGGTTTCACATCATATTAGTAGTCAAAATGTGAAGGTGCCCAACATCTGTCTTTGGCCAGGACAGACCCCAGTATCAGGTGTTGTGGTGACATGTACTCATTGGGTTACGGCTCTCTGACTGACACCTAAATCTGTATTGTGCTGAGTACCTGGAATCGTAGAGGTGAGTGTCCAGGCGCAATACAGGTTTTGGTGCTTTTAAAGTTTGGTGGTTTGGTGTTTGTGGATTCCTTCCATATATTTTGTTAGTGAATTTAGTTTAGTGGGAGTGGTATATTGTGTCCTGTGTCCATGGTATGGTGTGGTCCTTGCCCTCACTAATGTTTTCTTTTGTTTCCTCTCCCCCCCACAGGCCCCAGAAGAGGACGGCTCCATTGCGGAGCATTCTGTCGCTGATGATGCTCAGCCCATGACATCTGGGGCTGAGCAGGAGGGCGGGGCGAGTGATGTGGGTCCGGGCCCAGGGCCCAGCTCCAGGATCCGTCGTCGCCGACGTCCTGCACCACCAGAGACGGAGCTGGGCACCTGGGCCCGACGCGTGCTGTTGGACGAACAGCGGACCCACATCGACAGCACCGCCCTCTACATGAGCGACAGAATGCGAGGGATGGAGCCGCTCCAAAAAAAGATCCTTCTGAGGGTCTTCAACAATGCCGCTGATGCTGCCGATGATGGGGCCCTTCAATGGGGATGCCACGTCCCCCCCCCCATGCAACACACCTTATGGCCCCTTTCCCCAGCTGCCCCATCTCGGCCCGTGAGAAGACCGGCCCCGCCACAGTCACCCCATCCCCCCTCAACACGTCGTCGTACAACCAGACGTTCTCAGGCAGGTCGGGGCTGCCCTCAGAGGAGGGGGGATGCGGCATTGTCAGAGCCGACAGAGGATGATGAAGTTGGACACTAGTAGCCAATGCACCGAATTGGCACTCTGGACTTTTTCATGTGGAGGCACCTTATTTTTTTTGCCTTATGTTTTTGTTAGACTTTTAAGCAGAATTGCTTCTTATGATTTGTTTATTATTTTCAAAATCTGACTGTATTAAATATTTGAACAAACTCAATTGTGTTTTTCTTTTGGGTTATGGCTTGGGGGGGCAGCCTGGGTGAATGGTGTTGTTCACAATATAGTTTGGGCCAAGCCACACAATATGGGCCAATGGCCTCAGAGTAGGACGACCATAGGTTCCTTTGTACTGTGGTAGGACATTGACAAAGAGGTGTGGTAATGTGTGTGAGATATTTACCTGTTGAACATTTCCCCCCCAATATTCTTGTTGTGACATGAATGAGGCAAATTAAAATGAAACAAGACATTTTATTTGCTACATACATGTGTGGAAGTCATTTGCCACAAAACACAGAATGCAGCTTTCAGATAGGTGTAGCCATCCCACACTCCTGATGGTCCCAATGTGGGACAGGATAGGTCCATAAGGTAAAGGGCTGGTGAATCCACACTCCTGATGGTCCCAATGTGGGACAGGATAGGTCCATAAGGTAAAGGGCTGGTTAATCCACACTCCTGATGGTCCCAATGTGGGACAGGATAGGTCCATAAGGTAAAGGGCTGGTTAATCCACACTCCTGATGGTCCCAATGTGGGACAGGATAGGTCCATAAGGTAAAGGGCTGGTTAATCCACACTCCTGATGGTCCCAATGTGGGACAGGATAGGTCCATAAGGTAAAGGGCTGGTTAATCCACACTCCTGATGGTCCCAATGTGGGACAGGATAGGTCCATAAGGTAAAGGGCTGGTTAATCCACACTCCTGATGGTCCCAATGTGGGACAGGATAGGTCCATAAGGTAAAGGGCTGGTTAATCCACACTCCTGATTGTCCCAATGTGGGACAGGATAGGTCCATAAGGTAAAGGGCTGGTTAATCCACACTCCTGATGGTCCCAATGTGGGACAGGATAGGTGCAAGGGCCAAAGGCCTGGCCATCCCACAATCCCCCTTTTGTGATAGTGGGACACTATAAGAAAAGAGCCCAACGGGGGCAAAAACAAAAAAAAAAAAACCACATCAAAAGCCTAACAGGCAACGTCTGTAAGTTCAAGATCCAACTAGGACAACATATTTGGGGGTCAGGGGAGCACATTTTTTTCCGGGGGGTTCCATCTCAATGTTGGCCATCTTGATGTTGCAGGACGGTATCCACCATGTTAGACAGGCGGGTGAGATCCTGTATTCCCCGATGTAGGGCCCGTTGCAGTCGGTGGGCAAACTGGTGGTGAGCCCTCACGACGTCCTCCATGGTGGGTACACCTGTAATGTGTGTGGGAAAAAAACATCATTACTTCAGAATCCTACCTCTGGTGTTTGTGTCAGGTTCACACAAGCAATATTGTCCTTACCCTCGGGCGCAACATCATCCTGACTATCAGGGGGGATGGGGAGGCACTGACACTCCAGCCGGCAGCTCCAGCACGTTCTCCATCTGCAAGAGTGTGTGAAGGACATTATGTCAGAAATGCCTAGCTTTTCCATTTCCCAACTAGCAACAACAATGCTTACAGTGTTCGGCCCCTCTAATCAAACTCAAATCACTTACCGCCATAAACATCCAACGCAGCTGCATTTGGGGGTTGCGCCACAGCATCATGTTGGCGACCAGGCGATGCCACCTCTGCCTCCACCAACGCAGGCTCATCAGGGTCCTCCTCCTCCTCATGCCCTGGTGAGGGGCTATTCCCTGGTGGGGATGGTGGCCCAGCTGCCTGTTGCCGCGGTGGTGTGGGTGCTCCAGCTACCTCTTGCCGCGGTGGTGTGGGTGCTCCAGCTGCCTCTTGTGGCGGTGGTGTGTGTGGGCCAGCTGCCTCTTGCCGCGGTGGTGTTGGTGGCCCACCTGCAGCCAGTTGTGGGGGAGCCTCATCGGGTGACACTTCCGCATCTGCAGATTATGAAACAATAATTGATGTGTCAGCATACTGTTTAGGCTCTGAGATGTATTGACAGTTCAATATTTGTTATATGTGTTTGGTGTATTTCATATATGGGATGATCTCATGTATTCTGTATGGCGTAGGTATGTGGCATTAGTGTGTTAATTGGTTGGAGGGCATGTAACACTGTGGAGTAATCTTGGGTGGCACATGAACATTAGTTGTAGGCAGATGTGTAGGCAGTCTATCTATAATGTGCGGCCTATATTGTCCCCCATTGCATGTCTGCCGGTGTCCATCTCACTATACCTAGGATGTCTGTGAACGAATTGTTATGTTTTTGTTGTGCTTACATACAATACAAATCATGTGTGGCCCTCTGAAGTACTCACCACGCAGCCTAGCAATCCTGGCACGGATGTCGAGTATGCGGCCTGGGCATTTTGACTTCAGGTCCGCAATCTTCTTCTGCACCGCTTTTGCGACCCTCACCACCCCTAGTTTCTTCAGCAGAGCCCGCTGAATCCGCCGGATTGTGGCGCGGTTACGCAGCCTGGGATGACGGTGCTGCCGGTGACCCCAGTAATCATACCGGTCACAGTGGTCAATTAATATGATGAGCTCTGCCATCCCCCACGTAGCAGCGCGGTGAACGGCCGCCATGACTGCAATGGTGTGTGCAGAGGAGGGGCTGGCACCTTGCAGGCAGAGTGAAAACGAAACTATCGTAATTACGTCATTACGCACGTTCGGTCCACCTTTGAACTAGTCTACGCGCAGTGACACGGGCGAAGCACTTGTGCGGCACCTACTGTACAACACCCACAGAGTGATGCGTACAGCAAGCCTGTGCGCTGTGTACTGACTACTCGACTTCAATGCAGTGTGTGTATACGTGCATCAGTGTTTCAGTTGCGCGCAGACACTCAAGGGACACTTTTATGCGGCATCTGCAGTTCAATAAGGCAGGCCGGTCCGTAACACATTGTTGACCGCTGTGTCCAGCATTATTCATTATGTGTTTACAGGATGTGCACACTGTATATGAGGATCATGGGCCATTTGGTTTGGTTTAGCGTAAGTTTGGGGCCGCTAATTGTACTACGGTATGATCGGCCATACGGCGCGTATGTGTAGTGCTGAAGGGACAGCTCATCCAAGATGGAGGGCTGTGAGGCATGGGCCAATCGGCACGCAGCAGCTTCCACCAATGATCGCACATGGGGCGCGGTAACACGGAGCCTAGGTGACGCCTTAGCTACATTGCAGCTACATCGTAGGGTGTCCAGAGTTCCCTTCCGTTGCTTCTTTACACGCCGATACAGCTCGCTACCATCGGCGATGTAGCCATCAGTTTTCGAGCAGACCTAGGAAACAGATGTATCTGTTGCCGGCTGTAGCGTCACGTCTTCAGACGCCGCTACGACGGGCTACATTGGCGCTACAAGCTACATTTGTAGCCTGTAGCGGGATGTATCCAGCCTGCCGTCGCGGCGTGTAAAGGTACCATTACAGGCATCATATTATGATGCAGAAAGGCAGGTGGGATCCTGTACTTGGGTTAACGGCATCTATTCCCAGGTCTCGATGGTTGCCTGGTCTGCTGTCAGGGTCTGCTGATGTGTGACCATTTATTCCAAACCATGCTACAAGGGAACAAACAATGGCTTAAATTCCTATTTTGTAAATAGTCTGTGAGGTAGCGCCCCAGGGGAACCCACTTGGCACGGGGAAAATGACAGCAGCGACTACATTTTCACGGAACATAACCAGCGGATTTATTAATTTCTGTTATAAACCGCTTTCAACACAAACCATAACACTGTATTTACATTTCATATGACATAACGTACACATTATGAAAGGCAGTAATTCTGGTATTATTTAGGAGCGCTCAGTAAAGAGAAGCAGATACCAATAATTAAAGTAGACCTGTTTATTCTGGTTTGTCCACTACGCGCGTTTCAACAGCAGCCTGCTGTCTTCCTTACTGAGCGCTCCTAAATAATACCAGAATTACTGCCTTTCATTACCACTATCCCTTATGGTACCTTTACACGCCGCTACAGAAGGTTAGAAACAACTGGGTGTCTCACGTGCACGAGCACGTTCCAATGGTTGCAAACGGTACCCGATACCGCCTTTACACGCCACTACAAAGTGCTCTACAGAAGGTTTAATCCATCCCTGGAGGCACCGCCGGGTGCCACAGGTTACCTTCTGTAGAGCACCTTCCCTCATTTACACGCCGCTACAGAAGGTAATATGGGAGGACCTGGGGCAGCAGGGACAACACATAGGCGTGCCAGAGTTGTGGATTACGAGACGCTCGTATGGTGATTGGACAAAGCAATAGCATCATGATTGGCCAGCCAAGATACAAGACGGTGCAAGATACATTTGTCTCCGACACCCGGTTGTTTCTAACCTTCTGTAGCGGCGTGTAAAGGTACCATTATGGGATCTGGCTGGAGCTGCACGGTAGTGAGTAAGCTTAGTTATAGAATTAGAGTATGTCCTCACGGTCCGGAGGAGCTGCGTGTTGGACGCAGCTCCTCCGGACCTGAGTGAAGCCACGGGTGGCCGCAGGGAGACCGCAGCCGCACTGTACTCACCATGTGCGGCAGGTGCAGGGCGACTTCTCCCTGCAGTCTCCCGATGGCAGCCGCTTCCGACTCCGCAGCATGAAATAAACATGCTGCGGAGGAGCGGACTGCCGGCAACCCGCACCGCAGCTTCAAAGACGCTACGGGCAGGTTACGGATAGTGAGGATGGGATTTCTTGAAATCCCATCCACTATGCTGATACTGTATGACGCAGCGTTTTGGACGCAGCGCAAAGACTCTGATTCCAAAAAGCTGCGTCTCCTGATCGTGTGGATGCACCCTTAAAGAACCTGCTCTGATGTCAGAGAAATCCCTGGTTAGAAGACCTAGGCGGAACACGTGACCTGAGGAGGCGGCTGGGAGCGGCGACGCTTGGAGCGATACATAGAAATCAGCAGCTACACGCTGACACCGTGGTTGTGCACGGACAGCACGACCAGTCCAAGTGAGTGGTGATTACCGCCACTAACAATATATCCTCATTAGACCACCGGGTATTATTCAAGATTGCGCCTCTCATTTTTGTAATTTCTTAACGTACACATTAGTACATCACATGACCTTATAATACAGGACATTAGACTTGCGTTTTCCCCAGAACTTCAAGGTGTCACCCACCGACCCTTGCAGACCTCAGTCTGGTTCTAAAGACGGCTATCACCGTCTATCATCCTGACAGGGATCTTTCCCCATCCTGCTGTAGGGATCCTCAACCTACTCCTAGGGAGTCTCAACCCACACTGCATCATACATCACACATGGCATTTTTACATAAGCCATCACATAGTCAACGGGACCATATCATGACTAGCACAGTCAGTCCCAAAGTCGGCTACACTTATGACCGCCTGGCCCTTGAGCCGTCCTCGGTCTCTCTCGCCGTCCATATGACCGCCTGGCCCTTGAGCCGTCTTCGGTCCTTAAATCACACATACGACCGCCTGGCCCTTGAGCCGTCTTCGGTCCTCATCACTGGCTGGCATGCACACATCAGGTGCAGCGGCATGGAGCTGGCAGGCTCCCTTCACTTCCCCCACCGGGGACGGATCACTTCCAGCACGTCCTCACATGGCAGTGGTCTGGACTTCTCACTCCCATTGTCCCTCTCTCTCATTCAGACACCTGGCAGGTTCTTATCCAGGCTGCCTCACCCACAGCTGCAACACAGTGAGTCAATCAACACATCTCACACACAGACCTGAGATTTGATTAACCCCCTGTGCACCATTCAGGTTTAGCCCAGCAAAGCACTCATACACAGGTTTAGACACAGCCGCTCATTAGGCTCATGAAATAACCCAGATCTTCAGCACTCACACTCAGCTGTTCACTCAGCGCATGAAAACCCTTCAGCTGCTAACCCCCTGTACAGCGCACAGGTTTCAAACAGCACACACAATCAGGAAAACTGGACCATGTGAACAGAGACCTGCACTGATAACCCGTGTGATGCACCCGGCCAGGGGCCACATCACCACAAGTCATAAAAGACTATAACTATTTGGTACTACTGAACTCTCATAAAAGAAAATAATTACTTAGATTGCATGGTGCATCATGTTATATTTAAAAAAAAAACACAAAACAGTCTGCATTACATTTTAGTCTCGCCTTACACCCAACATGTGGGTATTACAAAATACCAGAAAAGAGGGAAGAACTAGCGTATATGAGCACACCACAGTTAAAATGTTCACATTTTATTAGTGACAAACACAGCCAACATACAATATTAAAATCATGTTAAAAACAACAATGATGACAAGCCATCATAAACGGCACCTAACCATAATACAGGAATATCATACGCATTGTATGTAAGAGTATACAATATGTTCATGTGCAAAATATCACAATGTCACAGTGCAAAAGTCAGTGAGATTACATGTAGACATGAAACAAAAAATTGGTAACAGGCAAACAAATAAGTCATCTCTCTAGGTAAGGACACAGTTAGGAGCTGAAATGGAGGGGCAAGGGAAGGAGCTAAAATAAGGCTATTAATAAAGTGTTACTATTGAAATGGGCAATGCCTCATAAAAAATAATTTTGGGACAATCTAGAATACAATAGAATACAACCCTAAGAATAAACCCCCTAGGAGAAAGCATCATGAAGAGTGACCTGTGACTGAACTCAGGTCATAGAACTGCCAATAAAACCTGAGAAGGCAAGGGGTCAAGTAACCTAGTAACATAGTTTTTAAGGTTGAAGGAAGACTTTAAGTCCATCTAGTTCAACCCATAGCCTAACATGTTGATCCAGAGGAAGGCAAAAAAAACCATGTGGCAACACATTGGGGTAAAAATTCCTTCCTGACTCCACATACGGCAATCAGACTAGTTGCCTGGATCAACGCCCTATCAAAGAATCTAGTATGTATAACTGGTAATATTATAGTTTTCAAGAAAGACATCTAGTCCCTTCTTAAATATTAGTAGTGACTCACTCATTACAACATCATGTGGCAGAGAGTTCCATAGTCTCACTGTTCTTACAGTAAAGAATCCGCGTCTGTAATTATGATTAAACCTTCTTTCCTCCAGACGTAGAGGATGCCCCCTTGTCCCAGTCTTAGGCCTAACAGTAAAGAGATCATTAAAAAGGTATCTGTACTGTCCCCTCATATATTTATACATTATTATAAGATCACCCCTAAGCTTCGTTTTTCCAAGCTAAATAACCCTAAATTTAATAACCTGTCTTGGTATTGCAGGCCCCTCAGTCCCCTAATGACTTTGGTCGCTCTTCTCTGAACCCGCTCTAGTTCAGCTATGTCTTTCTTATACACCGGAGACCAGAATTGTACACAGTATTCTAAATGTGGTCGCACTAGTGACTTGTATAGAGGTAAAATGATGTTCTCCTCATGAGCATGTATGCCTCTTTTAATGCATCCCATTATTTTATTTGCCTTTGCAGCAGCTGCCTGACACTGGCCACTAAATGTGAGTTTGACCCAGGTCTTTTTCAGTGATAGTTTTGCCCAGTGTTATACAATTAAGCACGTAATTATAGCTTTTGTTTCCTCTGCCCAAGTCCTGTTGAAGCAGGATTCAAGGGACCTCGGCTCTTTGCTTATCCCTTGCCAAATTAACTTATTCAAGAAGCATGCTTTCAAGCTTTGATATCGGACACAGTCAGATACTGAACTTCTCTTGAAAGTGGCGCAAAAAAGAAATGTTTTTAGTATTACAGCACAACACATATTCAGTACAAAGGAAAATCCCATTAAGGTGTCACCCAAAAACATTGAGCAATCACAGGAGTCTCTGGCCCTTGTATAGATAAGTCTTATTATGTTGTCCTATGGGATTAAGTGTTTCCTCCCAAGTATCCTCCTTATTTGGCAGGGTATCATCTTGAGGGGGTTGTCATGTAGAATCCTTTGTCTTCTTCTTGCCAACAGTTCAAAGTCCACTAATATAACCAGTTTCAATTAGTTCTTTCAAGACATGTATAACAATGCACAAGTGCAGATATCTAATAGCATATATATCAAGGTCTTCATAATATAAAGTGTGGATATACACATATATCTAAATAATATCTAATATAGCATATATATATATATATATATATATATATATATATATATATATATATATGTATATAAATACTGTATATAAGACATAAACATTGATAGAATAATCACTATCCCACTTACTAATTATAATGGCAGGAGATGACTAAAATCCAAACTTCTAACATCCGTGCATAGGGGATATCTTCCCATGAGAGAAAAGCAGGGCTAGATAGATAAAGTTTACTGGAATGTGTACAAGGGAGTTTAAGGAGGATCACTCCCTCATACCTACGCACCGTCTCACACAGCTTAGCATTGAGGGATGACTATTCTGCCACATCTGCCTGTAATATAACACATACTACATAGTGATTAAAATGGATAATATAATGGATATAGACTATAGGTGATTATATACTATCAAACATAAGAATAAAATTTCTATAACATATATATACAGTCATGGCCAAAAGTATTGACACCCCTGCAATTCTGTCAGATAATCCTCAGTTTCTTCCTGAAAATGATTGCAATCACAAATTCTTTGGTATTAATATCTTCATTTAATTTGTCTTCAATGAAAAAAACACACACAAACATTTGTCCTAAAGCCAAATTGGATATAATTCCACACCAAGCATAAAAAAGGGGGTGGACAAAAGTATTGGCACCCTTTGAAAAATCATGTGATGCTTCTCTAATTTGTGTAATTAACAGCAACTGTAGCTTACCTATGGCACCTAACAGGTGTTGGCAATAACTAAATCACACTTGCAGCCAGTTGACATGGATTAAAGTTGACTCAACCTCTGTCCTGTGTCCTTGTGTGTACCACATTGAGCATGGAGAAAGAAAGAAGACCAAAGAACTGTCTGAGGACTTGAGAAACCGAATTGTGAGGAAGCATGAGCAATCTCGAGGCTACAAGTCCATCTCCAAAGACCTGAATGTTCCTGTGTCTACCGTGCGCAGTGTCATCAAGAAGTTTAAAGCCCATGGCACTGTGACTAACCTCCTTAGATGTGGACGGAAAAGAAAAATTGACGAGAGATTTTAACGCAAGATTGTGCGGATGGTGGATAAAGAACCTCAACTAACATCCAAACAAGTTCAAGCTGCCCTGCAGTCAGAGGGTGCAACAGTGTCAACCCATACTAACCGTTGGCGTCTGAATGAAAAGGGACTGTGTGGTAGGAGACCCAGGAAGACCCCACTTCTTACCCCGAGACATAAAAAAGCCAGGCTGGAGTTTGCAAAACTTACCTGAGAAAGCCTAAAACGTTTTGGAAGAATGTTCTCTCTTTTTGGGCAAAGGCATCAACATAGAGTTTTCAGGAGAAAAAAAGAGATATTCAAAGAAAAGAACACGGTCCCTACAGTCAATAATGGCGGAGGTTCCCTGATGTTTTGGGGTTGCTTTGCTGCCTCTGGCACTGGACTGCTTGACCATGTGCATGGCATTATGAAGTTTGAAGACTACCAACAAATTTTGCAGCATAATGTAGGGCCCAGTGTGAGAAAGCTGGGTCTCCCTCAGAGGTCATGAGTCTTCCAGCAGGACAATGACCCAAAACACACTTCAAAAAGCACTAGAAAATGGTTTAAGAGAAAGCACTGGAGACTTCTAAGGTGACCAGTAATGAGTCCAGACCTGAATCCCACAGAACACCTGTGGAGAGATCTAAAAATGGCAGTTTGGAGAAGGCACCCTTCAAATATCAGGGACCTGGAGCAGTTTGCCAAAGAAGAATGGTCTAAAATTCCAGCAGAGCATTGTAAGAAACTCATTGATGGTTACCGGAAGCGGTTGATCGCAGTTATTTTGGCTAAAGGTTGTGCAACCAAGTATTAGGCTGAGGGTGCCAATACTTTTGTCCGGCCCATTTTTGGAGCTTTGTGTGAAATGATCAATGTTTTGCTTTTTGCTTCATTTTCTTTTGTGTTTTTTCATTGAAGGCAAATTAAATGAAGATAATAATACTGAAGAATTTGTGATTGCAATCATTTTCAGGAAGAAACTGAGTATTATCTTACAGAATTGCAGGGGTGTCAATACTTTTGGCCAACACTGTATATATATATAACAAGATTCCTAACATAAAACAAAATTTAAGTATAAGCATTTAATATGCGTCAGAGTTTCACATAATGTTTTTGTAGATTTAAAAACTTATCTTTGACAGTCCCATGCGTATCACTGCAATAGCGGCTTCAGCAGGGAAGGTGTAGCATCTACTCATATAATTGGGAGTTTGGGATTTGGGCGTTATAGCCGAATCCCAAAATTTTTTGCGGCACTGCGAGCGATGACGCGTCGCGTCATCACAAGTCGCAGCCGCACTAGCTCACACCGCCGCCATCCTGGCAACCGTCGGCCCCGCCGCGAGGCCGACGCTGCCCGGATGCCGACGGTGCCTTCCGCCCCTCGCCCCTCTCTCAACGCTGGGGCCTCGGATGCTGATCGACTTGCGGTGTAGGGGCTGTGGGCGGGTTGACGGCAGCCAGTGACGTCCTCCTGTCGCCGGCGCCCGCCAATGGGAGTGAGCGGGGCGTGTCAGCCTGACACGCCCCGCTCACTCCCATTGGCCGCCGCCGGTGATGTCGTCCTGTTGTCTGCGGCGGCCAATAGGAGTGAGTGGGGCGTGTCAGGCTTAGCAGCCTGACACGCCCCGCTCAATCCCATTGGCCTCCGTAGCCCCTGCAAGCTGATTGTCCGCTGCCGCTTACGTCACACCCACACTGACCAATCACACATCGTACTACCTCACATGCCTCAGCACAGCTCTTTTGACGCCACCAGGCTACGGACCGCTCCGCTGGTGCGCCCTCTACACAACGCCACTCCTCTATACACTCCCTGACTTTACATAGTAACATAGTAACATAGTTTTTAAGGTTGAAGGAAGACTCTAAGGGTACCGTCACACGTGGCGATCTCCCGGGCGATTCCATAGGCGACGCTGAGGCGTGGCCTGTCGCCGGCGACATCGCCAATGCGTCGCCTAATGTAAATGGGCGACGGCGACACACCTGAGTGGTCGCCTGGTTTCACATCAGAGTTGTGAAACCAGGCGACCATTCTTGGGCGATGTGTGCTGATCGCCCTGTGTAACATCTCATGAGCGATGTGAAAGGCGACAGCACACATCGCCTATACCATTCCTGTAGGCGTTTCAGGGCGTATTTACTACCTCTTGTGGTCTGCATGGATTGGTGGCAGCTCGATTGTTACGATTGGTTGTCTTGTTCCTCGGCGCCATATTTGATGATGTGTACGTCCAAAGGTGTATTACCCAGGAGCGTACATACTGTACAGTAGCGCATTAATGTCGCCTCTGCGTCAGCGGCTGTGTTCAAAAGTGCAGAGAGATGTGCCACAAATGTGTGCTTTAACAGAAACACAAATGTCATTACATCCCAACTTAGTCTGCATGGAGAAGGAAATGATAGGTGTCTATACATCCCATAACTGCAAACACACAAATATCTGTGCACACACAATACTTTCAAGGCTGCAATATTATGCAGACCAAGAAAGCAAGAGTAATCTTATTAGACAACGCAGTAGCACAACACACTTAACAAAAGCGCTGTACATATTGACTGTACAAGAAAACGTCACACGAGCGTCGTGCTTTGCCTTCTTGGCAACGCCAATGCGTTATAGCAATAATCCGCCACACATCACACGAGAGTTGTCTATAAAGCACCGAGCCATTTACATGTAACGACACATTAAAATAATGACCAATCACACGTCCTCAAGGCGTCACACAACATTATGTTAACGCCTATCTCCGAGATGCGGCTCAAATTTACGCCCACATCGCTAATATGGTAGCTCTGTGTGGCGCGGAAGCGGCGACCAGCGATTTGATCGCCCCTGGGCCTTGGGCGACGCTCAGGCAATTTCCGGTCGGGTTGTCGCCCGAGCGTCGTCTAAGTTGTCACCCGAGCGTCGCCTAGTGTAAATGAGCGACGGCGACCTTAGGCGACATGCAAATATGTGCACGTGCACGTGCGTCGCCTATGGCAGTGTTTCCCAACTCCAGTCCTCAAGGCACACCAACAGGTCATGTTTTCAGGATTTCCTTATCATTAGACAGATGATGGAATTATCCCCTGTGCAAGTGATTAAATTATCACCTATGCAATCCTAAGGAAATCCTGAAAACATGACATGTTGGTGTGCCTTGAGGACTGGAGTTGGGAAACACTGGCCTATGGAATCGCCCGGGAGATCGCCACGTGTGACGGTACCCTAAGTCCATCTAGTTCAACCCATAGCATAACATGTTGATCCAGAGGAAGGCAAAAAAAAACCATGTGGCAAACACTAAAATTCCTTCCTGACTCCAGATATGGCAGTCAGACTAGTTCCCTGGATGAACGCCCTATCAAAGGATCTAGTATATATAACTGGTAATATTATAGTTTTCAAGAAAGGCATCCAGGCCCTTCTTAAATGTTAATAGTGAGTCACTCATTACAACATCATGTGGCAGAGAGTTCCATAGTCTCACTGCTCTTACAGGAAAGAATCCAGTCTGTGATTATGATTAAACCTTCTTTCCTCCAGACGTAGAGGATGCCCCCTTGTCCCCATCTCAGGCCTAAGAGTAAAGAGATCATTAGAAAGTTCTCTGTACTGTCCCCTCATATATTTATACATTATTATAAGATCACCCCTAAGCCTTCGTTTTTCCAAGCTAAATAACCCCAAGTTTAATAACCTGTCTTGGTATTGCAGACCCCTCAGTCCTCTAATAACCTTGGTTGCTCTTCTCTGGACCCACTCTAGTTCAGCTATGTCTTTCCTATACACCGGAGACCAGAATTGTACACAGTATTCTAAGTGTGGTCGCACTAGTGATTGTATAGAGGTAAAATTATGTTCTCCTCATGAGCCTCTATGCCTCTTTTAATGCATCCCATTATTTTATTTGCCTTTGCAGCAGCTGCCTGACACTGGCCACTAAATGTGAGTTTGTCATCTACCTATACACCCAGGTCTTTTTCACTGACAGTTTTGCCCAGTGTTTTACAATTAAGCACATAATTATACGTTTTGTTTCCTCTGCCCAAGCGCATGACCTTACATTTATCCCCATTAAAGGTCATTTGCCATTTATCAGCCCAAGCTTCTAGTTTACATAAATCCTCCTGTAATATAAAATTGTCCTCCTCTGTATTGATTACCCTGCAGAGTTTAGTGTCATCTGCAAATATTGAGATTCTACTCCGCATGCCCCCTACAAGGTCATTAATAAATATATTAAAAAGAAGCGGGCCCAACACTGACCCCTGTGGTACCCCACTGTTAACTGTGACCCATTCTGAGTGTGTTCCATTAATGACCACCCTTTGTTTCCTATCGCTAAGCCAGTTTTTAACCCAATTACACATATTTTCCCCTATCCCCATTGCTCTCATTTTATGTATCAACCTTTTGTGTGGCACCGTATCAAAAGCTTTTGAAAAGTCCATATACACCACATCCACTGCATTTCTTTGGTCCTGTCCAGAACTTACTTCTTCTTGAAGCTTATCAGATTAGTTGGACAGGAACGGTCCCTCGTAAAACCATGTTGATATTGGGTCATGAGGTTATTTTTCTTCAGATACTCCAGTATAGCATCTCTTAGAAAACCCTCTAGGATTTTACCCACAGTATAGGTTAAGCTTACTGGCCTATAATTTCCAAGTTCAGTTTTTGTTCCCTTTTTGAATATTGGCACCACATATGCTATACGCCAGTCCTGTGGTACAGACCCTGTTATTATGGAATCTTTAAAGATTAAAAATAATGGTCTATCTATGACAGTACTTAATTCCTGCAGCACTCTGGGGTGTATCCCATCCGGGCCCGGGGATTTGTCAATTTTAGTGATTTTTAGACGATGCCGTACTTCCTGCTAGGTTAAGCAGGTGACATTTAATTGACAGTTTTTGTTATCACTGATCATATTGTCTGTCATGGGATTTTCTTGTGTAAATACTGTTGAAAAAAAGTCAATTTAGCATATTGGCTTTTTCTTCATCCTCATCCACCATTTTACCCAGATTATTTTTAAAGGGGCCAACACAATCATTTTTTAGTTTCTTACTATTTATGTAGTTAAAAAATATTTTGGGATTATTTTTACTTTCTCTGACAATGAGTCTCTGTCTCAATCTTTGCTGCCTTGATTTGCTTTTTATAAATGTTATTTAATTTTCTGTAATTATTTAATGCCTCATCACTACCTACTTGCTTTAATTCCCTAAATGCTTTCTTTTTGTCATTTATTGCGCCCCTTACAGCCTTATTTAGCCATAGTGGTTTCCTCCTATTTCTAGCATGCTTATTCCCATAGGGTATATATTGTGCACAGGCCCTATTCAGGATGCTAACAAACGTCTCCCACTTGCTTTGTGTACTTTTATGTCTCAGGATATCGTCCCATTTTATTGCACTAAGATCATCTCTCAACCGTTGGAAATTTGCCTTCCTGAAGTTTAGTGTCCTTGTAGCCCCTCTACTACACATCTTATTAAAGGATACTTGAAAACTTATTATTTTATGATCACTATTACCCAAGTGATCTCCAACCTGTATATTTGATATGCGGTCTGGCCTGTTGGTTAATATTAGGTCCAGCAGTGCCCCCCTTCTTGTTGGGTCCTGAACCAGTTGTGAAAGGTAATTGTCTCTCATAGTTGTCAAAAACCTATTACCTTTGCTAGAACTGCAGGTTTCTGTTCCCCAATGTATTTCAGGGTAGTTGAAGTCCCCCATAATAATGACTTCTCCCTCAGTCACTGCTTCATCTATTTGCTTTATGAGGATATTCTCCTCCACTTCCATTATTGTTGGAGACTTATAACAAATCCCTATCAGTAATTTATTATTTTTTTCCCCATCCCCTTATCTCCACCCACAGGGACTCTACATTACCATTAGATTCACCTATATTATCACGCAGGATGGGTTTTAAGGATGATTTTACGTATAAACATACACCTCCCCCTCGCTTATTTGTACAGTCATTTCTGAACAGACTATAGCCCTGTAAATTAACAGCCCAGTCATGGCTCTCATCCAGCCATGTCTCCGATATCCCCACCATGTCATAATTATTTTCCAACAAAATCAATTCTAATTCAATTCTTTGCTCAGGTATTTTCACATTTACACTCACTGCCCAGTAATAAATAACTCACGCCAATCTTTCCTCCTCCACTCCTTTCAGCTGCCTCCACACAAGGAGCCCCAGCCCCACAGGCCAGCCTCCAACCTCCTACACACCTCCCTAACTGTCCCGTCACATGTAGGGATATCGCTGCAGCGATGCAGCCATATGCTACGTGCACGGCCATGTGAATAGCTCCATCGCACCTGGCGTCACATAATGCCATTTCGCCGCAATGGGGCAACCGCGATGGACGCTGCATCCATCGCCGCATCCAGCTCCACGCATGCTTGCGTGGATCCCAGCCCCAGTCACATGCCAGTCTCCTGTGCCGCAGTGAGCGCTGTATGGAGGGAGCAGTCCCTCCCCTCAGGTCACACATGTCACCTGAGCGGAGGGAGCGGATTGGGCGCTGTGTGGTTAACACAGGACACCCATCTGATTGCCCAGGACTCGCTGTCCTGGACCAATCGGTTGCCCCTCCTGTCTTTACCACAGAGTGCCAAATCCCCTTGCAGCGCCGGCCTATGGGAGTGAGCGGGGCGTGAAAGGCTTTGCAGCCTGCCACGCCCCCCTCACTCCCATTCGCCCCCTACACCGCCGCCCACACGATGTCACGTACAATGCTCCCAGCACCCGCCCACAGCCAGGTTGCACCGCCGCACATCGCCCCCCCGGGTCACACATGATTTGTCACCCGGTAGCCGCCCGCCTCATCACCTGGAAGCCGGTGCTTCCACCCGCAACGAGGCCTGCGGCGTTGGGGCGATGGTAGCACCATCGCAAGCACCGTCACACCGTGCTAATCCCCGACCATTTAGCCATATCGCTGCAGCGATCCAGCGATATGCTACGTGCGCGCCCATGTGAATAGCCCCATCGCAGCTGGCGTCACTTTATGCCATTTCCCCGCAATGGCGCAGCCACGTTGGATGCTGCCTCCATCGCCGCCTGCAGCTCCACGCATGCTGGGGCTGATCATAGCCCCAGTCACACGCCAGTCTCCTGTCTGGTGGAGGGAGCTGCATGTAGGGAGAAGTCCCTCCCCTCAGGTCACACATCTGACCTGAGCGCAGGGAGCGGATTCGGCGCTCTGTAGTCAACACAGGACGCCCATCCCATTGCCCAGGACTCCCCGTCCTGAACCAATCGGATGGCCGTCCTGTCTTTACCACAGAGCGCCCAATCCGCTTGCAGGGGCGCCGCCGGCCAATGCGAGTAAGCGGGGCGTGAAAGACTTTCCTGCCTGCCATGCCCCGCTCACTCCCATTCCCCGCCGCCCCCCACAGGACGCTACGTACAATGCCCACAGTACCAGCCCACAAGCAGGTAGCACCGCTGCACATCGCCCCCCGGCTCACACATGATTTGTGACCCAGTAGCTGGGCGCCTCATTGCTTGGAAGCCGGTGCTTGCACCCGCCACGAGGCGTTCGCCGTTCAGACGATGGTAGCACCATCGCAAGCACCGTCACACCGTCTAAATTCACGGTCATTTGCCGTCACGTCCCCAACACACGCCTAATCCCCGTGCAATATCGCACCGTCTGACGGTACATTTACGGTCACGCCCTCCTCTGCTGCCTGTCACCATCTACATACCCACCCTCCAGTCACGTAGATGTATGTCTCTTTACCCTCCCCGCCCCCTACACACTGCCCCTCCGCTCACTTATATCTTTTATTCTCTTTGCAGCTCTTATTGTCAAAATAAATAAAAGTCAAAAAGAAGTCAAGTATTTTAAGGTTTACACTACCTGCCCACTAATAAATAACGCCCCTCCACAGACGGCAATCTGTCCTCCTCCTTTCTGCTGCCTCCACAGAAGGACCACCAGCCCCACAGGCCAGCCTCCAACCTCCTACACACCGCCCTAACTGTCCCGTCACACACAGCGATAGCGATGCAGCAATATGCTATGTGCCCCGCCATATGAATAGCCCCATCGCAGCTGCCGTCACATGATGCCATTTCCCTGCAATAACGCCATCAAAATGGACGCTGCATCCATTGCCGCCTGGAGCTCGATGCATGCTGGGGTTGATCCCAGCCCCAGTCACATGCCAGTCTCCTGTGCCGCAGTGGGGGCTGTATGGAGGGAGCAGTCCCTCCCCTCAGGTCACACATGTCACCTGAGCCGAGGGAGCGGATTGCCCGCACTGTGGTAAACACAGGACGCCCATCCGATTGGCCAGGACTCGTCGTCCTGGACCAATCGGTTGCCCGTCCTGTCTTAAAACAGAGCGCCAAATCCGCTTGCAGGGGCGGCGCAGGCCAATGGGAGTGAGCGGGGCGTGAAAGCCTTTGCAGCCTGTCACGCCCCGCTCACTCCCATTCGCCGCTGACACCGCCGCCCACAGGACGCTACGTACAATGCCCCCAGCACCCGCCCACAGCCAGGTAGCACCGCCGCACATCGCCCCTGGGTCACACATGATTTCTGACCCGGTAGCCGGGCGCCTCATCGCTGGATGCCGCTGCTTGCACCCGCCACGAGGCGTCCGATGTTGGGGCGATGGTAGCACCATCGCAAGCACTGTCACACCGTGCAAATCCCCGCCCAGTTAGCCATATCGCTGCAGTGATACAGCGATATGCTACGTGCGCGCCCATGTGAGTAGCCCCATTGCAGCTGCCGTCACTTGATGCCCTTTCGCCGCAATGGGGCCGCCGCCTTGGACGCTGCCTCCATCGCCGCCTGCAGCTCCACGCATGCTGGGCCTGATCATAGCCCCAGTCACACGCCAGTCTCCTGTGCGGTGGAGGGAGCTGCATATAGGTAGAAGTCCCTCCCCTTAGGTCACACATCTGACCTGAGCGCAGGGAGCGGATTCAGCGCTCCATACTGAACACAGAACGCCCATCCCATTGCCCAGGACTCGCCGTCCTGGACCAATCGGATGGCCGTCCTGTCTTTACTACAGAGCGCCCAATCCGCTTACAGGGGCGCCAGCGGCCAGTGCGAGTAAGTGGCCCGTCAAAGACTTTCCAGCCTGCCACGCCCTGCTCACTCCCATTCCTCACCACCGCACACAGGACGTTACGTACATTGCCCACAGTACCCGCCCACAACCAGGTAGCACCGCTGCATATCGCCCCCCGGGTCACACATGATTTGTCACCCGGTAGCCGCCCGCCTCATTGCCTGGAAGCCGCTGCTTCCACCCACCACGAAGCCTCCGCCATTCGGCCGATGGTAGCACCATCGCAAGCAGCGTCACAACCGTCTAAATTCGCGCTTATTTGCCTTCAAGTCCCCAACACACGCCTAATCCCCGTGCTATATAGCACCGTCTGACGGAAACATTTACGATCACGCCCTCCTCTGTTGCCTCTCACCATCTACATACCCACCCTCCAGTCACATGCATGTATGTGTCTTTACCCTCCCCGCCCCTACACACTGCCCCTACGCTCACTTATATCTTTTATTCTCTTTGCAGCTCTTATTATCAAAATAAATAAAAGTCAAAAAGAAGTCAAACGTCACTGTGCCCTCCAGGAATCATCAAAACTCTCACTGCTACAGCTGCCACTGCCTTCTATCTTCCTCCAGGTATTTTAAGGTTTACACTGCCTGCCCACTAATAAATAACACCCCTCCACAGATGCCAATCTTTCCTCCTCCTTTCTGCTGCCTCCACAGAAGCACCACCAGCCCCACAGGCCAGCCTCCAACTTCCTACACACTGCCCTAACTGTCCCGTCACACGTAGCGATAGCGATGCAGCAATATGCTACGTGCCCCGCCATATGAATAGCCTCATCGCAGCTGCCGTCACATGATGCCATTTCCCCGCAATAACTCCATCGGAATGGACGCTGCGTCCATTGCCGCCTGGAGCTCGACGCATGCTGGGGTTGATCCCAGCCCCTGTCACATGCCTGTCTCCTGTGCGGCGGAGGAAGCTGCATGTAGGGAGCAGTCCCTCCCCTCAGGTCACACATGTGACCTGAGCGGAGGGAGCAGATTGGGCGCTCTGTGGTAAACACAGGACGCCCATCCGATTGGCCAGGATTCGCCATCCTGGCCCAATCGGATGGCCATTCTGTCTTTACTACAGAGCGCCCAATCCGCTTGCAGGGGTGGCAGCGGCCAATGCAAGTGAGCGGGGCGTGAAAGGCTTTGCAGCCTGCCACGCCCCCCTCGCTCCCATTCGCCCCCGCCACCACTGCCCACACGACGTTACATACAATGCTCCCAGCACCCGCCCACAGCCAGGTTGCACCGCCGCACATCGCCCCCCAGGTCACACATGATTTGTGACCCGGTAGCCACCCGTCTCATCACCTGGAAGCCGGTGCTTGCACCCGCCACCAGACGTCCGCCGTTGGGGCGATGGTAGCACCATCGTAAGCACCGTCACACCGTGCAAAACCAACCCAATTTTGCCATAGTGATGCAGCGATATGCTACGTGCGCGGTCATGTGAATAGCCCCATCGCAGCTGCCGTAACATCATGCCTTTTCGCTGCAATGGGGCCGCCGGGATAGACGCTGCGTCCATCGCCACCTGAAGCTCCACGCATGCTGGGACTTATCCCAGCCCCAGTCACATGCCACTCTCCTGTGCAGCAGAGGGAGCTGCATGTAGGGAGCAGTCCCTCCCCTCAGGTCACACATCTGACCTGAGCGCAGGAAGCCAATTGGGCGCTCTGTACTCAACACAGGACGCCCATCCGATTGCCCAGGACTCGCCCTCCTGAACCAATCGGATGGGCGTCCTGTCTTTACCACAGAGCGCCCAATACGCTTGCAGGGGCCTTGCCAGCCAATGGGAGTGAGCGGGGTGTGAAAGCCTTTGCAGCATGCCACGCCCCTCTCCCATTCATCCCCGCCGCTGCCCACAGGACGCTAAGTACAATGCCCCCACCACCCACCCACAGCCAGGTAGCACCGCCGCACATCGCCCCTCGGGTCACACATGATTTGTGACCCAGTAGCTGGGCGCCTCATCGCCTGGAAGCCGCTGCTTGCACCCACGACGAGGCGTCCGACGTTGGGCCGATGGTAGCACCATCGTAAGCACCGTTACACCGTGCAAATCCGCAGCGCTTTCGCGTCACGTCGCCAATGCACGCCTAATCGCTGTGCGATATCGGACCGTCTGACGGTACTTTTACAGTCATGCCATCCTCTGCTGCCTGTCACCATCTACATACCCACCCTCCTGTCACGTGCATGTATGTGTCTTAACCCTCCACACCCCCTACACACTGCCCCTCCGCTCACTTATATCTTTTATTTGCTTTGCAGCTCTTATTGTCAAAATAAATAAAAGTCTACAATAAGTCAAACATCACTGTGCCCTCCAGGAATCATCACAACTCTCACTGCTACAGCTGCCACTGCCTTCTATCTTCCTCCAGCCGACTATTTCGCCAAGCGCAACGCTCTTCAACAATTACAACCGCTTGATCTCTCCCCGTCATGTTGCCTCTACCAGCCGAGGTCACCACTGCACTCTGCCTATAACGAGTTCTTTGTCTAAAGTCACTCTGGCCTCCAGTATTCTTCCACAGCTGCCACTGCCTTCTACCTTCCTGCAGCCTACTATTTCGCCTAACGCAACGCAGTCCCACTCTGACTAGATGCCTATGTCGCCCTTTCACGTTGTCTACACCTGCCTACCTAATTCCTGACCTCTGTCAAAAACTCTTTCAGAGTCAACATTCACTCTGCCCTGTACTACTTCACTGGACTCTCACAGCTACAGCTGCCACTGCCTCCTACCTTCCTCCAACCTACTACTTCTCACAGAGCACCGCCTCTTATCCTCTCAAAACCTGACTACCTTCACCACTCAGGTTTACTCTCACTATCTACTACCTGTTGTCTCATCCTAACTCTGTGCTCAGATACTTGCCCTATTCACTCCTCTGAGACTTTGCTCTACGCTTGGCTCCTCCAAAAATGTATTCTACTCAACAGGACCGCAACAAGGCCCGCGCACTTCAAGCCAAGTTACGCCGCACTAATGAAATTCCACAGAAAAACGCAAACGTCTAGACCAAGTTAAGGCTTCTCGCAAACGCCGCCTTGCTCAAGAGTCTACTCTTGACAAAGCCAAGAGATTGGCTCTTCACAAAATAAAACAAACTAAATTAACACCTTCAAACAACCCTTTCACACCACTTCATGACATTCACACATCTGCTTCTATACCCACCAACATTCTTTCACACTCTCCAGCCCCTACTTCCTCCTTACTCTTACACCACACTCAACCCTTCTCTCAACAGCCACAGACTCTACCAATACTCCCGCCCCAAAACACACGACTTATCTATCTTTCACGCCTTACTAAACCCTTCCAGCTTCTACTACTCCACCACTATTACCACTACAATATCCACTTTTTACACACGATGAAAATTCCATTCTACAACACACAGTCATGCCATGACATCTCTATGTCCCTATTGCCTTGCTTTGCATTTTCCACTTGAGATGCCAACACAAAAAAAATTTACCCACTGCTGTCAGAAAGGTAAAGTCATTCTGCCACCTATTAAGTCTCCCCCTGTCTTGCAAATGTTGATGACAGGTCAACATGAATACTCACACAATTTCATGGACAATATTCGATCCATCAACAGCTCTTTTGCTTTCACCTCAATGGGGGCTACCCTTTCACCACCTCCTGGATATGGCCCTTACTGCTTCCGGATTCAAGGCCAAATCTATCATCGCACTGGCACACTACATCCCGCTGACCAAGAAACTCCAAAATTTGCACAACTATACATTCTTGACACCACCCATGCCAATTAACAACGACTCCAGTATAAAGAAAATGAGAAATGTCACCGTTTACTCACCATTATTGCCAATTTAATGCAAGACATTAATCCTTTCACCGACGCTTATCGCATGTTTCATGACGTTGAACAGCAAGAAACTATCAAAGCACAACAACAGGGAACTCTAATGCCACAAATCACCATGGCTATTAAACAAGATCGGAATCAGGATCACCGCCGCTATAATCAACCAACTGTCAGTGAAGTTGCTATAGTCTTTCAAAATGATGATGGCGAACCTCCCTTCCAGAGAGACATTAAAATTCATTTGAAACCTGACCCACACAATCCTTTGGCTCCAAAAACTCAACGCATTAGTATTCTTCACAGTAATTTAGATGCCCTCATGTATCCTCTCTTTTATCCTTATGGAGAACAAGGCTGGCATGATGCTCTATTACAACAAGGACAGAGTGCACGAAGAGTCACACAATTACAGTTTTACAGCTACCATTTGGCCATCCGAAAAGATTTTAATCCACTACTCAATGGCGGCAAACTCACCCAACAATATTTTGTTGATGCCTACGTCAAAATTGAAGCCAACCGACTAAATTACATACATCAACACGATCTTAAGGTTGAGGATTACTGCTCCCTACAACAACATTTACTTTCAAAATCAATTGAAAAGGGCATCCCTATTGGAAGAACTCTCATTTTATCCTCCTCCTTTGAAGGCAGTCCTCGCAATATGCAACAACGGTATCAGGATGCCATGGCTTTCGTCTCTAAATATGGTCGCCCCGATCTATTTGTTACTATGACATGCAATCCTAAGTGGTCCGAAATTACTGATAATTTACAACCAAGGCAACTTGTCGAACATCGCCCTGACTTAGTCTCACGTGTTTTTAAAATTAAACTCGATTCCCTCTGAGATTAACCATGGATTATTTGGAACAGTCTCTGCCATTCTACATGTCATTGAGTTCCAAAAACGTGGACTTCCACATGCCCATATTTTAATCATACTGGATAAAGCCTCAAAAATCAACTCCGATCAAGACATTGACAACATTGTATGGGCCGAAATACCTGACAAGACCACATATCCTCTGCTTCACAACATTGTTCTAACTAACTTGATTCATGGTCCCTGTGGTCAAGCCAACCCTCACTCCCCCTGTATGCAAGATGGACACTGTACCAAAGGCTTTCCAAAAAAATTTCAAACACCATTATACAAAGTGATGGCTATCCACTTTACCGCAGAAACAGTGGAACTACATACCAATATAAATCTAAAGCTATCGACAATTCTTGGGTTGTACCATATAACCCTTATTTGCTAAAAAAATACAACTGTCACATCAATGTGGAAATTTGTGCCAGCATTACAAGTGTCAAGTATTTATTTAAGTATGTCTATAAAGGACATGACAAGGCCAATCTGGAAATCGCCCAAAATCTTCTCCAACATGATGAAACTAATCATTATGTCGATTCACGCTATGTCAGTCCACCGGAAGCAGGATGGAGAATCTTCCATTTTCCCATGCACAAACAATCTCATGCTATTATAGGTGGCCGATGGGAACGTCGAAAACAAAGAGGCAACACTGTCATTGGACGCATGTATACCGTGAGTCTCAAAGACCAAGAACGCTATTATTTACGGTTATTATTATTACACCTAAAAGCACCCACAAGTTTGCAGGACCTTAGGACTGTCCATGGGATTACTCATCTAACCTTTCGAGATGCTGCCTTAGCGTTAGGCTTATTACTAGATGATAGTGTCTGGAGAAATACTCTACTAGACGCCACTGTTATGAACATGCCTACACAACTTCGGGAGATGTTTGCTTACATTTGTATTTTTGGAACACCTACTAATCCCTCCCATTTGTGGAACGAATTTAAAACACACTTCATACAAGATTTCTGTTTCACATACCACAACAACAGTGACGTTTGTATCCATTGTGAAACCTATGCTATGAAACACGTTCAGAGAGGTCCTATTCATTCATGGAAAGTCATATTTAGATTATAATTTACCACGCCCCGCTACCTACGTCCTTTGCCAGAAAATGACCATGATAAAGATTTAGAATTAGCTACTGCAAATGACATGAAACAACATCTCAATCCTGACCAACTATTCGCTTTCAATACCATTGTAGATGCTTTACAAAACAACTCATCTACACCTAAGTGTTTCTTTATTGATGGCCCTGGTGGCAGTGAAAAGACCTATTTATACCATGTCCTCATACATTATGTCCGAGGACAAGGACATGTCGTATCACCTGCTGCCACTACAGGAATTGCTGCCAATTTACTGCCTGGAGGACAAACTATGTATTCTCTGTATGGCATTCCTATTCCCATTAATGAATCATCTGTTTCCAGAATAACCACAGATACTAATGCTGCCAACAAGCTAAAAAATTCTCAACATTTCATCATTGATGAGTGTACTATGGCACAAACCCATTCTTTACAAGTTATTGACAGACTACTTAAAGATGTCATGACTATACATGTTGACCACAAAAATACTATTCCGTTTGGTGGTAAAGTCTTCATTCTTGGAGGAGATTTCCGTCAATGCCTTCCAGTCCTTATGCATGCCAGCAGAACGGAAATTGTGGATTGTTGTCTTAAGTATTCTCAAACTCTGGAAACACTTTACACGGCTCCCATTGTTTAACAACATGCGATCAAGAGATCCCGATTATAGTACTTGGTTACTTCGCCTGGGCAATGGTCAGCTCTCAAATGACTACAGTCTAGGAGACGATGTGATTGAAATTCCTCCTGACATGTTGACCTCTGGGTGTTTAGTCACTGACATATTTGGCACAAACATTCATATTAATGTTAAAGGGATCCTGTCACCCCCAAATCACCTCTAAACCTATTAAAACCTGTCCCTAGAGCATATTAACACTGTCCCTACACTCCTTTTAGCTCCTAAATGGCATTAGTCAAAGTGAATATAAACGTTTTATAAGTACCTGATTAGTCATGATAATGAGTGACTATGCTATTCATAGTCACTCATCAAGGCAGCCCCTCTTCTTCATATCACGCCTATTCAGGCGTGCTCGTCAGTCTATGTTCAAAATCGCGCCTCCCTGCGCGCCTCCCCTCTCTCTCATAGCGTCCGGGCTTCACTGTAAGCTGTATGACGCGATTCGCGTCATTCCCAGCGCCGGATGACGTATTTGCAGCCGCGCCGCGCTGTCAGCTTCAAGTCCCGCACTGCGCATGCGCATGGGCATGCGCAGTGCGTATTTTGAAGCTGACAGCGCGGCGCGGCTGCAAATACGTCATCCGGCGCCGGGAATGACGCGAATCGCGTCATACAGCTTACAGTGAAGCCCGGACGCTATGAGAGAGAGGGGAGGCGCGCAGGGAGGCGCGATTTTGAACATAGACTGACGAGCACGCCTGAATAGGCGTGATATGAAGAAGAGGGGCTGCCTTGATGAGTGACTATGAATAGCATAGTCACTCATTATCATGACTAATCAGGTACTTATAAAACGTTTATATTCACTTTGACTAATGCCATTTAGGAGCTAAAAGGAGTGTAGGGACAGTGTTAATATGCTCTAGGGACAGGTTTTAATAGGTTTAGAGGTGATTTGGGGGTGACAGGATCCCTTTAATAACAGTGAAAGTGTTTTGTATGCTGCATCACAATGCAATACTATGTCCGAAAAATGAAGATGTTGAATATCTCAATTCTATCATTATGGACCACTTAGATGGCCAATATGTATTATATATAAGTGATGATTCTGTGGATAATGATGATGCTAATGAAACAGAACAGTACCCCATTGAATTTGTACATTCTCTCACCCCATCTGGCATGCCACCACATCGCCTACAACTACAAATAGGAACTATTGTCATGCTACTACGCAACCTTAATACTAAAAAAGGATTATGTAACGGAACTCGCCTCTTTGTGACCTCATTACATCCACATGTCATTCAGGCAAAGGTCATCTCTGGATCAGCTGAAGGCGAGTTGGTTTTAATACCACGGATTGATTTGTGTCCATCTGAAACTGGGTTACCATTTAAATTACGTAGACGACAGTTCCCTGTTAAACCAGCTTTCGCTATGACCATTATTAGGACAGATTCTAAATCGTGTGGGTATTTATCTTCCTCAACCAGTGTTTGACCATGGACACCTCTATGTTGCTTTCTCAAGAGTCAAACAACGCTCTCATGTCAAAGTTAAGGTCTTGGACACACCACTTCAAGGAAAGTTGTTGCATGGTAGTGATAAAGTGTTTACTAAAAATGTGGTTTACAAAAATGTTTTAAACTGAACTTACTCTTCACTTTTTTCATTCCTATACACATTGTATTATATTACATCAATACTGTTTTACTAATATTACTATATATCTTTACAATCTACAGATACATATGACATGATACAAATAGCACTGACACATAACATTCACGTCACCATCATTACATTTTAGTCTAAGGTCTCCATCTCTATCTGTATATGTATATATGCTATTCTTTAATATCAGCACAGAGTTGATATGAATCATCAACATTTTCACTGTTGATGATAGAAATCTACTTTGTTTATAAGACTGTGTCAAAGATTCTAAGACACTTTGACGTCTTTTCATTGGGTAGGTTTTTTTTGTGAACAGCTATAGAGTTGGGTGGGCGGCTGTTCACCATATCTCCTCCTGTGCCTCTATTCCATATAGATACACACATTACTACATAGAAATTAGTACATAGAAACATCATTATATATATATCAGTTTTTCTACTTATCTTTTCTGAACTTCACACATAAGTTCTGTCTTTATACATACACATTAAACCAATACTTTAATTTATTACATTTCGCTTATATGTATATATTTACTATATTTGATATGTATATAAATATATATTTACCTGTTACCTACACACTGTTTCCCTTATATTTGAAATAATTTACATTTCATACTTATAACTATGTATGTACAGCAGGGGCGGACCCAGACTGTAGTGGGCCCTGGTGCAAGAAATTTTTCGGGGCCCCCCCCTCTCGCAACTCAGTGCCAGAACAGTGCCGCGGGTGTGCAGCACAGCCAGCGGCGTAGCAACTGTTTGTGGCGCCCGGGGCGGTCGAAAAATTTGCTGCCCCTTTGGTTGTTGATAATCTGGAAGTATACATAGTATACACTGTCTGCCCCTATATACAAGAATATAACTACTATACTAAAACACTAAGAGAAGGGGTGCAATTGCCACCTCTGCACAACCCCAGTGTATGGCAACAAGCAGGACTCAAGGAGGGCCCGGGGCCGAAGCAATTTTCGCCGCCGTGCTGTGGAGTTCATAATGTAATATAAATGCAAAAAACCTTTATTCTTAATATGATGTCACAATACCGGGATCTGAGGATCTTCTATTTCGAGGTCAGGTGCTCTCTGATGCCATGTTGCTGTCTGTCTCGCTGTCGTCCTCTTTTGACACTGAGCGGTGGACAAGAGGGCATTAACTGGTTAATAACAAGAAGTATGGAGTGTACTAACTGAGCCATAAACCCTCCCCATACCATGACGTATGGTGTGTACTAACTGAGCCATAAACCCTCCCCATACCATGACGTATGGTGTGTACTAACTGAGCCATAAACCCTCCCCATACCATGACGTATGGTGTGTACTAACTGAGCCATAAACCCTCCCCATACCATGACGTATGGTGTGTACTAACTGAGCCATAAACCCTCCCCATACCATGACGTATGGTGTGTACTAACTGAGCCATAAACCCTCCCCATACTAGTAGGATTACTATATGGATTTTAGTATTAGGGTACGGACACACTGGCGTGAAACTCTGATGAGTGCAATGTGTGATTTTCTCACATTGCAATCAATCTCTGAGCGCACACTGGTGAGTGTCGGACGCTTTTTTCTCATCCAGATTCAGGATGAGAAAAAAGTTGCAACATGCTGTGACAATCTGCGATTCACGTGCGAGACTCACCAATGCAAGTCTATGGGTCCGACAAAAATCACTGACCGCACACGGATCATCCAAGAGGCATCTGTTTTTTTCACGGATACATTCTCATTCTATAGCTCAGAACACTGCAAAATGTTCCTGTAAATGATTCTACACTAATAGCTGCTGAGGAAAGAACAGATTGCACACGGATGTGATCTGAGAGAAATGTCGGACACTCGCACAGCAGTTGCCAAACAGACCAAAAAACAGATGTCACTCATCCGACTCTCCTGGATGGGAAACACACCGATTTTAAGGTGGCGGGAGACAGTGTACCACCATGTCCTCAGCTCCCTGCTGTGCACAGACAGTGTACGGTACACTGTCTGTGCACAGCACGGGACTGAGGACATGGTGGTACACTGTGCACATGGTGGTACACTGTCTGTGCACAGCACAGATCTGAGGACATCCCAGAAGAGGCACAATAACCACAGACAGGCAGCGGGAGAACATTGAGCTCGCCCAGGAGAACTACAACTCCCAGCACCCAACACACTACCCAGAAACCATACAATAACTCCCGAACAGGTAGGAGAACTACAATTCCCAGCATGCAACTCCCTGCCAACACAGGAAGGTGGAGGCTGCCGGATGGAGGCAGAGACACCTGGTACAGCCGCCATTATCACCACACACTGCCCCACTCCTCCTGCCCCCCTGTCCTCCTCTCCTCTGTCCCTCCTGCTGCCCCCCCTGTCCTCCTCTCCTCTGTCCCTCCTGCTGCCCCCCCTGTCCTCTTCTCCTGTCCCCCTGTTCCTGTCCTCTTCTCCTGTCCCCCTGTTCCTGTCCTTCTGCCCCCCCTGTCCTCTTCACCTCTGTATGCTGTATATAGTATATGGCCCATATGCAGACTAGTGTGTGTGTGTGTGTGTGTGTGTGTGTGTGTGTGTGTGTGTGTGTGTGTGTATATACATATACACACACACACACACACACACACACACACACACACACACACATACATACACACCCCTTCTCCCACAGATATAATCCCTCTTATTCAGTCTCTCCCCCCCACGTGTACCGTCTCTCCCACTCCATTCATACCTTTTCCCCCTGTGCAGGCTCTCCCAGCCTGTGCCTGTCACCCCATGCGCTCTCTCCCCTCCTGTCTATGTCTCCCCTGTGTGCAGTCTCTCACCCTCTGTTCACTCTCCCCCCTGCACCCATTTCCCCCCTGTGCACTGTGTCTCCCCGATGTGTGCTGTGCACTTATCCTGTGACAGGGGGGGCCCCTGTGTGATGAGCCCCTGTGTGATGTGCCCCTGACCTGACAGGGGGGGCCCCTGTGTGATGAGCCCCTGTGTGATGAGCCCCTGACCTGACAGGGGGGCCCCTGTGTGATGAGCCCCTGTGTGATGAGCCCCTGTGTGATGAGCCCCTGTGTGATGTGCCCCTGTGTGATGTGCCCCTGTGTGATGTACCCCTGACCTGACAGGGGGGCCCCTGTGTGATGAGCCCCTGTGTGATGTGCCCCTGTGTGATGTGCCCCTGTGTGATGTGCCCCTGTGTGATGTGCCCCTGTGTGATGTGCCCCTGACCTGACAGGGGGGCCCCTGTGTGATGAGCCCCTGTGTGATGAGCCCCTGTGTGATGTGCCCCTGTGTGATGTGCCCCTGTGTGATGTGCCCCTGTGTGATGTGCCCCTGTGTGATGTGCCCCTGTGTGATGTGCCCCTGTGTGATGTACCCCTGTGTGATGTACCCCTGACCTGACAGGGGGGGCCCCTGTGTGATGAGCCCCTGTGTGATGAGCCCCTGTGTGATGAGCCCCTGTGTGATGTGCCCCTGTGTGATGTGCCCCTGTGTGATGTGCCCCTGTGTGATGTACCCCTGACCTGACAGGGGGGCCCCTGTGTGATGAGCCCCTGTGTGATGAGCCCCTGTGTGATGAGCCCCTGTGTGATGTGCCCCTGTGTGATGTGCCCCTGTGTGATGTGCCCCTGTGTGATGTACCCCTGACCTGACAGGGGGGGCCCCTGTGTGATGAGCCCCTGTGTGATGAGCCCTGACCTGACAGGGGGGGCCCCTGTGTGATGTGCCCCTTGCTATGGTCCTCTTAGTGCCGTTTTTCCACCCTTTTTCTCTCCCTCCTAATCTGAGCCCAGCAGCAGCAGCTGATTTCTGACTCTGTCTCCTGCATCATTGCTGTGCAGGAAGTAGAGATCTGCTGCTGACGCTCGGCTCAGATTAACAGGGAAAGGATGGGGGCAGTGCTCAGGAGCCCCTGCAAGGGGAGAACACATACAGAGCTACCAGGGGGGCCTACCTGCCAGACCAGGGCCCCCGGTGGCGAGTGATGACGACTGGAGCACATGGAGGGTGAGTGATCTTCCTGCTCCACTGTAGACCGCACTAGAAGAGGAATGGAGGAGGCGGAGCAGGGGCGCTTTTCTATGCGTTCCAACAGTGGTAAGCAGAAATGACGGGCCGGAAGCGGGGGCGGAGCGAGGGCTCACTGGGCTGGCGGCTAGCCGGCCACTGGTTTTAAAGTAGCCACCGTACCGCGCTGCTGGTACAATAGCAAAACCGGGCGGGCCCCCGACGCCGGCCCTGGACAGAATAGTGCCGCGGGTGTGACACCCGACTGCACTAACCCCCCCCCCCCCCCCCCCCCCGGGACACACATGAAGAGCTTACAATGCAGCCTCCTTCCTTCTGCCTTCTGTATGTCAGGGGGAAACGGACCTACCGCTGGAGCCTCAGGGGCCCCCTAGGTGGCCTGGGCCCTGGTGCAACTGCACCAGTTGCACCACGGTAGTTCCGCCCCTGATGTACAGCTCTAACATCTTTACAGTATGATGCTTTGCCATTTTTTTCCACATGTTCTTAAAAAGTATTCTTTTACTTCTTTAGTCTTTTTTCCAAATGCAAAACCATCACAACACAGCTTTTTCCACAATCACACATAGTGTCAGTCATCTCTACTGATCCAGTTTCCACCTCCAACATACACAAGGATCATTTCAATACACTCCCGATGCAATAGCATCGGGCCTTTTTACTAGTGAAAGTATAATGCGTGGTTTATACATACACAATAATAAATGAACATATCCTATTTGTCTCTATAAGGAACAGCTGTTCCGGGTAGCCATATTGCGGCATGAGAAGTTGGAGGAGTGCCTCCAGGCATTGTAACAAGGTCACATGCTCAAAAGATTTCCGGCCGGCCTACTGACACACTAGTCACATGACTGGCCTGTAGTGTCAATGAAGCAGAGGGTGCATGCACATGTGTTGAAATTAGTCCATCATAGGAATACATGAATGGGCACGCAATTTTGCATGCTTACATCATTTATCATTATCCACCACTAATCAGTTAAGTAGAATTATCATAAAAACATCACAGAAGGTATAGTTAATCATAGAGGTCACAAATGACGATCTTAGGATAGATAATATGGGGAATTAAAGGGACACTGTCAGGTCATTTTTCAGTGTGATACTAATATTACCTTTGAATAGGGCCTGGGCAGACCTCTTTTTTTTTTCCAATAAATTTTTATTGAAAGCATTGGGAATAAACAAATAACAACAACATTGACCAACAGTCAAATGAGCACAAAGATACACACGTAAGGTTAATAACATGAGGCAAGGGAATGCCAATTCTAACCTAAGGGGAAGGGTGCAGAAAACAAAGGCAATGTAGGAAAGAAAATCAAGCAATAGTGCAAGAAATCCTAGGTAGGGAGGGGAGAGGGGATGAAAAGGGGGAAAAGAGGACTGCGGGGAAAAGAAAGGAAAGACAGAGACTATCAAACTTCACAAATCATTCTAAATACAAAGAAAAAGCCGGAAATATCCTTGTATAATTATAGCCTAAGCAGCGAACATCGAGCTATCACCGGATAGGAACTGCCAGGGGATTAGAGGCCCAGCCTGACCATATGTCTATCACCCTATTCCTCCGTTTAGAGTCAAGCGATAGCCAGTACTCATGATGGAAAGTTGAATTAAGCCTATCAGCCACTTCTTGTAGAGTAGGGGGAAAATGTGACCTCCTTTAGCGGCAATAGACATTCTCGCGGCAGTTAGAACTATTGAGGCAATGGGCTGAAAATCTCTATGTAAACCGTCTATACCTATGTTTAGAATAGCTAGTTGTGGCGTAAGAGGAACTCCCAGCCCTGTCAGAGTGTGTAAAAGTTGGGAGATAAATGCCCAGAAGGGTTTTAGTTTAGAACAGAACCACCACATATGTGAAAGGGTGCCTTTCTCCCCACACTGCCTCCAGCACAAGTGGGATGCCCCCGCTGTGAAATGTACCAGCCGAGAAGGGGGGAGATACCACCTGAGCTGGATCTTTTTCAGAGATTCTTGGTGGCTAATACACCTGGTTGACGATCCTACTGCCTTAAGATTTGCGCTCCACTCCTCCTCTGTTGCCCGAAACGACAGATCAGCCTCCCATTTGGTCATATAAGATGGATGAGACCCAAATGCTATTTTGTTAAGATTCTTGTGAATCAATGATAATCCTTCATAGTTTTGTGGGTCGGAGAGTTGGAATTTCTGAAGTGCTGTGGGAATCAAGGGCCTTCGTTTTTTATCTACCGAGTGGAGAAAATGACTTATCTGCATGTATTGGAGAAAGTATTTTTTAAGCTCAGGGAATTCCTCACAAAATGAGTCAAATGGGGGAAGCGAACTGTCCCACATGTAGCCCCAACTCCCGCCACGGCCTTAAGTTCAAACCTGCAATATGAAAGTAAAGAGCCTTCAAATAAATGACCCCAACCGGGAGAGAAACCAGGGACGGGATCATCTCACGCCACAAGGTCAAAGTAGCCCAAGGAACTAGAAGTGCCAGCCTGACATTTGTATATGATAGTGACTCAGCTTCTAGAAGGGAACGCAGGGGGGCACCTCCCAAAACGTGGGTTTCAATACTTATCCAGCCTGGGGGTTCTGCCGGGGGAGACCACCATTTTTTTACTGACTCAAAGAGCGCCGCTTTATAATAATTAATGATGTATGGAACTCCCATGCCCCCCTCAGCAAAAGGAAGATACATAATTCTCCCCACGACCCGTGCTTTCTTACTCGCCCAGATATAAGAATTTGTTAAGGATTGCAGTTTACGCAGGAATCTCGTCGCAAACCGCACAGGCAGAGCTCTGAAAACATATAAAATTTGTGCAGGACAGACATTTTAAATGCATGAATACGGGAGGATGATTATCAATCGCTGACCTTACGGTCGAGAGGAGTCTCTCCATGTTAGAAGCTACCAGCCTGTGGGACCGCGAGAGAGTCACACCTAAATATGGAATCCCATCATTCTTCCACACAAAAGGAAACCTTTCTTCCAAACTCGCCTGAACACCCGGCGAGACACTAACAGGAAGTAGCAGAGACTTACTCGCATTTAGCTTGTAATAAGAGGCGAGAGAAAATTTATGTAAAACTTGCATGATCTCTTCAAGAGAGGTCTCAAGTTTCGTACATGTAATAATTATGTCGTCTGCATAAAGTCTAATTTACGTGGCGCCGGGAGCCTACCCTAAGACCCTCAATCTGTTTATTTGTGCGTATAGTTTCCGCTAGAGGTTCGATAAGTAGTGAGAAGATGACTGGTGATAAGGGACAACCCTGGCGCGTACCATTAGATATCTGAAAGGTAGCCGAAAGGAAACCAGATGAGAGCACCTTCACATTTGGATTAGAGCAAAGCGACATAATTGCCGACATGAATGGTCTGGAAATACCAAACTTATCCAAGACCGAGGCGAGGTATCCCCAGTGCACCCTATCAAACGCTTTTTCCGCATCTAAAGACAGGAATGCACCAAGGACCCCTGCCCCTTCCATTACCCCAAGAAGATCCAACATGCGGCGAGTGCCATCTCCAGCCTGCCTCCCCGTCACAAATCCAACCTGGTCTACATGTATCAAGGAGGGAGTGACCGTGCTGCCAGGAGCTTCGAATAGATCTTCACATCAGAGTTTAGTAAAGAAATCGGTCGGTAGCTACTAGGGTCGTCCCTTTGCTTGCCCGGTTTCGGGATAGTTACCATCGTCGCCTGCAAGGCCGTTGCAGGCAAGGAGCCCCTTAGTTGCCAGAAGGAGAAAGTGCGGAGTAAATATGGGGCCAATATGTGCGAAAATTTTCTCTAATAAACGTTAGAAAATCCATCTGGGCCTGGAGCTGAGTGGATTTTAGTTAAATTAATAGTTTTAATTATCTCTGACAAGGTAAACGGAGCATTTACTTGGTCTAGCTGACCCCGTGTGACCTTAGCTAGGGAGATGCCGTCAAGGAAAGAATTAATCAATTCTGGAGTAGGAGGAGGAGTGTTGCCGTCATCTTTCAGATTATAGAGGGCTGAGTAGAACTTTCCAAAGGTTTCCGCTATAAGGACTGGATTCCTGACAATGGAACCTGACTCGTTCCGAATAGCATCAATGGACACCACAGCTTCTCTGCGTTTAACTCTTATTGCCAATAAAGAACCAGCCCTATCCCCGCCAGTATAAAATGAGGTCTTTACTATTCTCATGTGTTTTTCGTGTTGTTCCAGCAAGAGTGATCTCAGCTGGGTCCTAACCTGGAACAGTTGCCGGGAAATCGGGCTAGACGGGGCCAATTTATTAAGGGATTCCAAGGACTGAAGGGAATCCAGGAGTTCCACCCCGAGTCTATCTGTATCTTTTTTAAGTTGTGAGGACTTCTGGATAAAATGGCCTCTAGTATAGGCTTTGTGGGCCTCCCACAAGGACTCGTCTCTTACCTCCCCATTATCATTAATAGCGAAGAAATCCAGCAGGTTCTTTTCCATCTTGTTATAAACTTTCTGATGAGACAACACAGCTGGGTTTAATCTCCACTGCCACTGAGAATGAGGTCTGCACGCTACGGAGATCTCAAGACTGACCGGCGCGTGGTCCGACCAGGAGAGCAGACCCACCTCAGCTGAGACACAATTGTGAAGTTGTCCGCTGTCCACAAGGAAAAGATCAATTATCGAGTAAGACTTGTGTCTATACGAGTAGTGGGAATAATCCCTCTCCGCAGCATGCAGGTACCTCCAAATATCATGTAAATTATTTTTTTTACAAAGCTGGTTGATATTTTTCCTTCTAACATCTGGCCTGGCTGAACAATCCAGGTCGTGAGAAGGAATTATATAAAGAGGACCTGTCACCAAACCAGGCATGGTGATTTAATTACAGCACTGGATGCAGCATGTCTGCAGCATCCAGGCAAGGGGCCCCCCAGCACTTTGGGTACCTTTACACACGGCTACATTTGTAGCTTGTCACCAAGTAACTTACTGGTTGCAGTGAAATCATGGATACATGATTCCATTTGTACACAGCAACAAGATAGAACCATGTATCCATGATTTTCACTGCAACCAGTAAGTTACCTGGTGACAAGCTACAAATGTAGCCGTGTGTAAAGGTACCCTTTAGCAGCCCTGTACCCCGAGATAATACACTTAGAAAACTTACATGCTCCAGCCACTAAGGAGGTGGCTAGGGGCTGCAGCCAAGGGCAGATTCACACCCCCTGCATGTTTAATCTGCCCACCGCTGCCAATCATTCTCTCACTCTTCTCCAGCATTTAAACAGAGTTTTTTTTTTTTTCCAGAACTTGCCATTTGACTCCGCCCCTCAGGGGGCGGGACTAAACGGACTTTCTGGGAGAGAAAAAAAACTCTCTGTTATGCTGCAGAAGAGGGAGAGAATGATTGGCAGCGGTGGGCAGATTACACATGCAGGGGGCGTGAATTTCCCCTTGGCTGCAGCCCCTAGCCACCTCCTTAGTGGCTGGAGCATGTAAGTTTTCTAAGTGTATTATCTCGGGGTTTAGGGCTGCTCAAGTGCTGGGGGACCCCTTGCCTGGATGCTGCAGACATGCTGCATCCAGTGCAGTAATTAGATCACCATGCCTGGTTTGGTGACAGGTCCTCTTTAAAGTCACCACATATAATCAACCTTCCATCAGCCTATTCAATATCTCTCGAAGAAATTTGATGGGAGCGTGATTTGGAGCGTACAGATTAACAATATTGTATCTAGTCCCTTGAATATCACAGGACATAATGATAAATCACCCATCAGGATCACAAAAATCTTTGACCAGATGGAAGGCTATGGAATTCCTAACAAATATACACACCCCAGCCTTTTTCGCCTTGTTATTGGAAAATATTGCTATGGGGAACAAACGATGTACCACCCGAGAGTTATCTTCTTAGTAAGTGGGGCTCCTGGAAACAAAAAATATCAGCTTTTAAGGCCCGGGCCTCCCTCCACATCATAGATCTCTTATATAGTGAATTTAACCCGTTTATATTTAGTGATACTAGCTTTACAGGCATAATACATAGTAGACCAGCAATCTATTTCTTGTGTGAAGTAACCGACGATCTCCAGGGAAAGAAAAGCATCTTATAAAACAGAGAGTAGGAAAAAAAGGGCAAACATAGTATACAAATACAAACATTCATAAAGACATATATGTAAACCCAAAGGCAGAGCATGAATTCTCTCTGCTAGGGGGGCCGAACAGGCACTCCTGTCCATCGAGAAATGGGTCCACCACGTCACTGGACAGTGACCAAGCTGGAATAAAAGACAGGGAATAAGCTCCCTCAGGCCCGGCCACCAGAAACTGTACCGAACAGCTTAAAAAAAAAAGAAAAATCAAGTCCAGTCAGTAATGTAGCCGACCTCCATCCCGGGGACAGCTTCCTGTTTGAATGACCCCGTGCGGAACAGGGCGAAGCTTCAGGCAAAGGGGGGTAGAGTTTCCATTCCTGGAGGGCTTTATCCAATTTATTGGGGGAGTTGAAGACATATATGTTGTCGTCATATTAAAACCTTACTTTTACCGGGAATCCCCAGCTGTAAGGAATGTGGTTGTCTCGCAGTACTTTGCACATTGGAGCAAATTCTCTCCTTCTAGCTAGGGTCCCAGCAGATAGATCAGGAAAAACTGCCACTCTAGCATAAGGATCCCTCAGGTCAGGGCCAGATTTCATTGCCTGCATAAAATCATCCTTCGTCTTATAGGAATGCAGACACGCCAGGACATCTCTAGGCAAATCCCTGTGAACATGGGTGGGCTTAGGGACCCTGTGGATCCTAGCAATCTCAAGTGAGGCAGGTGGGGTGTCAGGCAGAACAGCAGACAAGAAATCAGTAAAGAAAGTGGGCAGCTCCGAGTCTTTAACACTTTCTGGTATCCCCCTAAGCCTCACATTAGATCTGCGAGATCTATCTTCAAGATCCCACAGTTTCAGCTGATAAATAGTCATTTTGTCCTCCAGTGCCACCACACTGTCATCTAGACCAGGGGTCTCAAACTCGGCTGGGTTGGTGGGCCGCACATAGAAAAACATTTATAGCAGGGGGCCGCATCCCTTGTAGGACTACGTGATACTTTAGTAATACCAGAATTTTTTGCTCAATGTAGTAAAGTACAAATTCTGATCCCCTTCTTGTAGTAATGTCCCCATCCTGTAGTAATGTCCTTTTCTACTGATGTCCCCATCCTGATCCCCTTTTCTAGTGATGTTCCCCATCCTGATCCCTTTTTCTAGTGATGTCCCCCATCCTGATTCCTTTTTCTAGTGAGGTCCCCTATCCTGATCCCTTTTTCTACTGATGTCCCCATCCTGATCCCCTTTTGTACTGATGTCCCGCATCCTGATCCCCTTTTCTACTGATGTCCCCTATCCTTATCCTTTTTTCTAGTGACGTCCCCCATCCTGATCCTTTTTTGTAGGGATGTTCCCATCCTGATCCCCTTTTCTAGTGATGTCCCCCATCCTGATCACCTTTTCTAGTAATGTCCCCATACTGATCTCCTTTTCTAGTGATGTCCCCCATCCTGATCCCCTTTTCTAGTGATGTCCCCCATCCCGATTCCCTTTAGTAGTGATGTCCCTCATCACGGTTCCCTTTTGTAGTAATGTCCTCATCCTGATACCCTTTTTCTAGTAATTTCCCCCATCCTAATTCCCTTTTCTAGTAATGCCCCCCATCCAGATCCCCTTTAGTAGTGATGTCCCCCATTCCGATCCCCTTTTAGTAGTGATGTCCCCCATCCTGGACCCCTTTTGTAGTGAGGTCCCGCATCCTGGTCCCCTTTTGTACTGATGTCCCCCATCCTGATTCCCTTTTCTAGGAATGTCCCCCATCCTGATCAACTTTTATAGTGATGCCCCCATCCTGTTTTACCTTCTTTTTATACACTCACATACACACTCATTCACACTCACACCCTCACACACAAACCCACACACACACTCACACATGCCTCACACACACTTTCTTATACATATATCCTCACTTACATACTCACACACACACACACACACACACACCTTCTTACTCACACTTTTCTCACTTTAATGATGCATTGCTCCAGTGCAGGGGGCCGGCGAGGTCCCCGCTGTGCTGACTTCTGGCCTCCACTGTGCTATGACTTCCTCCAGCCGCTGCTCAGACAAGTTCTGTTGCTTAGCAAGATCAATGCAATCTGCCAGCCAGAGGCCCGCATGTGACGTCATATTCCGCCATCTCATTGGCTGGCAGCTTGCAATTATCTTGCTGAGAGGCAGAGCTTGTTAGTGCTGCGGACGGAAGTCATCACACAGCGGGCACTCCTGTGGCCCCCTGCACTGAGGCGATGCATCATTAAGTTGTCCAAGGTGCCGCGGGCCGCATAGTGAGGCCCCAGGGGCCGCATGCGGCCCTCGGGCCGCGTGTTTGAGACCCCTGATCTAGACCATTATGTGCAGTAGCAAAGTCAGTCATGTTGTGTTCTAAGTGGTCTGTGCGCTCTCCAAGCGCCTGGACCTCTCTATCAAGCTCACCCAGCATTCCTTTAAAGTCTTCATGCAAAGCGGTGCGCAGGGAAGCTAGTAATCTCTCCATACTTGCTTCTGTTAGCGGTATTCCCTCCACCTCCGCACCTCTCACCTCACTGGTGGCCTTAGAAGAGCGGGAGGACACTGATCTGGAGCGGGAAGCTGTCTCCATCTTGGAGCTCTGTGCCCCTTTCCTGCCGTAGTAGTCAGTCATCCTGGGCGGTGAGTTCAGCTTTTTTGCAGGTCTGCGGGGCATGTCACCGGGAGCAGGAGGCAGCACAGATGTAGCAGAGCTGTTTTCGGGCTGTTTGTGCCGAGTTAAGAGTGAGATGTGGCCTGAGCCTGCTGGAGCTCCCTGCTCAAGCAGCCGCTGCCATTAGCTGCCAAGCCACGCCCCCCTGGGCAGACCTCTTAAAAACATGTAAAATCATTATTGTACCGTTTGTACTTTCCATGTTATCAGCATTATCAGACCCTGCATGGTGCTCCTGGATATAAGTCCTGTTCCATTATAAGCAGAGACGATTAGTCCTGTGCTGTATAAACTGTCATGTAATTATGCACGCCTTCTCTGCAGCTCTCTCCTCACTCCTCCCTTTGCTAACAGTGCAGTGTCAGTTTTCACTTACAGGTCTGTTCAGTTGATATCACCACAGAGGGAGAGAGCTGCTACAGGTCTGCCTGATCTAGACTCCATTTGTTTCTGTAAAGCAGATACCTTGCTGTGCTGTGACAGTTTCTGTGTTGTAGTTCACCTCTTGTGATGCTGCACACAGAGAGGAGAGAGGAGAATACAGTTCCCCCACTGATCTCCTGTGCTGTGATGTGACATGCATATTCATACATGGGGAGTGGACAGCAGAGAAGTGGATCATTCACTGTGAGTGACAGATGAAATGATTCTCTTTATTTGAAGTTTACAGAAGATAGGAGGGAAATATAAGTACAGTGGTGGCCAAATGTATTGACACCCCTGCAATTCTGTCAGATAATACTCAGTTTCTTCCTGAAAATGATTGCAATCACAAATTATTTGTTATTATTATCTTCATTTAATTTGTCTTCAATGAAAAAACACAAAAATAATTGTCCTAAAGCCAAATTGGATATAGTTCCACACCAAACAAAACAAAGGGGTGGACAAAAGTATTGGCACTGTTAGAAAAATCATGTGATGCTTCTCTAATTTGTGTAATTAACAGCACCTGTAACTTACCTGTGGCACCTAACATGTGTTGGCAATAACTAAATCACACTTACAGCCAGTTGACATGCATTACATTACTCACTCACCAGTATATGACAATTTGGCAGATTGTAATAGTTATCTGTTGGAGGTGTTATAGTGTGGAGGGAGTCTTGCCCTTTCATCCTCTTGCACCCCTGCTGTTCCTAGTAGCTGCTAATTACCTGATACCATGTTTCCTCCCACAAGCCCCCTCACCTTATTCTGATAGTGTCTCCTATAAATTTAGCTCATTCTTAGGCTACTTTCACATAACGATTTTGTAAAATCCGATGCTGTCCGATATAAATCGGACAGCATCGGATTCCTCTGATGCCTGGAATCGGGTGCCAAATAGGCATCCGATTCCGACAGAAAATAGGATGCCCGCCCTCCTGTCAGATCGCTCCCTGAGAGCTGTCAGTCTCTCCCCCGGTCCTCTCCTTTATCCCCTGTGTCTCCCCTCTTGGCCCCCGGTCCTGTGTCTCCCCTCTTGGCCCCCGGTCCTTCCCTCTTGGCCCCCGGTCCTCTCATCCCCTGTGTCTGCCCTCTTGGCCCCCGGTCCTCTCATCCCCTGTGTCTGCCCTCTTGGCCCCCGGTCCTCTCATCCCCTGTGTCTACCCTCTTGGCCCCCGGTCCTCTCATCCCCTGTGTCTGCCCTCTTGGCCCCCGGTCCTCTCATCCCCTGTGTCTGCCCTCTTGGCCCCCGGTCCTCTCATCCCCTGTCTCCCCTCTTGGCCCCCGGTCCTCCTATGTGTCCTCCGGGTGCCCCCATGTGTGCTCCGATCCCCCCATGTGTCCCCCTCCTTCCTCCTCTACTTTCTCACCTGTACACGACTCCCGCGCGTCTCCAGGTATCTTGCTGTTCTGTGCTGCCAGGACCTCTCGTGATGTCACAATCACATGACTGCCTGCTATTGGTTCCTGGCAGTCATGTGATTGTGACATCACGGCAGGTCTTTCAGCACAGACGGCAAGATACCTGGAGACACCGGAGACGCCGGGAGACGACGTGGGCCTCGTGGACAGGTGAGCATAGTTTTTTTTTTTTTATTAACCCCTTAATTTACTTTTAGGAGCTATTTTAGTGTACTGAGCATGCTCAGTACACTAAAATCGGTCCGAGGAGACATCAGATGTTTCCTCGGACACTGCTCCATAGGGCCCCATGCTAAATTGATCGGGTCGGATCGGATGTGCACTAAATGCCATCCGATCTGGTCCGATCCGAATCTGTCAGATTTTATTTTCGGTGCAAAAATCGGAGCAAGCTCCGATTTTTGCGCCGATAAAAAAATCGGACAGATTCGGATCGGACCAAATCGGATGGCATTTAGTGCACATCCGATTCGGTCCGATGCCCATAGGGCTGCATGGGGTCCGAAAATCGGTCCGATGCTGTCCGATTTTTATCGGACAGCATCGGAAATGAAAAAATCGTTATGTGAAAGCACCCTTAAGGGGTACACGTGTGGGGGGTCAGACACGTGTGGCATCTCATGCAAAGTGGCATTGAATGCTAAGTGGATGCAGTTATTTCATGGCAGTTAGTCAGGGCAGGAGTCAGGTAAGCCACTCTATTTAACAGGGAGAGAAAAAAAAAAAAAAACTTCTTTTCCTTTCCCTATCACCATGTCCTTTACTTCACCATCTATTGTTCTATGTGCTCTTGCTGGAAGACAATGACATAGAGGGACACTCCAACACTGTGCATAACTCCATTCACTACTAATCTTTACCATGTCTTGTATTTCACTGTTTGTTTTCCTATGTGCTCTCGCCACCAACTTTTATCACCCCATCCCCCCTCCATCACCACTCATTCACATCAGCCCCTCTCTCCTGCCCTACTCTATGTACAGCTCCCATGCTATCTTCAGTTTACTGAAGACTCTCAGCCCATCATATTCCAAAGCTTGTCATAATAAATCATGTCCTAATCCCAAAAACTATCTGCTCTTTCTCTTTTTACTGCTGCTCCTCTCAGGTGATATCTCTCCCAACCCTGGTCCGCCATCTGCTAACTTCAACCCCTCTCCCACCTCACACAGAAACCCCACTAACCTTATTAATATCACCTGCTCACCTTCACCTCCCTCTTTTAATTGCGCTCTCTGGAATCCACGGTCTGTATGCAACAAACTTCCTTTCATTCACAATTACTTTCTTACCAACTCTCTTAACCTGCTGGCCCTCACAGAAACCTGGATCCAGGATTCAGACACTGCTTCCCCTGCTGCTATTTCTTACGGCGGCTTACACTTCTCTCACTCCCCTAGACCTGGGAACAGACGTGGCGGTGGAGTCGGCCTCCTCCTGTCCCCACAATGTACTTTCCTGGTCATTCCTCCAGCCCCATCACTCTCATTTCCTTCTTTTGAGGTCCATACCATTAGGCTATTCCATCCCCTCCCCCTCAAAGTAGCAGTGGTATACCGCCCCCCAGGGTCACCCACCCAGTTCCTCGACCATTTCTCCGCCTGGCTCCCGCATTTCATGTCCTCAGATTTACCAACCCTTATTCTGGGAGACTTTAACATTCCCATAAACAGCCCCATCTCCCCATCTGCATCCCAGCTCCTATCTCTAACTACCTCTCTTGGCCTATCACAGCTCTCAACCTCTAAGACACACGAAAACGGTAACACCCTTGACCTTGTCTTTACCCGGCTCTGCTCATCCTCCCCCTTGGATAACTCAACTCTACTCTCTGACCACAACATTCTTTCCTTCTCACTCACTAACCCTCGGCCAACACAGCCCAAGCCTACCTATCACACATCCAGAAATCTACAGGCCATTAACCCTCAAGCACTCACAGACTCCCTCATCTCATCTCTGTCCCCAATCTCTTCAATCTCTTCTCCAGATCAGGCAGTAAATCACTACAATGACTCTCTCAGAAGCTCCCTGGACCAAGTAGCGCCCCTCACCCGCAGAACCTCCAAACAGAGAACAAAACAGCCCTGGCTCACATCACAAACCCGATTCCTCCAGCGATGCTCCAGGAGTGCTGAACGCCTATGGAGGAAAACTCGCTCACCAGGAGACTTCATCCACTATAAATTCATGCTCAAAACCTACAACTCTGCCCTTCACCTTGCCAAACAGACCTACTTCACCACCCTGGTCTCCTCACTATCCAACAATCCAAAAAAACTCTTTGACACCTTTCACTCTCTCCTCAGTCCTAAAGTGCAGGCCCCCATCACCGACCTCTGTGCTGATGACCTGGCTTCCTACTTCATGGATAAAATAGACAACATCCGCCAGGAAATCAGCTCTCAGCCTCCAAGCACTGCCACCCCCATTCTTCCTCACATCCCCTCCGGTTCACTTTCCACATTTGACCCAGTCACAGAAGAAGAAGTCTCCAGGCTCCTATCTTCCTCTCGTCCCACCACATGCACTACCGACCCCATTCCCTCACACCTGCTCCAGTCCCTCTCTCCAGTCGTCACCACTCATCTAACCAAAATCTTCAATCTCTCCCTCTCTTCTGGCATTTTCCCCTCCTCCTTCAAACACTCGATCATTACTCCATTATTAAAGAAAACCACTCTCGACCCAACCTGCACAAATAACTACAGACCAGTCTCCAATCTCCCCTTCATCTCTAAACTCTTGGAGCGCCTGGTCTATTCCCGCCTCACCCGTTACCTCTCCGCTCACTCTCTTCTAGATCCATTACAGTCTGGTTTCCGCCCCCTTCACTCCACAGAAACTGCCCTCATCAAAGTGACCAATGACCTTCTGACAGCAAAACGTAATGGTGACCACTCTCTGCTTATTCTCCTTGATCTCTCTGCAGCTTTTGACACTGTCGACCATCAGCTCCTACTCTCTATGCTGCACTCCATTGGCATAAAGGACACTGCTCTCTCCTGGCTCTCCTCCTATCTTTCTGACCGCTCTTTCAGTGTATCTTTTGCTGGCTCCACTTCCCCCCCTCTTCCCCTCACTATTGGGGTCCCTCAGGGTTCAGTCCTTGGCCCTCTCCTCTTCTCTCTCTACACGGCCCCGATTGGACAGACCATCAGCAGATTTGGCTTCCAGTACCATCTTTATGCTGATGACACACAATTATACACTTCAGCCCCTGACCTTACCCCTGCGGTAGTAAAGAACACCAATGACTGTCTAGCTGCAGTGTCCAATATCATGTCCACTCTCTATTTGAAACTAAACCTTTCCAAAACTGAACTTCTTCTGCTCCCCCCATCCACTAACCTCCCTAAATCGGACATCTCTCTCTCAGTGTGCGGCACCACGATAACGCCTAGACAGCAAGCTCGCTGTCTGGGTGTTATATTTGACACCGATCTCTCCTTCTCCTCCCACACGCAATCTCTCGTCCGCTCCTGTCGCTTACACCTGAAGAATATCTCTAGAGTCCGCCCCTTTCTCACCCTGGAAACAACAAAAACCCTCACCGTGGCCCTAATCCATTCCCGCCTTGACTATTGCAACTCTCTATTAAGCGGCCTCCCCCTCACCAGACTTTCTCCTCTCCAGTCCATCCTTAATGCAGCAGCCAGGATCACCCATCTGGCCAATCGTTACTCAGATGCCTCTGCTCTGTGCCAGTCATTGCACTGGCTGCCCGTATACTACAGGATCAAATTCAAATTGCTTGTTTCTCACCCACAAAGCTCTTCACAGTGCAGCTCCCCCCTACCTCTCCTCCCTCATCTCTGTCTATCACCCCACCCGCTCTCTACGTTCCTCAAATGACCTTCAACTAACATCTGCACTAATCCGATCCTCCCACTCCCGGCTCCAAGACTTTTCCAGAGCTGCACCAAACCTCTGGAATGCTTTACCCAAAGAAATCAGGACTATCCACAACTTGCATGGCTTCAGACGATCCCTAAAGACACATCTTTTTAAGGCGGCCTATCATACTCCCTAACATGTCCATTGTACTGTAGACAGTGAATGGGCTATCCTCTGGACATTATTCTTCTACAAACTCCACCAAACCATAAAGGTCTACACAGACTGATGACCATTCATGTAAGCTTAGCCCTATACCCCATTTCCTCAAGATGCCTGGACCACCAGTGCAATAAGCCCCTGTACCTTGTGCAACCCCTATCCCGTTGTAGATTGTAAGCTCTTTTGAGCAGGGTCACCTTCATTTCTTGCTTTATTTATTGTATTTTTTTTTCCACATTGATTCTATGCCTATTGTTTTTGTATCCAATGATTGTACTTTATTTGTTCTCTATTGTAATTACTTACTGTATATTTTCTGTACGCTAACCCTACATTGTAAAGCGCTGCGGAATATGTTGGCGCTATATAAATAAAGCTTTATTATTATTATTATTATTATTATTATTAAAGTTGACTCAACCTCTGTCCTGTGTCCTTGTGTGTACCACATTGAGCATGGAGAAAAGAAAGAAGACCAAAGAAATGTCTGAGGACTTGAGAAACCAAATTGTGAGGAAGCATGAGCAATCTCAAGGCTACAAGTCCATCTCCAAAGACCTGAATGTTCCTGTGTCTACCATGCGCAGTGTCATCAAGAAGTTAAAGCCCATGGCACTGTGGCTAATCTCCCTAGATGTGTACGGCAAAGAAAAATTGGCAAGAGATTTCAATGCAAGATTGTGCGGATGGTGGATAAAGAACCTTGACTAACATCCAAACAAGGTCAAGCTGCCATGCAGTCCGAGGGTACTACAGTGTCAACCCGTACTATCCATCGGCGTCTGAATGAAAAGGGACTGTATGGTAGCAGACCCAGGAAGACCCCACTTCTTACCCCGAGACATAAAAAAGCCAGGCTGGAGTTTGCCAAAACTTACCTGAGAAAGCCTAAAACATTTTGGAAGAATGTTCTCTCTTTTTGGGCAAAGGCATCAACATAGAGTTTACAGGAGAAAAAAAGAGGCATTCAAAGAAAAGAACACGGTCCCTACAGTCAAACATGGCGGAGGTTCCCTGATGTTTTGGGGTTGCTTTGCTGCCTCTGGCACTGGACTGCTTGTCCGTGTGCATGGCATTATGAAGTCTGAAGACTTCCAACAGATTTTGCAGCATAATGTAGGGCCCAGTGTGAGAAAGCTGGGTCTCCCTCAGAAGTCATGGGTCTTCCAGCAGGACAATGACCGAAAACACACTTCAAAAAGCACTAGAAAATGGTTTGAGAGAAAGCACTGGAGACTTCTAAGGTGGCCAGCAATGAGTCTAGACCTGAATCCCATAGAACACCTGTGGAGAGATATAAAAATGGCAGTTTGGAGAAGGCACCCTTCAAATATCAGGGACCTGGAGCAGTTTGCCAAAGAAGAATAGTTTAAAATTCCAGCAGAGCATTGTATAAACTCATTGATGGTTACCAGAAGCGGTTGATCGAAGTTATTTTGGTTAAAGGTTGTGCAACCAAGTATTAGGCTGAGGGTGCCAATACTTTTGTCCAGCCCATTTTTGGAGTTTTGTGTGAAATGATCAATGTTTTGCTTTTTGCTTCATTCTCTTTTGTGTTTTTTCATTGAAGACAAATTAAATGAAGATAATACCAAAGAATTTGTGATTGCAATCATTTTCAGGAAGAAACTGAGTATTATCTGACAGAATTGCAGGGGTGTCAATACTTTTGGCCAACACTGTATGTACAAATGGGAATAATAGATCAGAAGGAAATATCAACCTTCTCTGAGACAGTCAGGGAAGTGGATGAAACTCAGATACTGATTACAAGTACTGAGGAAAATCTTGATTTAATCCAGAGAGTAAACCCGTTAGTGCTTAAGGACAATGAGGAAGGGAATGATATTTCCCCAGAGAGACCAGTGAATAAAGAAATGGAGATTAGGGAGATTGTTTTGGAACTTGTTTCAACAGTTATTAAAAATTCGAATATGCGGTTTAATGACATCGATGTAATAAAAATAGGGAACAATGAGAGTAATGTAGAAATTCAGGACTCTTCAAAAAATTCAAAAAATAGAAAAAACATTAATAACATGAGAGACTCAAAAAATAACGCAGTTTTTTCAACTGGCTCAGGGGCGTCAGCCAAAAAGAAAAAGGGAGGGAGAGGATGCAGAGGCAATGTGAGAACCCTCAAAAGAGCCCTCAATAAATCAAAACAATGTACAGAAAAAAACGAAGGCAATCTATTATATAAAAGCCGAAGGCCACTACCGGAGAACCCGAAGGGTTACTTCCGTGACGGCCTCCGACCATGCTGCTGACGTCACAGTGCGGGGTAGCCGCGCGGAACTTTCCGTGCAGCTACAGGCACCGGCGTTTCAACGTTCCGCTCGCCCCCCTCACTACTGTCTCATCAAACACACACACACACACAGCCTCTCACTACAGTCCTCCCAAACACACACACACCATCCCAACCACATCACACATACACACTCACACACTCACACACCCACACAAACACACACACACACACTCCAGTATACTTACCCCGCCGCCATCCCGCTACACGGCTCCCGGCGTGGCTCCGCCCACCTCGCCGGAGTCGCTCCGCCCACCTCGCGGCACTCCCGGCGTGGCTCCGCCCACCTCGCGACACTCACGCCGTGGCTCCGCCCACCTCGAGTCACTCCCGACGTGGCTCCGCCCACCTCGCGTCACTCCCGCCGTGGCTCCGCCCACCTAGCCTGCGCTGACCACAGAGCCCCCGTCCTGCGCTGACCACAGAGCCCCCGTCCTGCGCTGACCACAGAGCCGCCGTCCTGCACAGAGCCGCCGTCCTGCGCTGACCACAGAGCCCCCGTCCTGCGCTGACCACAGAGCCCCCGTCCTGCACTGACCACAGAGCCCATGTCCTGCGCTGACCACAGAGCCCCCGTCCTGCGCTGACCACAGAGCCCCCGTCCTGCGCTGACCACAGAGCCGCCGTCCTGCACAGAGCCGCCGTCCTGCGCTGACCACAGAGCCCCCGTCCTGCGCTGACCACAGAGCCTCCTTCCTGCGCTGACCACAGAGTCCCCGTCCTGCGCTGACCACAGAGCCCCCGTCCTGCGCTGACCACAGAGCCCCCGTCCTGCGCTGACCACAGAGCCCCCGTCCTGCGCTGACCACAGAGCCCCCGTCCTGCGCTGACCACAGAGCCGCCGTCCTGCGCTGACCACAGAGCCCCCGTTCTGCTCTGACCACAGAGCCCATGTCCTGCGCTGACCACAGAGCCCCCGTCCTGCGCTGACCACAGAGCCCCCGTCCTGCGCTGACCACAGAGCCCCCGTACTGCGCTGACCACAGAGCCACCGTCCTGCACAGAGCCGCCGTCCTACGCTGACCACAGAGACCCCGTCCTGCGCTGACCACAGAGCCCCCATCCTGCGCTGACCACAGAGCCCATGTCCTGCACTGACCACAGAGCCCCCGTCCTGCGCTGACCACAGAGCCCCCGTCCTGCGCTGACCACAGAGCCGCCGTCCTGCGCTGACCACAGCCCCCGTCCTGCGCTGACCACAGAGCCCCCGTCCTGCGCTGACCACAGAGCCCATGTCCTGCGCTGACCACAGAGCCCCCGTCCTGCACTGACCACAGAGCCCCCGTCCTGCGCTGACCACAGAGCCCCCGTCCTGCGCTGACCACAGAGCCGCCGTCCTGCGCTGACCACGGAGCCGCCGTCCTGCACAGAGCCCTGTCCTGCGCTGACCACAGAGCCCCCGTCTTGCGCTGACCACAGAGCCCCCGTCCTGCGCTGACCACAGAGCCGCCGTCCTGCACAGAGCCCCCGTCCTGCGCTGACCACAGAGCCCCGTCCTGCGCTGACCACAGAGCCGCCGTCTTGTGCAGACCACAGAGCCGCCGTCTTGTGCAGACCACAGAGCCCCCGTCCTGCGCTGACCACAGAGCCGCCGTCCTGCGCTGACCACAGAGCCGCCGTCCTGCACAGAGCCCCCGTCCTGTGCTGACCACAGAGCCCCCGTCTTGCGCTGACCACAGAGCCCCCGTCCTGCGCTGACCACAGAGCCCCCGTCCTGCGCTGACCACAGAGCCGCCGTCCTGCGCTGACCACAGAGCCCCCGTCCTGCGCTGACCACAGAGCCCCCGTCTTGCGCTGACCACAAAGCCCCCGTCCTGCGCTGACCACAGAGCCGCCGTCCTGCACAGAGCCCCCGTCCTGCGCTGACCACAGAGCCCCCGTCTTGCGCTGACCACAGAGCCCCCGTCCTGCGCTGACCACAGAGCCCCCGTCCTGCGCTGACCACAGAGCCCCATCCTGCGCTGACCACAGAGCCCCCGTCCTGTGCTGACCACAGAGCCCCCGTCCTGCGCTGACCACAGAGCCCCCGTCCTGCGCTGACCACAAGAGCCCCCGTCCTGCGCTGACCACAGAGCCCCCGTCCTGCGCTGACCACAGAGCCCCCGTCCTGCGCTGACCACAGAGCCCCCGTCCTGCGCTGACCACATAGCCCTCGTCCTGCGCTGACCACAGAGCCGCCGTCCTGCGCTGACCACAGATCCGCCGTCCTGCACAAAGCCCCCGTCCTGCGCTGACCACAGAGCCCCCGTCTTGCGCTGACCACAGAGCCCCCGTCCTGCGCTGACCACAGAGCCCCCGTCCTGTGCTGACCACAGAGCCCCCATCCTGCGCTCACCACAGAGCCCCCGTCCTGTGCTGACCACAGAGCCGCCGTCCTGCGCTGACCACAGAGCCCCCGTCCTGCACAGAGCCCCCGTCCTGCGCTGACCACAGAGCCCCCGTCTTGCGCTGACCGCAGAGCCCCCATCCTGCGCTGACTACAGAGTCCCTGTCCTGCGCTGACCACAGAGCCCCCGTCTTGCGCTGACCACAGAGCCCTTGTCTTGCGCTGACCACAGAGCCCCCGTCCTGCGCTGACCACAGAGCCCCCGTCCTGCACAGAGCCCCCGTCCTGCGCTGACCACAGAGCCGCCGTCCTGCGCTGACCACAGAGCCGCCGTCCTGCACAAAGCCCCCGTCCTGCGCTGACCCACAGAGCCCCCGTCTTGCGCTGACCACATGCAGCCCCCGTCCTGCGCTGACCACAGAGCCCCCGTCCTGCGCTGACCACAGAGCCCCCGTCCTGCGCTGACCACAGAGCCCCGTCCTGCGCTGACCACAGAGCCCCCGTCCTGCGCTGACCACAGAGCCGCCGTCCTGCGCTGACCACAGAGCCCCGTCCTGCACAGAGCCCCCGTCTGCGCTGACCACAGAGCCCCCGTCTTGCGCTGACCACAGAGCCCCCGTCCTGCGCTGACCACAGAGCCCCCGTCCTGCGCTGACCACGAGCCCCCTCCTGCGCTGACCACAGAGCCCCGTCTGCGCTGACCACAGAGCCCCGCTTGCCTGACCACAGTGCCCCGTCCTGCGCTGACCACAGAGCCGCCGTCCTCGCTGACCACAGAGCCGCGCTCCCCTGCTGACCACAGAGCCGCCGCACTCACTGCTGACCACAGAGCCGCCGCACTCACTGCTGACCACTGAGCCGCCGCACTCACTGCTGACCACTGAGCCGCCGCACTCACTGCTGACCACTGAGCCGCCGCACTCACTGCTGACCACTGAGCCGCCGCACTCACTGCTGAACACTGAGCCGCCGCACTCACTGCTGACCACTGAGCCGCCGCACTCACTGCTGACCACTGAGCCGCCGCACTCACTGCTGACCACTGAGCCGCCGCACTCACTGCTGACCCTAGAGCCGCCGCACTCACTGCTGACCACTGCGCCGCCGCACTCACTGCTGACCACTGCGCCGCCCCACTCACTGCTGACCACTGAGCCCCGCCTCACTGTTGACCACAGAGCCCCCGTCCTGCGCTGACCACAGAGCCCCCGTCCTGCGCTGACCACAGAGCCCCCGTCCTGCGCTGACCACAGAGCCCCCGTCCTGCGCTGACCACAGAGCCCCCGTCCTGCGCTGACCACAGAGCCCCGTCCTGCGCTGACCACAGGCCCCGTCCTGCGCTGACCACAGAGCCCCCGTCCTGCGCTGACCACAGAGCCCCCGTCCTGCCTGACCACAGAGTCCCCGTCCTGCGCTGACCACAGAGCCCCCGTCCTGCGCTGACCACAGAGCCCCCGTCCTGCGCTGACCACAGAGCCCCGCTCTGCGCTGACCACAGAGCCCCCCGTCCTGCGCTGACCACAGAGCCCCCGTCCTGCGCTGACTACAGAGCCCCCGTCCTGCGCTGACCACAGAGCGCCCGTCCTGCGCTGACCACAGAGCCCCCGTCCTGCGCTGACCACAGAGCCCCCGTCCTGCGCTGACCTCAGAGCCCCCGTCCTGCGCTGACCACAGAGCCCCCGTCCTCTGCTGACAACTGAGCCGCCGTCCTCTGCTGACCACAGAGCCGCCCGTCCTCTGCTCACCACAGAGCCGCCGTCCTCTGCTCACCACAGAGCCGCCGTCCTCTGCTCACCACAGAGCCGCCGTCCTCTGCTCACCACAGAGCCGCCGTCCTCTGCTCACCACAGAGCCGCCGTCCTCTGCTCACCACAGAGCCGCCGTCCTCTGCTCACCACAGAGCCGCCGTCCTCTGCTCACCACAGAGCCGCCGTCCTCTGCTCACCACAGAGCCGCCGTCCTCTGCTCACCACAGAGCCGCCTTCCTCTGCTCACCACAGAGCCGCCGCACTCACTGCTGACCACTGAGCCGCCGCACTCACTGCTGACCACTGAGCCGCCGCACTCACTGCTGACCACTGAGCCGCCGCACTCACTGCTGACCACTGAGCCGCCGCACTCACTGCTGACCACTGAGTCGCCGCACTCACTGCTGACCACTGAGCCGCCGCACTCACTGCTGACCACTGAGCCGCCGCACTCACTGCTGACCACTGAGCCGCCGCACTCACTGCTGACCACTGAGCCGCCGCACTCACTGCTGACCACTGAGCCGCCCCACTCACTGCTACCCACTGAGCCACCCCTCTCACTGCTAACCACTCACCCACCGCACTCACTGCTAACCACAGAGCCCCCGTCCTGCGCTGACCACAGAGCCCCCGTCCTGCGCTGACCACAGTGCCCCCGTCCTGCGCTGACCACAGTGCCCCCGTCCTGCGCTGACCACAGAGCCCCCGTCCTGCGCTGACCACAGAGCCCCCGTCCTGCGCTGACCACAGAGCCCCCGTCCTGCGCTGACCACAGAGCCCCCGTCCTGCGCTGACCACAGAGCCGCCGTCCTCTGCTGACCACAGAGCCGCCGTCCTCTGCTGACCACAGAGCCGCCGTCCTCTGCTGAACACAGAGCCGCCGTCCTCTGCTGACCACAGAGCCGCCGTCCTCTGCTGACCACAAAGCCGCCGTCCTCTGCTGACCACAGAGCCGCCGTCCTCTGCTGACCACAGAGCCGCCGTCCTCTGCTGACCACAGAGCCGCCGTCCTCTGCTGACCACAGAGAGCCGCCGCACTCACTGCTGACCACTGAGCCGCCGCACTCACTGCTGACCACTGAGCCGCCGCACTCACTGCAACCCACTGAGCCACCGTATACTCTGCTACCCACTGAGCCGCCTGTATACACACAATTAATTTCACCGCACTCCCCTAACTATTACTAAATATAAACTATATATAGATTCTAGACTACCCGATTCTTTAGAATCTGGCTCACAGCTAGTATATATATATATATATAAAAGAAATGGGTATTTTTAATTTTTCAAAATATACTCTAACAAAAGAAGAGACAGCACTATTGGGGAGAGGTTTGTCCTATAGCTCGTCTTCAAATATGAACACTTTTTCATTGTTCTTGGATCTTAATGAACTCTTTAGAAAATTAACTGTACAATGGCATTATATTATAGAAGAAAGGAGTAAAAAAGAAACCCTTAAGACAACAGTATCAAGGGAATTAACAACAAATAATAATAGTAATGATCAGGATATAAAGATGATCCATAAAGAAGTAAGGGGACAGAGTAAATTTTACCCTTTACACCATAAGGGGTCACAAATAGAAGCCTTCAGCAACTAATTCTTAGTGATATACGTACCCTTACCAACCCGAAGTTAAGAGATAATCTCAGCCAGGAGGAGAGGAAAGCAATTTCATCTCTCCTTGAGAATGAAAATTTGGTTATGAAAAATGCTGACAAGGGAAGGTGGGGAACTACTCATGGATAAAGATTGGTACTTCCAGGAGGGGAGGAGAATTTTAGAATCCCAAGAATACTATGAGAAATTGGATCATAATCCCTCCATTAAGATATTTTTGAAATATAATGAGTTAATTAAAATTGCTTTTGAAAAAGGTATACTTGATAAAAGGGAAAAGAGGTTTCTTAATATCCCAAGGTACAAGACACCTCATTTTTATTTCCTGCCTAAGGTCCAAAGATCCAATTAACCCACCAGGCCGCCCCATTATAGCAGGGGTAGAATCGATCACGTGTAATCTATCCCACTATGTGGAACTTTTTTTGCAGAAATATGTAGTGAAATTAGATTCCTACTTAAAAAATTCCACATAACTAATTAGGGAAGTAAGGATGATGCCTCCAGTGGTGGGGTGTCTAATGTTAACATTGGACGTGACAGCACTCTAATAGCAATATTCCACATTCTGCAGGAGTGAAAGTGATTAGTGATTTACTAAATGAGGATCAGGATCTACCTCAGGAACAGAGAGAATTCCTACTAACAGCGATACTTGTTCATCTTGAATATTAATATTTTCACTTTTGATGGGTCTATTTATAGGCAAAAGAAGCTGCGCAATGGGGACCAGATTTGCACCAAGTTATGCAAATTTGTATATGGGGGCTTTTGAGTCGGTCTCCATTGCGCAGTCTAAATGGGCCAAACAGATAGCATATTATAAACAGTTCATAGATTACCTCTTTATCATCTGGAGGGGAAATGAATTGGAAGCTTATGAATTTGTTAATCATTTAAATACGAACGATTGGGGTCTAAATTTCTCTGTGTCTATGTCCGACTCAACCCTCCAGTATCTGGACCTATGGGTGCAGGCCTACGACCTGAGGAGGGTTTTTACATCCACACATTTTAATCAGGTCGACGTTAACAGCTACTTGAATTTTAACAGTGGACACCTCCTTAGGTGGTTTTTGAATGTACCCTATGGCCAGTACTGGAGGGTGAGGAAGAATTGCACTACAGATAGTGATTTTACAGTATATCAGATTCAAAAATCCTGAAAAAACAGATCCTGGAAAAAGGGTACCGAAACACGTCCTACAGGATGCGTATAGGAGAACCCAAAATATGACGCAGGAATCATGTATTAATAAAATCACAAATAAAATAAATGATGCTGACACGATAACAAGGAAAAACAAAGTGCCAGCACTGCCAGAAAAAATCTAAAGATTGTGTAAATACACATATTGTTTCCACACTGTAAAAATGAGACATTTCTCAAAAGATTTAGGCTGCCTTCAGACTTGCAGATGCATCTGCAGCGTTTTGCAGATGCATCTGCAAGCATCTGCATGCAGACCGTGGCCCCTATGTTTATAATGGTGCGCACGGCGGTCTGCAGATGCTTACGGACCGCCGTGCGCACCCATTCACTCCTATATGTGATCTGTGCGCACGCGGATGCCTGCGCACAAATCACACACTCCCGCCCGCACCATGGACGCGAGATGTCGCGTCCCTGGTGCGGACGAGAGTGTGTGATCTGTACGCAGGCATCCGCGTGCGCACAGATCACATATAGGAGTGAATGGGTGCGCACGGCAGTCCGCAAGCATCTGCAGACCGCCGTGCGCACCATTATAAACATAGGGGCCGCGGTCTGCATGCAGATGATTGCAGATGCATCTGCAAAACGCTGCAGATGCATCTGCAAGTCTGAAGGCAGCCTAAAACATTTTTTGAGCCACTCTACCGCGACAAGGCATATCTCAGATAGAGCTCTGACATTTGTGGTGGAAGCTGCAGGTGTGGGGGCCTGAGTTACCTCATATCACTTGCACTGATCTGGCACCTTGGAAGCAGGTCTGATATGTGAAGGTGAGTGATAGCTTTGTATGGTCCACTTTATATACATTATTGAGGTCATTTGACACAGTGAAAATTAAAAATTGTAGAGTAGGACCACTCTATCTGAGATATGCCTTGTCGCGGCAGAGTGGCTCAAAAGATGTTTTAATCTTTTTGCGAAAATGTCTCATTTTTACAGTGTGGAAACAATATGTGTATTTACACAATCTTTATATTTTTTCTGGCAGAGCTAGCACTTTGTTTTTCCTTGTGATTGGTTTAGTGGCTGACCACCACTCAGCCTTGCACGTCAGATTTTGTCAGTTTCCACCTGTATTGACAGCAGTAATTTTTGCTAACCGTTCACATACGGTTATCACACAGCCCTGAGGCTCAGTTCAGTTTTTGCTCCATTCACCTGAACCTAACCTGCTGTTATCTATAAAGGCTGGGTCGGTGTGGTGGGGGTTAACTGTGAAAAGTCCTGACATTTGTGGTGGAAGCTGCAGGTGTGGGGGCCTGAGTTATCTTATATCACTTGCACGGATCTGACACCTTGAAAGCAGGTCTGATATGTGAAGGTGAGTGATAGCTTTGTATGGTCCACTTTATATACATTATTGAGGTCACTTGACACAGTGAAAATTAAAAATTGTAGAGTAGGACCACTCTATCTGAAATATGCCTTGTCGCGGCAGAGTGGCTCATAAGATGTTTTAATCTTTTGCGAAATGTCTAATTTTTACAATGTGGAAATAATGTGTATTTACACAATCTTTATATTTTTTCTGGCAGTGCTGGCACTTTCTTTTTCCTTGACATGATAACAAGTTTGACCAAATGGAGCCTCATCACCACATATTGTCATCCTAGAAAAATGATAGTGGATTTGATGAAGACGTATTTGTTTATTTTGAAAAGTGACCCCATTCTTTCTAATCCTCTTCCTATGAGCCCTAATGTGATTTTTAGGAAAAACAGGAATTTACGTGAAATAGTAGCTCCCAGTCACGTAAATCATGAATTAAAAAGAATGACAACTATGAATGAGGAAGGTACAAATGACATGCTTCCTTGCTTCTTCTCCCCTTCTCCCCTTACTATGTGCACCAGTGACTTTATTCCCTCACATATCCTCCAGTCTCTCTCCCCAGTTGTCACCACTCACCTAATTAAAATATTTAATACTAGCTGTGAGCCCGATGCAAATGCATCGGGTGTCTAGAATATTTTTTTTTTTTTTTTTTAGATTTTCAAATAATAATCCAATTATTCCAATGACATCTTTACACCAACTACATATATTTGTATGGTTGATATCATTTAAGGAAAATTGAACTATTATGTTGTAAGGGTCTTAGAACACAAAGTAGCAATACTTCTTATATATTATATATATATATAGAGAGAGATTAATATACAATACAATCTATTATATAATGACGAATGGGTTTTTTGCCCCTTCTGAGTCCACACTCGCTGCGAGTCAGTGTCGTCATATTGATACGCTCGAAGCATTGGCCGCGCTGCTAAGGCGATCGCCATGCCCGCTACGCGGGCATAGCGAGTCGCCTTAGAACTGCGAGTCAGAGCGAGTCGCTAGCCTCAGCGGGAAATCGCTAGCTTTGTGGCCGAGCCTCTGGTTCTATTTTCGGCCAGAGACTCGCAATGCCCGCTTCCATAAGGATTACCGCAACCGCGCCGCATTGCGACTCGCTGGCTGAGTGCGAGCACTTGCGGCGCGGTTGCGGTAATCCCCATAAGGATTACCGCAATCGCGCCGCATTGCAAATGGCTGGCTGAGTGCGAGCACTTGCGGCGCAGTTGCGGTAATCCCCATAAGAATTACCGCAACCGCGCCGCAAGTGCAAGTTGCGGTGCGGTTGCGGTAATCCCCATAGAAAGTATAGGGGGACTTGCGGCAAGTACGGTTTTGCCGCACCTGCCGCAAGTCCCCCTATACTTTGTATGGGAATTACCGCAACCGCGCCGCAGATGCGGTTTTGTAATAAAATAAAATAATCTTCATACAAATAAAATCACGTAAACTAACAAATAATAAATCAATTTAATAATAATCAAAATATTTAAAAAAAAATTAAAAAAATAATAATAAAAAAAATAATAATAATATATATATATATATATATAGAGATTAATATCCTATATAATAAAAGCCGAAGGCCACTTCCGGAATATTACTTCCGTGATGGTCTCGACCCATGCTCCTGATGTGTCACCACTGCGCGGTCCCCCGGCTACAAGGAGCGGCGGAGGAATGTTCCGCTCTCGGAACTTCCGTCCGCCCTCCAGCCTCTCCCCTCCACCCACCACCGTACCTAGCGGGGGGCAGGGGGGCCGAGCGCCCCGTGCCCCAAGCCATGAGGGGCCCATTGCCCCCACCCCCTGGGGGACCCCGTGCTGCCAGCCGCCCGCCGCGCGCCCGGAAAGGAGGGAGGACGGGACTTCCTGTCCTTGCACTTCTGCCCGCCCTCCTCTCCTCCTCACCAGCCCCAGCCGCCGCCCGCTAGCTCTGCACCCCCCAGCTAGCGCCTCTGCCTCCAGCCTCCATGCCCTGCAGCCTCCCATGACCTCCAGCCTCCCCTCCCCTCCAGCCTCCCCTCTCTCCAGCCTCCCTCTCTCAGCCTCCAGCTCCCTCCACCTCCCCTCGCCCTCCCGCCTCTCCCCCCAGCCTCCCCCTCCAGCCTCCGCTCTCCCTCCACCTCTCCCCTCCAGCCTCCCCTCCACCAGCCTCCTCCCTCCAGCCTCCTCCCCTCCAGCCTCCGCTCTCCCCTCCAGCCTCCGCTCTCCCCTCCAGCCTCCGCTCTCCCCTCAGCCTCCGCCTCCCAGCCTCCCTCCTCCCCAGCCTCCACCCTCCCTCCTCAGCCTCTCCCCTCCCGCCTCCGCTCTCCCCTCCCACTCGCTCTCCCTCCAGCCTCATCCCCTCCAGCCTCCGCCTTCCCCTCCAGCCTCTCCCCTCCAGCCTCCGCTCTCCCCTCCAGCCCCGCTCTCCCTCCAGCCTCCTCCTGCTCTCCCACTCCGCCCTCCTCTCCACCTCTCCACCCTTCTCCCCTCAGCCTCCCCCTCCAGCCTCCGCTCTCCCCTCCGCCACCGCTATCCCCTCCAGCCTCTCCCTCCCCCTCCCTCCCCCTCCCGCCTCCGCTCTCCCTCCCGCCTTCCCTCTCCCCCTCCAGCCTCCGCTCTCCTCCGCCTCCGCTCTCCCCTCCAGCCTCCGCTCTCCCTCCGCCTCCGCTCTCCCCTCCAGCCTCGCTCTCCCCTCCGCCTCCGCTCTCCCCCCCTCCGCTCTCCCCTCCGCCTCCGCTCTCCCCTCCGCCTCGCTCTCCCTCCAGCCTCCGCTCTCCCTCAGCCTCCGCCTCCCCTCGCCTCCCTCCGCTCTCTCTCCCCTCCCCTCCCCTCTCGCCTCCGCTCTCCCTCCAGCCTCCGCCTCCCTCCGCCCCCTCTCCCTCAGCTCCACTCTCCCCTCCGCCCCCCCTCCCCTCCGCCTCCCTCCGCCCCGCTTCCCTCCGCCTCTCCCTCCCCTCCAGCCACCGCTCTCCCCTCCAGCCTCTCCCCTCCAGCCACCCGCCTTCCCCTCCAGCCTCTCCCCTCCAGCCTCCGCTCTCCCCTCCAGCCTCCGCTCCCTCCCCTCCGCCTCCCCTCTCCGCCCCCAGCCCTCCTGCTCCCTCAGCCTCCTCTCACCCTCCAGCCTGCAGCCTCTCCCCTCCAGCCTCCGCTCTCCCTCCCACTCCGCTTCCCCTCCAGCCTCACTCTCCCCTCCAGCCTCCGCCTCCAGCCTCCGCTCTCCCCTCCAGCCTCCGCTTCCCCTCCAGCCTCCGCTCTCCCTCCCGCCTCCGCCTCCCCTCCAGCCTCCGCTCTCCCCTGCCAGCCTCTCCCCTCCCGCCTCCGCTCTCCCCTCCAGCCTCCGCTCTCCCCTCCCGCCTCCCCTCCCTCCTCCCCCTCCGCCTCCGCTCTCCCCTCCAGCCTCCGCTCTCCCTCCAGCCTCCGCTCTCCCTCCCCTCCCTCTCCGCCTCCCCCGCTCCGCTCTCCCCTCCGCCTCGCTCTCCCCTCCAGCCTCCCGCTCCTCCAGCCTCCGCCTCCGCCTCGCTCCTCCGCCTCCCCTCCCCCTCCGCTCTCCCCTCCCGCCTCCGCTCTCCCCTCCGCCTCGTCTCCCCTCCAGCCTCCGCTCTCCCTCCCGCCTCCGCCTCCCCGCTCTCCCCCGCCTCCCCTCTCCCTCCGCCTCCCTCCCCTCCCGCCTCCGCTCTCCTCCCCTCCGCCCCTCCGCCTCTCCCCTCCAGCCTCCGCCTCCCCTCCGCCGCTCTCCCCCGCCTCCCCCACCTCTGCTCCCCCTCCGCCTCCCTCTCGCCTGCTCTCCTCCGCTCTCCCCTCCAGCCTCCTCCCCCCAGCTCCTCTCCCCTCCGCCCTCCCCTCCAGCCTCCGCCTCCCCTCCAGCCCTCCTCCAGCCTCTGCCTCCCAGCCTCCGCTCTCCCTCCAGCCTCTGCCCTCCAGCCTCCGCTCTCCCCTCCAGCCTCTCCCTCCAGCCTCGTCTCCCTCCAGCCCTGCCCACTCCGCTCTCCCTCCACTCTCCACCACTCCCTCCAGCCTCGCTCCCTCCAGCCTCCCCTCCCGCCTCCCCTCCCCCTCCCTCAGCCCCGCTCTCCCCTCCAGCCTCTCCCCTCCACCCTCCCCTCCAGCCTCTCCCCTCCACCCTCCCTCCACCTCCCCTCCAGCCTCTCCCTCCAGCCTCCGCTCTCCCCTCCAGCCTCCGCTCTCCCCTCCAGCCTCGCTCTCCCCTCCAGCCTCCCCTCTGCCTCCGCCCTCCCCTGTCCTCTGCCCTCCGCCCTCCCCTGTCCTCTGCCCTCCAGCCTCCCCTGTCATCTGCCCTCCAGCCTCCCCTGTCCTCTGCTCTCCACCCTCCCCTGTCCTCTGCTCTCCACCCTCCCCTGTCCTCTGCCTCCACCCCTCCCCTGTCCTCTGCCCTCCAGCCTCCCCTGCCTCTGCCCTCCAGCCTCCCCTCTCCTCTGCCCTCCAGCCTCTCCTCTCCTCTGCCCTTCAGCCCTGCTCTACCATCGCCTCTGCTCTCCCTCCAGCCTCTTCCCTCCAGCCTCTGCTCTCCCCTCCAGCCTCTCCCTCCCACCTCCGCTCTCCCTCCACTCTCCGCCTCCCCGCCCCCCTCTCCCCCTCCCGCCTCTCCCCTCCAGCCTCCGCTCTCCCCTCCAGCCTCCGCTCTCCCCTCCAGCCTCCGCTCTCCCCTCCAGCCTCTCCCCTCCCGCCTCCCCTCTGCCCTCCGCCCTCCCCTGTCCTCTGCCCTCCAGCCTCCCCTGTCCTCTGCCCTCCAGCCTCCCCTGTCCTCTGCCCTCCAGCCTCCCCTGTCCTCTGCCCTCCCCTGTCCTCTGCCCTCCAGCCTCCCCTGTCCTCTGCCCTCCAGCCTCCCCTGTCCTCTGCCCTCCAGCCTCCCCTGTCCTCTATTCAGATAAAGATTAACGGCAATTTCAAACCATTGTTGGTATATAAATGCAATTATTTTTATTTATTATTGGAAATACATCACACATTATAAAAACCTTTCCCATAAAAACACCCCGGGCAGCGTGAGTGCAAGTATACAATTATTCACAGTTACAATACCTGAGGTGCTGGGCAGTGTGGTGCGGTATGAACTCTTCCATACTGGGGATTTAGCATACTGAGAGGGGCAAAATATGCAATATAGATATCATGTGTACCGGGCTCCTGGACAAGCCAGGTCATAATTGATATAACAGCAAAACTATATAGGTCTCTGTCTATGTGCACCAGAGTTGGTAGTGTTAATGATAACATATGTATTGTAACTGTGAATAATTGTATACTTGCACTCACGCTGCCCGGGTGTTTTTATGGGAAAGGTTTTTATAATGTGTGATGTATTTCCAATAATAAATAAAAATAATTGCATTTATATACCAACAATGGTTTGAAATTGCCGTTAATCTTTATCTGAATACATGTTGTATAGTGAGAGTATGCGGCTAATAATACTGTATTACCATGGACTCTAGAATTTTGTTAGTAATCTCCCCTGTCCTCTGCCCTCCAGCCTCCGCTCTACCCTCCAGCCTCCGCTCTACCCTCCAGCCTCTGCTCTCCCCTCCAGCCTCTGCTCTCCCCTCCAGCCTCTGCTCTCCCCTCCAGCCTCTGCTCTCCCCTCCAGCCTCTGCTCTCCCCTCCAGCCTCTGCTCTCCCCTCCAGCCTCTGCCCTCCCCTCCAGCCTCTCCCCTCCCGCCTCCGCTCTCCCATCCCGCCTCTCCACTCCCGCCTCCGCTCTCCCCTCCCGCCTCTCCACTCCCGCCTCCGCTCTCCCGTCCAGCCTCCGCTCTCCCCTCCAGCCTCCGCTCTCCCCTCCCGCCTCTCCACTCCCGCCTCCGCTCTCCCGTCCAGCCTCCGCTCTCCCGTCCAGCCTCCGCTCTCCCCTCCAGCCTCCGCTCTCCCCTCCAGCCTCCGCTCTCCCCTCCAGCCTCCGCTCTCCCCTCCAGCCTCCCCTCTGCCCTCCAGCCTCCCCTCTGCCCTCCAGCCTCTCCCCTCCCGCCTCTGCTCTCCCCTCCAGCCTCTCCCCTCCCGCCTCTCCCCTCCAGCCTCCACTCTCCCCTCCACCCTCCGCACTCCCCTCCACCCTCCGCTCTCCCCTCCAGCCTCCGCTCTCCCCTCCAGCCTCCGCTCTCCTCTCCAGCCTCCCCTCTGCCCTCCAGCCTCTCCCCTCCCGCCTCTGCTCTCCCCTCCAGCCTCTCCCCTCCAGCCTCTCCCCTCCAGCCTCTCCCCTCCAGCCTCTCACCTCCAGCCTCTGCTCTCACCTCCACCCTCCCCTGTCCTCTGCCCTCCAGCCTCCCTGTCCTCTGCCCTCCAGCCTCCCCTGTCCTCTGCCCTCCAGCCTCCCCTGTCCTCTGCCTCCAGCCTCCCCTGTCCTCTGACCTCCAGCCTCCCCTGTCCTCTGCCCTCCAGCCTCCCCTCTCCTCTGCCCTCCAGCCTCCCCTGTCCTCTGCCCTCCAGCCTCCCCTGTCCTCTGCCCTCCAGCCTCCCCTGTCCTTACCCCTCCAGCCTCCCCTGTCCTCACCTCTCCTCACCCCTCCAGCCTCCCCTGTCCTCACCTCTCCTCACCCCTCCAGCCTCCGCTCTCCTCACCCCTCCTCACCCCTCCAGTCTCCGCTCTCTTCACCCCTCCATATGCAATGTACACTATGTGTATATATGTGTGTATGTAGTCACTTCCCTCACTTTGTCCGCACTTCCCTCACTTTGTCCGCACACATACACACACACACACTTCGCTATACTTACCACCGGCCCTGCATCAGCCGCCTAGATCCTGAGTCGACATGTCGCCACCCCCAAACTACTGGATCCAATATACCGTCCAAGAAGTCTCCCCAAACTTCCCGAACGCCATATTGGATCCAGTCGTCCGCGGGCGGCGACATGTCAACTCAGGATCCAGCCGGCGGGGAAGATGCAGGGTCGGTGCTAACTATAGCGGAGTCTGTGTGTGTGTGTGTGTGTATGTATGTATGTGTGTGCTGACCACTCTGCCCACGGCGCTGCGCTGACCACTCTGCCCACGGCGCTGCCCTGCCCACTCTGCCCACGCCACTGTGCTGACCAATCTCACCGCACTCACTGCTAACCACTGAGCCACGGCACTCACTGCTAACCACTGAGCCACCGCACTCACTGCTAACCACTGAGCCACCGCACTCACTGCTAACCACTGAGCCACCGCACTCACTGCTAACCACTGAGCCACCGCACTCACTGCTAACCACTGAGCCACTGCACTCACTGCTAACCACTCAGCCACGGCACTCACTGCTAACCACTGAGCCACCGCACTCACTGCTAACCACTGAGCCACCGCACTCACTGCTAACCACTGAGCCACCGCACTCACTGCTAACCACTGAGCCACCGCACTCACTGCTAACCACTGAGCCACCGTATACTCTGCTACCCACTGAGCCACCTGTATACACACAATTCATTTCCCCGCACTCCCCTAACTATTAGTAAGTAAACTATATATGGATTCTAGACTACCCGATTCTTTAGAATCGGGCCGCCATCTAGTACTATATATATATACTAATCATATACATATATATAATATGACATGTATATATATATATAGATATATATAAATCTATATCTATATATCTATATCTTATACTTGCGGCGCGGTTGCGGTAATCCCCATAAGGATTACCGCAATCGCGCCGCATTGCAAATCGCTGGCTGAGTGCGAGCACTTGCGGCGCGGTTGCGGTAATCCCCATAAGAATAACCGCAACCGCGCCGCAAGTGCAAGTTGCGGTGCGGTAATCCCCATAGAAAGTATAGGGGGACTTGCGGCAAGTACGGTTTTGCCGCACCTGCCGCAAGTCCCCTATACTTTGTATGGGAATTACCGCAACCGCGCCGCAGATGCGGTTTTGTAATAAAATAAAATAATCTTCATACAAATAAATTCACGTAAAATAACAAATAATAAATCAATTTAATAATAATCAAAATATTAAAAAAAAAAAAAAAAAATAAAAAAAAAATATAATAATATATATATATATATATATATAGAGATTAATATACAATATATATATATACTAATCATATACATATATATAATATGACATGTATATATATATATAGATATATATAAATCTATATCTATATATCTATATCTATATATCTATATATATATATCTATAGCAATTATATAGTAGATTATGAATATATCAATAAATAATTCAATATATATATATAGTAATCATATACATATATATAATATGACATCTATATATATCTATATATGTATATATATTAATCTATATAATGTATATATATATATATTATATATATATCTATATCAATATATATATATATAATAATGAATATATCAATATAACAATAATATTAATAATGGATTAATAATAATAATTAATATTAACACTAATAATAATAATATAAATAAATAATCCTAATGAATAATCAATTATATTGAGCCAAAAAGATATATAATTAGGAATATATCAATATATAATAATAATATTAATAATATATTAATAATAATAATTAATATTAACACTAATAATAATAATATTAATTAATAATCATAATGTATAATCAATTATATTGATTAAAAAAGATATCTTAGCTGATCTTGAAGGGATGAGGTTCCAGCACTGGTCTTCCGACGTCCGTCCCACAGGATCACCAAGGCATAATCGATTAATAATAATAATTAATATTAACACTAATAATAATATTAATAATTAATAATCATTAATAATCGATTATATTGGCCCAAAAAGATGTCTTGTAGGGATGAGGTTCCAGCACTGGTTTTCCGACGTCCGTCCCACACGATCACCAAGGCAGGAATAATTTGTGAGGAAAACTTACAGTAAACACTATTAAATTGCGGCAGGTGGGAGCATAGTGATTGGTAGACAAAGGGCAGTATGGTGATTGGTAGGCAAAATGGGTTGCTACCCAGCAACAGCGCAGTCAGCCACGGAATTTTCGCTGGCAAACTGCCGCAAGTGCAAAACCGCACTTGCCGCACCTGCAAAACCGCACTTGCCGCACCTGCCGCAAATCCCCCTATACTTTCTATGGGGATTACCGCAACCGCGGCCGCAAGTGTAGCGACTCGCAATGGCCTCGCAGCCATTGCTCGCGCTACACAGCGAGTCGCAATAGATCCCCATTGAAAGTATAGGTGGAGTTGCGGCAGATGCGGCGGTTGAGGTAGCGACTCGCAATGGCCTCGCGGCCATTGCTCGCGCTACCTCAGCGGTAAATCGCTAAGTTTGTGGCCGAGCCTCTGGTTCTATTTTCGGCCAGCGACTCGCAATGGCCGCTTCGCGGCCATTGCTCGCGCGTGGTGACGTCACAGCGTGACATAGCCACGGCGATTTCGGGGGCCGACACGAAAATGCCTACGGCAATTATAGAGTAGATCTCTCTCATCTGGTGTCTTTCACTTTTCCTTCAAACATGCCAGCATACACCCAATATTGAAAAAGAAACTTCCATCAACCAAACTGTTCTTCCTAACTACAGACCTGTCTCTAATCTCCCCTTCAGCTTACTCCTGGAACACTTGGCCGACTCCCGTTAGATCTGTTTTCTCCCAGATAATTTCCTTCTTGACCCTTTATAATCCGTTTTCCTCTCATTATACTCTACTGAAACTGCCCTTACTAAAGTCTCTAATGATCTATTAACAGCTAAGTCTAATAGTCACTACTCATTGAGATTCTCCTGGATCTCTCTGCGGCATTTGACACTGTGGATCACCATATGCTCCTCAATGTGCTCCGCTCTATCGGGCTGAAGGACACCACTCTCTCCTGGTTCCCCTTCTACCTCTCTGACCGCTTCTTCACTGTATCTTTTGCCAGCTCCTCTCACTCTCACACTCACTCTCACTCTCCTCTCTCCTCTTCCTCCAACTTTCAGAATTCCTCAGAGTTCAGTCTTAGGTCCCCTGCTCTTCTCTCTATTCACTGCCCTTATGGGACAAACTATCAACAGATTTGGTTTTCAGTACCATGTTATGCTGATGATAACCAATTTATATATGTCTTCTGACATCACCCCTTCATTACTACTGTATTTTATGGACTATAAGACGCACTTCTCCCCCCACCCAATTTTTGGGGAGAGTAGGGGGCGATGGTGCGTTTTATATTCCAGATGGTGGAGCGGCAGCTCTTGAGCAGGCTGCAGAAGCAGCTGTCGGTCATGTGGAGCTGCTCATTAGGCTCATGTAATATACACTGCATTTGCCTGTCCATCACCTCTCAGCACTGAGAGGTGGGCGGGGAGAGCGGCGCATATTATATTAGACTAATGAGTGGGTCCAGAAGATCAGCAGCTGCAGCTTCGTGCGATATTCACTGCTTCTTATGCATCATTATTGGCATGGAAAGCAGTAAATGTGATGGGAAATCATACTAGTCTTTCTCCATTGCTCCCTGCAGCCCGTGCCATCCGTCCATCCATTTGTCTGCTTGTACCAGCATCCAGTCATGTGAGCATCACAGTGATGTCATCACTGCGCGCTCTGCTCACATGATCATCTGCCGGTACAAGCAGACAGATGGACGGATGGTGTGAGCTGCAGGGAGTGATGGAGAGAGACGAGTATGATCATTTATTTTTTAACCGTGCACCAGTATGGAGGCCATATCCAGAATGGGGGGCATATCCAGGATTGGGGGGCCATAAAAAAGTTGAGGGATTATATACAGGACCAGATGGTGGCCCGATTCTAACACATCGGGTATTCTAGAGTATGTATGTAGTTTATTTATGAAGATTTAAGAATAATGTAAAGCGAAGCTGGGTTTAAATCCTGCGCCAATATCGCTGATTGCTGGCAACCGGCCGGGCGCAACCAATCAGCGAAGTGTGGTTGAAATCCCGCACCAATTAGCGGGCGGACTGTCCCTGTTGCTGATTGGTCGTGGGAGGCTGGCCTGACCAATCAGCAACGCAGGATTTGTGTTACAGACAAACAGACAGAAGTAGACAATTATATAGTAGATACTTACAGCAGTACCGGTGTGCAGCGGTGCCAGTGTGCAGCGGTGCCGGAGTCCAGAAGGTTACAGCAGGCTGGTGCGGTCAGGATGGGGCTGGGGGCCAGTGGCCGGGGAACAGCGGGAAGGAGGGGGCCAGGTAAGAGTGGCCGGGTGCGGCCAGGTGAGGGCCAGCGGCCAGGTGCGAGCAGGAGGGGGCCAGTGGCCGGGTGCGGGCAGGAGGGGGCCAGCGGCCGGGTGCGGGCAGGAGGGGGCCAGGGGGACAGCGGCTGTGTGCGGGCAGGAGAGGGCCAGGGGGACAGCGGCCGGGTGCGGGCAGGAGGGGTCGGGGAACAGCAGCCGGGTGCAGGCAGGAGGGGACTGGGGGGGAGGCCCTCCTGCCTGCTCTGGGCTGCTGTTCCCCGGCCCCCCCCTGCCCGCAGCAGAGTGCTTAGCAGAGTATATGGCGGCTCAGTGGTTAGCAGAGTTTACGGCGGCTCAGTGGTTAGCAGAGTATATGGGGGCTCAGTGGTTAGCAGATTTTACGGTGGCTCACTGGTTAGCAGAGTATATGGCGGGTCAGTGGTTAGCAGAGTATACAGGGGCTCAGTGATTTGCAGAGTATACGGGGGCTCAGTGGTTAGCACAGTATACGCTAGCTCAGTAGTTAGCACTCTATGGTGGCTCAGTGGTTGGCACTGTATATGGTGGCTCAATAATTAGAACAGTAATGTGGCTCAGTGGTTAGCACTGTATTTGGTGACTCAGTGGTTAGCACTGTATACGGTGACTCAGTGATTAGCACTCTATGGTGGCTCAGTGGTTAGCACTGTATACGGTGACTCAGTGGTTAGCACTGTACAGTGGCTCAGTGGTCAGCGCAGGATGGAGGCTGGAGTGGTCAGTGCAGGATGGAGGCCAGAGTGGTCAGCGCAGGATGGAGGCCAGAGTGGTCAGCGCAGGATGGAGGCCAGAGTGGTCAGCGCAGGATGGAGGCCAGAGTGGTCAGCGCAGGATGGAGGCCAGAGTGGTCAGCGCAGGATGGAGGCCAGAGTGGTCAGCAGAGGATGGATGCCAGAGTGGTCAGCGCAGGATGGAGGCCAGAGTGGTCAGCGCAGGATGGAGGCCAGAGTGGTCAGCGCAGGATGGAGGCCAGCGTGATCAGCGCAGGATGGAGTGGTCAGTGCAGGATGGAGGCCAGAGTGGTCAGCACAGGATGGAGGCCAGAGTGGTCAGCGTAGGATGGAGGCCAGAGTGTTCAGCGCAGGATGGAGGCCAGAGTGGTCAGCGCAGGATGGAGGCCAAGAGTGTTCAGCGCAGGATGGAGGCAAGAGTGGTCAGCGCAGGATGGAGACCAGAGTGGTCAGCACAGGATGGAGGCCAGAGTGGTCAGCAGAGGATGGAGGGCAGAGTGGTCAGCAGCAAACGACATTCACCTCCCTCCCCGCCGCTTCAGTCTCACCCGCAGCAGTGTTTACATGTCCGCCGGAAGCTACTGCAGATAATGAGCGATCATGTGATAGGCAGGCTGAAGTGACGTGCACAGAGGCTGTCACATGACCACTCATTACCAGCTGCTGCAGCTAGCGCGGAGATGTAAACACTGATGCGGGTGAGACCGGAGAGGCGGGTGGGGGGGTGGAGATGGAGCGTGGGGGGTGGAGATGGGGAGGAGATGGAACGGGGCAGGGGGGGAGAGATGGAGCGGAGAGAGGAGGGGGAATGGAGTGGGGGTGGCAGCGGCGGGCGAGAGGGGGCCGGTGGTGGGTGCACCCGCTCCAGCGGGCGGGTACAGGCAGGAGGAGGCAGACGTGTGAGAACAGCGGTAGGTGAGGTGGGGGCGGCGGGCTCTGTGTATACCGGCAACAGTGGCGCGTTAGCGCCTGTCGCCGGGCTTCAGCGACAGCGGCGCTTACGCGTCACTGTTGCCGGCTGCAAATTGGTGCGCAATTCGTACTTTGAATTTGTGTGCCAATTTGCATAGTCTGCGCTCTTGCCAATGCCAATCTCTGTCAATGAGCGGCCTCTGTTGGGCGCGCGATTTCTGTGACCGACAAACGCCTTAGACAATTATATAGTAGATGAGGGCCATATCCAGAATGGGGGGGGGCTATCCAGGATGGGGGCTATAACTAAGGTGAGGGATTATGCCAGTTTAAGTATTCAGTCAAACAGGTATTACTGCCAATAACGTTCTATCTAAATGAGAACTTTGTCCCTCTTATGGGAACCCTTAAGGCAAAGGAGGTAGAGCTTGGAACAAACTACATCTGTTGCTGGTGGGACGTGTAAACCTTATTAAAATGATCCTAATGCCCAAATACTTTACATTCTGCACAACGCTCCCATATGGATACCCCAAGGGAAATTTAAGCAAATTAACTCCATGATAAAGCTGGAACTTTTGAAGTGCCCAATGCCAGCATTTAAGAGGGTGGGCTCATTGAGCTACGAATAGCTCAGTACAGGTCTTTTTGGAGATAGTAGTGGATAGATGCCCCCTGGTAAAAAATTTGGAGGATGGGTCCATGGGGACATTTGGGAGAAACTACGTACCCCAAATTGATGTTATTGCATAAGCTTTGGGGAAGCGTAATCAGATAAGAAGGGTTACCCAGTCGACACGGTACTCGTCGATTTGGAACAACAATAATTTACCTGAATTTATGGAAATGGGTTGTTTAAGAGAGTGGTATGCAAAAGGAATCCAATATGTGTATCAATTGATAGATCATCGGGGACCAAAGACTTTTGCTCAGTTGCGGAAAGAATTTGGGCTACTGGCCTCAGGCGGTTACCAATACACACAGATGCAGCATGCATTTATAGCTCAGAATACACCTGGGAACCTGACTATACAACAAGATATAGTAGATTTTGTGTGTGGGGAGGGCACCACAAGGAGAGTGATCTCTACCATATATTGTGATTTACTACACACTTTTCTGCTTCATCATCCGATAAGGGCAAGGGCTACATGTGAAGTAGAAGTAGGAGCTATGGAAGATGACTCGTGGAATTCCATTCTGGAGTGGGTGCCAAAGTTGTCGCTGAGTGATCCGGGTAGACTTTCTCAGCCGTTTACTATCGATAGAGTTTATAAATCGCCTGACCTGCTGTTTAAAGTGGGATTGAGACCCACTTCAGAGTGTCCTAGATGTTGGAGTGACGTTGCAGGGATTTATCATGAGGTGGACATGTCCAAGACTATACCCTTTTTGGACAACTGTTCTTAATCGTGTAGAGGGGGCATATCGATGTGAGTTTCCTAGGGAGCTGTTATTGTACTTGCTGGGGTATGTGGAGGAGATTAGGGTGAAAAATACTTTAAAAGTAGATATTGCTAGATTTCTCTACATGGCCAGGAAACTAATTGCCAGGTGCTGGATTAGAGAAGAACCACCAAATAAGGGGGAATACCTCAAACAAGTTGAACATATTGTACGCATTGAGAAAGGCATATATGGTAAAAGAGACAGAATTAACATGTATGAGAAACTGTGGTTTCCTTGGCTAAACTATACAGCCTTTTGGAGCTAAGGATGTGGAGGTAGAGGATATTGAGATACGGCCATGCATTGATGTTATACGGTAGAATTCAACTGTGATATTACACCTATGCAAAATGGGAATTGTTAGTTGTGTATTATATGCTGTCGTAGAGTACAGGGGGAGTTGGGGGTGGGGGGGATTTATTTCTAGGTTAATGATAAACTGCCATGTTAAAAATCAGATATACAATGGTCTAATACAGGGGTGGGAAACCTTTTACTGCCGGGTGCCATTTTTAAATTTCTACCATCCTTCAGGGGCCGCACAAAATGATCGACTTGAAAATTACTCGCTATATTTGGTTGAACAATCACCTCACCCTGCTGCAGTGGCTGGGGCTGCTTCTCTTTCACTTGGCTGTGATGTTAGGTGATATTGATCATAGGCTTTTCAACTGCTTCCCAGGTTTGCTAGAGCCTTACACATCACATGATAGGGTGGGTGCATATACGTCACTAGGGAGGCTGAAGCTGGGGCATAGAGATCACTGGGGAGCTGGATTTAAAAGACAGGAAGTTGGCAAAACGCGTCTGCCAACCCGAGCATAGTGGTCCCCAGGAATCTACCCGGGGGCTGCATAAAAGGTCATCGAGGGCCACATGCTGCCCTCGGCCCTGACGTTCCCCACCCTTGGTCTAATATATACTACTTAATAAAATGTATCTTATTAAAAAAAAGGTGGGTGATTATATACAGGATGGGGGCCATATCAGGATGGGGGATTATATAAAGCATGGGAGCCATAACCAGGATGGGGGACTATTATATAAAGTATGGGGGTCATATCCAGGATGGGGGATTATATACAGGATGGGGGGGCCCATATACAGGAAGGGGGATCATAAACCAGGATGGGGGGGCGGTTCCAGGATGGGGATCATATATACCAGGTTGGGGCCATATATTACCTGGAAGTGGCCCAGGATGGAGATATTACACCCATAACAGTGTCAGCAGCAAATTTCCCCATAACAGGTAAGTATAACCACATTTTGTGCTTAATTTCTTTCTTCCTATTTTCCTCCTCTAAAATCTGGATGCGTTTTATAGTCCAATGCATTTTATAGTCTGAAAAATGCAGTACAAAGTACCAGTGATTGTTTGTTTGCTGTCTTTATACTATGTCCTCCCTCTACCTTAAATTTAACCTGTAAAAAACTTCTCACGTTTCCTCCCTCTACTAACCTTCATAAGCCCAATATTGGGTCATTCCATGTCAAGTGAACCAATGATTATTACCTCTATATTTTTAATTCTTTTGAGATTTTGTTATTTGATAATAGCATGTCAGACAATGCAAAATGTGAAGAGAAAAATTTTTTAAAAAATTTATTTTTTTTTTTAAATGATTTTCAAAGTTCGGAAAAAGTGTGAATTTCGCTGTTGCCTGCCTTTACGTTTCTCCTCATAACTCAGGCTAGGAATAAGATAGAGAAACAAAATAAACACGAATCTACTCAGAACTGTCCAGGCTTTCATCAGATATGTCACAAGAGGATCTTTGTTAATATTTTACCCATGTGATCACAAGCGCAAAACTTTAAAACGCATTTCCGAAAAATCGGCGCGCTTTACATATTTCAAAAACTGCCCGTGTCTGCTTTGCTCTTAGCCACATCTGTACCAAATTTCAAGTTGGGATCGCAATGGGATCATATTTTAACATATTTTACTAGTAATAGCGTCAATGGGTCATTCCATATCAAGTGATCTAAATATGAATATTTTTTTTTACCTGACGTCTTTAGATTTTTTTTTTTTTTTTTTTCCTTTATGAAGTACTACTTTAGTTCATTACAAATTAAAAGTTTGGAATTTTTTTCTTCATCAGTTAATTTTTTACAGATTTTTAAAGTTTAAAAAAAGGGTGAATTTTGGCCTGGTATGACTTTACATTTTTTTATCTCGGGCTAGAAATAAGATAGAGAAACAAAATAAACACCATTCTACTCAGAACTGTCCAGGCTTTTACCAGATATGTCACAAGAGTATATTTGTTAATTTTAATTTTTTACCCATGCGAATGCAAATGCAACATTTTGAAACGCATTTCCAAAAAAACGTTTTAATAAAAATTTTCCAAAACTGCCCATGTGTCTTTTATGCTCTTAGCCACATCTGTACCAAATTTCAAGTTGGGATCGTGATAAGATCATATTTTAAAATATTTAACTATGGTTAATCTCATTTTTATTACATTTTGAAAAAACATATGAAAGACATACATTCAATCTTTTAACAAAATCTTGAGACATATAAAATATACAAAAAGAGAATTCACAAAGTTATTAGTAACTTTAAGATAAGCTGCAAATTTACTTTTGCGCTTATCTCTGGTGCAATATATACTACAATCTAAATATAATTCCAAACACTCAAGTATACAACCTTTCTCAGGGTTTTGAGATGTTCTGATGTCAAGGGGACAAGCAGCCCCAGCAGAATGATTTTTATCACTTGCCCCTTCTAACAGGTTGACCACGTAAGTGGGTCATTACCCGTTGAGGCCTAGTTGGAATAGTCTATCGACTGGTGTACCGGAAAGGAAGGCCGAAATATTAATGATCTACTCACAGCTCAGAGTTTCCGATACCTGTCTAATGTTCACTAGAATTCTGAAGGTATAGGTGTAGAAAGGAAATACCTAGACTGAATGTATCAGATGGGAAGAAAAGAGAGATAGAAAAGAAGAGAGAGAGAAGAGAAACAAAAACCATTAGAAAAAGTTATACTGGGAAAGAAAAGCCACGTAAGAAAAAAAGAAAAAAAGGAGGGGGACGGGACGGGTGAGGTATGGGAAGGAGAAAGGGTACTCATCCCACTGGCTCCCCATCAGCCAGAGGTCGAGCCATATTATCTGTGCTGGAAAAGATACTCCTAAATTCTGCAGAGTCGTGAAAAAGAATCCATTCAACCCAAATCCCTAAGAATTTGTTCCGAGATCCCGACGCATCAGCTGCGAGCTCCTCCATTCGATATATGTCCATCAATTCTTTGGACCAATCAAGTAGAGATGGAGCCCGGCTTGATTTCCAGAACCTCGGGATCACAGCACGAGCAGCCGAGATGCAAAAGCGGAGAATATCCCTCTTCTGTAGCCCAATAGGACCTGGAAAAATGGATAACATTGCCGATTCTGGGCAGCATTCGGCTTGTTTACCTGTTATCCGGGCGTATGCATTGAAAACCTCAGACCAGAATCGCCGGATTTCCCCACAACTCCACCAAATGTGTATCATTGTACCCTTCTCTTCCCCACAGCGCCAGCAGGTATCAGGGGTTCCAGGGAACATGTTCCGGAGTGTCATCGGGCACAAGTACCATCTAGTGAGCAGCTTATAGCTTCTTTCTTGTGCAAAACAAGCGCTAGCTAGTGAGTGAGTAAATATAAAGCATTTCTGCCAATTAGCTTCTGAAATGCTACACCCCAATTCCCTCTCCCAAGCACGTTGGAAGTAAAGGGTGCCCTGCTCTCTCATGGACCCTAAGGCCTGGTATAGAACTGATATTTTGCGCCTTGGTGGAGCTTCCAGTTGGAATAACCTCTCCAATACGTTGGGCGTCAATCTTACCCTGCAAGAGTGGTCAGCTGAATATAAGTATGCTCTGTATTGGAGAAATTCGAATCACTTAAGCGGTCTCGTAGGTTCTTTGAGTTGTAGCTCTGCCATCGGGGGCAAACCACCACTGGACAGAGTCTGTCCTACTCGGGTGTCATCCACAATCCGCCAACATAAAAATCTCTGCCTGTCAAATCTGGGTGGGAAAGATGGGTTGGAAAAAAGGGGAGTCAAAGGGCTAAGTCTGTCTTTTAAGCGGAGGGTTTTCGTCACTAGGTGCCATACCTTCAAGGTGTTTCTGGTTATGTCTGTCAAAGGTACTAGGTCTGTGGAGTCTTTAGGGGAAATCCAAAGCAGGTGTTTCAGCGGAATCCCCAAACCCTCTTGGTCCACCTCTACCCATTTCTTGGAGGACGCATGATAATGCCAATCTAGAGCTCTAACAAGAGAGGAAGCCACAAAGTACGCTCGTATGTTGGGTAGTCCAACCCCTCCTCTGGTCTTGGGCAAGGATAGGATATTCATTCGCAATCTGGACCTCTTGCCCTCCAGACAAATCTAAGGATCATAGATTGCATTTTGGAGAGGAAGCCTCTATCCAATAGAACAGGAACTGTCTGAAAAGTATATAAGAGTCTGGGCAAGACATCCATCTTGACTACGTTTATTCTCCCGAACCAGGATAGCTTTAATTGTCTATAGGAGGTAAATGCCGATTCCGCGTTAGTCAAAAGGGGTTGATAATTTAAATTGAATATTTGTTTAAGATCTTTTGGTATAAGGACTCCCAAGTACTTAATGGCTTCTACTTTCCATTTAAATGGGAACTGTTTAGATAGATGAGAAACCAATTCTCCAGGCAAAGAAATATTGAGTGCCTCGGTTTTGGAGCAATTCACTTTAAAGTTGCTCAATTGTCCGAACCGTTCAAACTCCATTAAGACCGAAGGGATGGAGACCAGGGGCTGGGAGATGTAAAGTAGCAGGTCATCTGCAAATAAGGCTAATTTGTGATGACTCTGTCCCAGCTTGACCCCATGGACGCATTCATTGGACCTAAGTGCAAAATATTTAACTATTATAGTGTCAATTCAAAAATCACCAAGAACACAATCAGTCATTTTTTCACAATTGCCCGTCAATAGTTTGAATTTGATATAAAGAAACATAGTCTTGTAACATCTCAAATGAAAGCTGTTACCGTTCTGAGTAAAATGACGCCTCTCCCACTTCATTATCTTATTTCTAGCCTGAGATAAAAAAAATGTAAAGTCATACCAGGCCAAAATTCACCCTTTTTTTAAACTTTAAAAATCTGTAAAAAATTAACTGATGAAGAAAAAAATTCTAAACTTTTAATTTGTAATTAACTAAAGTAGTACTTCATAAAGGAAAAAAAAAAAAAAAATCTAAAGACGTCAGGTAAAAAAAAATATTCATATTTAGATCACTTGATATGGAATGACCATTGACGCTATTACTAGTAAAATATGTTAAAATATGATCCCATTGCGATCCCAACTTGAAATTTGGTACAGATGTGGCTAAGAGCAAAGCAGACACATGGGCAGTTTTTGAAATATTTAAAGCGCGCCGATTTTTCGGAAATGCGTTTTAAAGTTTTGCGCTTGCGATCACATGGGTAAAATATTAACAAAGATCCTCTTGTGACATATCTGATGAAAGCCTGGACAGTTCTGAGTAGATTGGTGTTTATTTTGTTTCTCTATCTTATTTCTAGCCCGAGATATGATAGAAAATGTAAAGCCATACCAGGCCAAAATTCGCACTTTTTTAAAACTTTAAAAATCTGTAAAAAATTAACTGATAAAGAAAAAAATTCAAAACTTTTTTTTTGTAATTAGATAAAGTTGTTCTTCATATAGAAAAAAAATGTAAAAAATCTGAGGACGTCAGGGAAAAAAAATATTCATTTTTGGATCACTTGACATGGAATGACCCTATTGCTATTTACGAATGTGGTTCTACAATTACTCCCCAGCAGCACTCCTCCTGTCTTGGGGTTTCATTTGACTCGGATATATAATTCACTCCCTATATCCGATCACTCACTCACTTATGTCACCTAATCTGAAAACCCATCTCTAGAATTCAATCTTTTCTTACCATTGACTGGGCAAAAACTCTTACTGTCGCACTTACTCATTCTCGTCTGAATTATGACAACTCCTTATTAATTGGTCTCCCTCTTACTCCCTCTTTTCCCCTTCCAATCTATCCTAAATGCAGCAGCCAGGGTCATATTTCTCTCCAGCTGCTACACTGATACTTCTACCATGTACCAGTCATTGGACTGTTCGCCCACCCGCTACAGAGTAATAATAATAATCTTTATTTATACAGCGGCAACATATTCCGCAGCGCTTCACAATTCAGAGGTTCATATTCAAACAATCATAAGAAACAGTTATCAGAAAGTACAATACAATACAGAATACAATACAAAGCATAATACAATAATTAAAGCAAAATAATGACAGCCATGCCCATAAGAGTTTACAATCTAACAATGAGGTGGGGGTGACACAAAGTACAGGTGCTTATTTACAATGATGGTATAGTCAATTTGAAGAGATAGGGAACAGATATGAGCAGCATGAGTGGCCACCAACCATTATTTGTGATGCATGTGAGAATCACTTTCATTTCCACAGCTCTGCACAACCCTACATCTCCTTCCTCACCTCTGTCCATCATCCTAGCCATGCCTGCCATTCCACTAATGACCTAAGACTGATATCCTCTATAATCTGAACTTCCTACTCCCGTCCCCAAGACTTCTTGTGAGCGACATCAATTCTCTGGAATGTACTACCAAGAACAATTTGATTAATTCACAGTACACACAGTTTTAAGCATGCCCTAGAAACACATGTCTTTAGACTGGTCTATCACCTCACCTCCCTAATCTAATTATTCCCAATGTGCCCTTGCAAAAATTTTTTCCAAATCTGATCCCTTGTATTATCTGGTTGCACACCCTCCATGCACTTAAAGGGAACCTGTCAGCTCGTTCTACCCCCCTACGCAATCACTACCTGTCCCTTTGAGGCGGTCGACAGGGTAGGGGGTACTCAGGTACTGGAGCTGATGGCGACTTGGATGGGGGATCACTGCTGGTCGGTCCCCGGTCCTGTGTCCTGGACCCTCAATGGCGGGGATGGTGGGGGATAAGGGGATTGATTACGTGACGCCACCTGTAGTACCTGGTAAAGTGTATACCAGTACTGCAGCCGGTTGCTGAGGTGATGGAAGTGCAGCTCAGTGTAGTACAGCTCCCCACAGGTGGAGCTTTACCTCAGGGCAGCGGGGATGGATGAGGGGAGTTGTAGTCACGTCTCTGCAGTCAATGCTGTGAATAGCGGCGGTCAAGCAGGCACACACACACACACAGTGGTCTTTGTTTCGGTACCTTTTACTGGTGACAGGGTAACAGGTACAGTCCAGAGAAGTAACCAGGTCCCTGGTGCAATTTGGGACTTTTACCTTAGAAAGTTGTGAGGCCTCCTCTGCCACTGGGTACAGTGGTTTGGGGTAAGTCCTGCCTGTAACTGAACTCACCGCTCCTTCTCCCTCTCAGGGCTTTACTCTGTCACTGACAATGAGGTCCTTCTGCGGGGTCCCTATTCCTCCTTTGGCCTCTGGTCCTGTGTTTGGTCAGTTTGAGTGTCTCTTACTTGCATTCCTCAGGGGGATTTGGTCGTCCTGGTCCTTACGGGCTTATACTGCTGCAGTGGCACTTTCCTATCAGCGACGAGGGATTCTGGCTTCACAGACACCGCACTATCAGCCTCCTCCTGCCCGCGCCCACCTCTGACCCCCTCTTGCCCGCCGCTGCCACAAGCCGCTCCATTTCCCCCCCCCCACTCCATTCTACCTCCTTGCTCCATTCCCACCCCCTCGCTCAAGGCCCCCCCCCGCTCCATTCCCACCCCACCCCAATCCACCCTCCCTTGCTCCATCTCCTTCCCCCCCGCTCCCCGCCATTCCGGTCTCACCTGCACCCGATGTTTAGATCGCCGCCGGTAGCTACAACAGCTAATGAGCGGTCATGTGACAGGCTCTGTGCACGTCACTTCAGCCCGCCTATCACATGACCGCTCATTACCTGCTGTAGCTTCCGGCGGCGATATAAACACCGGGTGCGGGTGAGACCGGAGCGGATGGGAGGAGAGATGGACGTGCGCTGACCACTGGCCCTCCATCCTTTGCTGACCACTGAGCCTCCATCCTGTGCTGACCACTGAGCCTGCATCCTCTGCTGACCACCGAGCCTCCATCCTGCGCTGACCACCGAGCCTCCATCCTGTGCTGACCACCGAGCCTCCATCCTGTGCTGACCACCGAGCCTCCATCCTGTGCTGACCACTCTGCCTCCATCCTCCGCTGACCACTGAGCCACCGCGCAGTGCTAACCACTGAGCCACCGTGCAGTGCTAACCACTGAGCCACCGTACAATGCTAACCACTGAGCCACCGTGCAGTGCTAACCACTGAGCCACCGTACAGTGCTAACCAATGACCCACTGTACAGTGCTAACCACTGTGCCACCGTACAGTGCTAACCACTGAGCCACCATACAGTGCTAACCACTGAGCCACTGTACAGTGCTAACCACTGTGCCATTATACAGTGCTAACCACTGAGCTACCGTACAGTGCTAACCACTGAGCCACTGTACAGTGCTAGCCACAGAGCCACCATACTGTGCTAACCACTGAGCCACCATATACAATGCTAACCACTGAGCCACCATATACAGTGCTAACCACTGAGCCACCATACTGTGCTAACCACTGAGCCACCATACTGTGCTAACCACTGAGCCACCATATACAGTGCTAACCACTGAGTCACTGTATACAGTGCTAACCACTGAGCCACATTACTGTTCTAATTATTGAGCCACCACAGAGTGCTAACCACTGAGGCTCCATATACAGTGCTAACTACTGAGCCAGTGTATACTGTGCTAACCACTGAGCCCCCATATACTCTGCTAACCACTGAGCTCCCGTATACTCTGCTAACCACTGAGCCGCCGTATAGTCTGCTAACCACTGAGCCGCTGTAAAGTCTGCTAACCACTGAGCCCGTATGTACTATGCTAACCACTGAGCCGCCATTAACTCTGCTAACCACTGAGCCCCCGTATACTCTAAGCACTCTGCTGCGGGCAGGAGGGGGCTGGGGAACAGCGGCTGGGTGCGGGCAGGAGGGGCCCCCTCCTGCCCACACTCGGCCGCTGTTCCCCAGTCCCCTCCTGCCCGCACCTGGCCGCTGTTCCCCGGCCCCCTCCTGCCCGCACCCAGTCGCTGTCCTCTAGCCCCCTCCTGCCTGCACCCGGTCGCTGTCCCCCTGGCCCCCTCCTGCCCGCACCTGGCCGCTCTTCCCCAGCCCCCTCCTTTCCGCACCCGGCCGCTCTTCTCCGGCCCCCTCCTGCCCGCTGTTCCACAGCCCTCTCCTGCCCACACCCAGCCGCTGTCCCCTGGCCCCCTCTTGACTGCACCCTCCCGCTGTCCCCTCCTCGACTCCGGCAACGCTGCACACTGGCACCGCTGCACACCGGTACTGCTGTAGGCATCTACTATATAATTGTCTACTTCTGTCTGTTTGTCTGTAACACAAATGCTGCGTCGCTGATTGGTTGTGGGCGGCTGGCCTGACTGATCAGCAACAGGGACAGTCCGCCCGCAAATTGGCACAGGATTTCAACCACACTTCGCTGATTGGTTGCGCCCGGCCGGTTGCCAGCAATCGGTGATATTGGCGCAGGATTTAAACCCAGCTTCGCTTTGCATTATTCTTAAATCTTCATAAATAAACTACACACATACTCTAGAATACCCGATGCATTAGAATCGGGCCACTATCTAGTGATTTATAACTTACATGCAGCCTCCATCCGGAGACTGGAAAGGGGTCTTTTGGGCACCATTTCTCCCCCCGCCTCGCTAGCTCTTAGCACGCTCTGCTGGGCGTTATTAAATGTTCGGTTGTTCCACCTCTTCTTGAAATTCCTGCCTCCTCTGCTACTATGATGTGCCGTCCGGAACTTCATATCTGGCCTGGTGCATTGTGGGAACTTATGATGTGATCAGCTTGGCTTCAATATGCGCACTGCGCATGTGCCGGAGCCGGGCCGCACACGTGATCAGCCCCCACAATGCATCGGGCCGGATATGACGTTCCGGCCTGCTCATCATAGTAGCAGAGGAGGTGGGAATTTCAAAAAGAGGTGGAAGAACAGAACAACTGATGACGCCCAGTGGGGGCATGGGAGGATAGTGTTGCTTCGAAGCCTGCCTTTCCAGTCTCCGGATGGAGACTGCATGTATGTTATAAATCATTTTTCTTAAACTTTATAGGGCATGTTTAGCTCAGAGAGGGATGGTTAGGGATCAGTTAGCAAGGTGCGGGGACAGGTTGCGATAGCATAGGGGGGTAGGACGAGCTGACAGGTTCCCTTTAACCACTTCAGGACCCAGCCTATTTTGACTCTAAAGACCTTGGCATTTTTGTCAATTCTGACCAGTGTCCCTTAATGAGGTAATTACTCTGGAATGCTTCAACAGATCCTAGCAATTCTGAGAATGATTTTTCGTAACATATCGGGCTTAGTATTAAATTTAGGTTGATAATATTTGCATTTATTTGTGAAAAAAATCAAAAATTTGGCAAAAATTTTGAAAATTTCGCAATTTTCAAATTTTGAATTTTTTTTCTGCTAAACCAGAGAGTTATGTGACACAAAATAGTTAATAAATAACATTTCCCACATGTCTACTTTACATCAGCACAATTTTTGAAAAAAAAAAATTTTTGGATAGGAAGTTATAAGGGTTCAAAGTTCATCAGCAATTTTTCATTTTTCCAGCAAAATTTACAAAACCATTTTTTTTAGTGACCACATCACATTTGAAGTCCCTTTGAGGGGCGTACATGACAGAAAACACCCAAAAGTGACACCATTCCAAAAACTGCACCCTCAAGCTACTCAAAACTACATTCAAGAAAATGATTAACCCTTCAGGTGCGTCACAGGAACTAAAGCAATGTGGAAGGAAAAAAATGGACATTTTAATTTTTCTAACAAATTCTTTCATTTTCACATGGGCAACAGGATAAAATGGATCCTAAAATTTGTTGGGCAATTTCCGATACCTCATATGTCGTCATAAACCACTGTTTGGGCGCACGGCAGGGCTCAGAAGGGAAGGAGCTCAATTTGACTTTCGGTGCTAATTTTCCATTAAAAAAGTGAAATGGCGCTTCCTCACTTCTGAGCCCTGCCGTGCGCCCAAACAGTGGTTTATGACCACATATGAGGTATCTGTGTACTCAGGAGAAATTGCCAAACACATTTTAGGATGCATTTTATCCTGTTGCCCATATGAAAATGAAAAAAATTTAGGCTAAAAGAAATTTTTTGTGAAAAAAAGGACTTTTTAATTTTTATGGATTAATTTGTGAAGCACCTGGGGGTTCAAAGTGCTCACTATGCATCTAGATAAGTTCCCTGGGGGGTCTAGTTTCCAAAATGGGGTCACTTGTGGGGGAGCTCCAATGTTTAGGCACACAGGGGCTCTCCAAACGCGACATGGTGTCCACTAACAATTTGAGCTGATTTTTCATTCAAATTGTTAGCGGACACCATGTCACATATGGAGAGCCCCTGTGTGCCTAAACATTGGAGCTTCCCCACAAGTGACCCCAGTTTTTAAACTAGACGCCCCAAGGAGCTTATCTAGATACATAGTGAGCACTTTGAATCCCCAGGTGCTTCACAAATTGATCCGTAAATCTGAAAAGAAAATTTTTGTGGAAAAAAAAAAAGTACTTTTTCATTTTTACAGATCAATCTGTGAAGCCCATGGGCGTTCAAAGTGCTCACTATGCATCTAGATAAGTTCCCTGGGGGGGGGATCTAGTTTCCAAAATGGGGTCACTTGTGGGGGAGCTGCAATGTTTAGGCACACAGGGGCTCACCAAACACGACATGGTGTCCGCTAACAATTTGAGCTGATTTTCCATTCAAATTGTTAGCTGACACCATGTCGCGTTTGGAGAGCCTCTGTGTGCCACCAGCATTGCCACCAGCACAAGGGCAACTGGAAGTGTTGGGGTACAGCACCAGAAAATGGCGTCTCTAATTAATGAGCTATTTTCTGTGATGGCTGTGGGTTGCAATTTGCAGCGTGGGGGGCCCACAACGTTTGGGTCTTTCCACGCTGAGGATTCCAGTCCCCCAACTGGCAAGTTGTACCTGGCTGGCAACCAAAAATACAGCACAGCTCTATGTAATTTTATTTGTAGAAGTAAGAAAAAAAAATTGACGTGGGGCTTCGCCATATTTTTGGTCCAGCCAGGTACAACTTGGCAGCTACAGATTGCCACCAACCCCCAGCTGCCTCGTTGTACCTGGCTGGCTACCAAAAGTACAGCCAATCCCATTTTTTTTTTTTATTTCTAGGACTAATTCTAGAAAAAAAATGACGTGGTGCTCCGCCATATTTTTTCTCCATCCAGGTGCAACTAGGCAGCTGGGTGCTGAAATCCTGAGCATGGAGAGGCCCAAGCGTTCTGGCCCCCCTTCCCCATGCTGCAAATTGCAGCCCACAGCCACCCCAGAAAATGGCACATTTGTTTAAGCGCCATTTTCTGGCGCTGTACCCAGACTCTTCCAGTTGCCCTGGTGCCGATGGCAAACTGGGTAATAAAGGGGTTAACGCCAGCTTTTTTATTGGGAGTTGGCACTAAGCCTGAGATTCATAATGTCGGGCCAATGTTAGACCCCGCCATTAGGAATCTCTAATAAATAATCAAAAAATACACACAGAGAAAAATCTTTTTATTTGAAAAAACAACAACAAACAACACTTGGACTCCATCTTTATTATAAAGATCCAACGTAGTCTACAACGAAGGTCCCATGACTCTCGATCGCCTCTGACGTAGCCCACAACGAAGGTCCCATGACGCTAGATCGCCTCTGCTACATCCAGAGACTGCAGCAAGGGATCAAGTGTCCTCTTGTTGCAGTCTTTGGTGTCATAGTGATGATGCACTGTATGGCAGATTATTGCCATACAGTGCAGCATCACTGTGCAAACCCAAGTGTCAGAGATCACATGATCTCTGAGGCTTGGGTCGGGTGACCCAACGTTGCAGTGAAGTGATCTGACAGCCCTGGCACAGTGATCGCATAGTAGATCTCTGCGCCAGGGCTGTCAGATTACTTCACTGCAGCTCCCCCTGCATGGGGATCAGGCTGCAGAGAAGCTATCTGACAGTACTGGCGCAGTGATCCACTATGTGGATCTCTACGCCCAGGCTGTCAGATCGCTACTCTGCAGCTAGAACCCCATGCATGGGGATCTAGCTACAGAAAGCGATCTGACAGCCCCGACGCAGTGATCCACATAGTGGATCACTGCGCCCAGCCTGTCAGATCAGTCCTCTGCAGCCCGATCCCCCTGCATGGGGATCGTGCTGCAGAGAGTGATCTGACAGCCCGGGCACAGTGATTTACATAGTGGATCACTGCAACCGGGCTGTCAGATCTCTACTCTGCCGCCCGATCCCCCTGCAGGGGGATCGAGCTGTAAAGAGTGATCTGACAGCCTGGGCGCAGTGATCCACATAGTGGATCACTGCGACCGGGCTGTCAGATGTCTTTTTTTTTTTTTAAATCAGATAGATTTTTATTAATATATCGTACATAAAGTTACATTTTTTAACAAGAATTACTGCACATCTTACAGTTATCAGAAATTTCCCCCCCACCTCCCCCTTCCCTCCAAACCCCCCTCAGACATTACTTTCAGAGTATAATATCCCCATTACTAACAGACGGGACTCAGCTTATATCAAGCAGTATAGGTAATATTCTCAAGTTACAATCCCTGAAGATCAAAATGCTCATTAACTATTTATCATTCACCATTCAACCATGGTGTCCACAGCTTTTCATATGTTTTATGCGTTCCTCTCTTTTCATAAACCTTCCTTTCCAATTGTATGATATAATTGGCTTGGCGACAGAATTCAGTTCTCGACGGCGGTTCCTCATTTGTCCATTTCCTCGCTATCAGTTTTCTGGCTATATATAATAATCTAGCAATAGAGATTTTAAACGAGTTATTTACAGCTACCTCCTCCACATAACCCAATATACATACTACTGGATCACGGGGAACAACACAGTCATACACTCTCTCAATCTTGGAAAGTGTCCCATTCCAGAATGCGCCCAATCCGGAGCAGTCCCACATCATGTGAAAGATGCCAGCACCAGAAGCTCTGCATCTCGGACACTCAGAGTCTGCCCTAAGGCCAATCCTGTGCAACAACTCCGGAGATCGGTACACTCTATGGAGCACGTATAGATGAGACATCCTAGCCGGTTCACTGAGCGATAGTCTCGGGACATACTCCAAAATGCTATCCCACACGTCCCCTTCTATATGACCCACCTCTTCCTCCCATTTAGCTTTAGATTTCATCGGGTAGTTCAGCAGGAATGTGTGTAGCAAGTCTTTATAGGTTCCCGAAATCACCCCCCTAGCGAGGCCTTCTCCACAAACATACTCCAATACCAAATCCTGGTCCACTGCCAAACTTCCCCTAGTGCTTTGAACCTTAATGGCATGTTTCAACTGGAGGTAATGTAGCCATTCAGATCCAGGTAGAGAGAATTCAGATTGTAGCGTGGCGAAAGGTTTCAGCGTTCCACCATCCAAAATCTGAGACATCAGAGTTACACCCTTCTGTTCCCATTCCATTATAGTACCTATTTTTTGAATCTCCTCCAATTTACCATTACCCCAAATGGGAGTAAATCTAGTCATTCCCAGGAGTCCTCTGTTCCTTTTCAATGCCCCCCACACTCTATCCACAAGATCCAGCGTAGGAAGCTTCCTACCTAGTTGACCAATTATTCCTCCCTCCAACCCCTGTAGTATTGGGGTCCCCTCCATACAGTATTCTATCATACGCCTATCTGGTCTTCGTATCTCGGGGCTAGACCAGCCTCTAAAGTGTTGGCTCTGAGCTGCAAGGTAGTATATGTCCGGGTTCGGCAATGCCAGCCCGCCTCCATCTTTCGGCCTCTGCAATGTCTCTAAACTTATTCTGGGTTGTTTCTTACCCCATACCAGTCTCCTGAACAGGGAATTTATTTCTTTAAATCTAGTTTTGGGTATCCATACTGGAGAGTTATGCAGAATATACAGGAGCTTAGGCATCACTATCATTTTCAGTAAGTTGACCACCGATAAATGTAGCTTAGACCATGCATCAACTTTTGCTTTCAGCATCTCAAGTAGTGGCGTCAAATTAAGGCGCAGATAGTCCGTAACTGGTAAAGATACCTCAACTCCCAGATACTTGAAAACTTCTCTTCGTTGTAGCTCGGTCTCAATACTGCCAACAACATCTTCCACTCCTCCATTTACTTTAAATAGCACCGATTTAGCCCAGTTAATTCTAAGCCCCGAGATATTACCAAACCTGTCAATTAATCGCATGGCATGGCTCAATGACTCCGATGGGTTGCTCAGAAACAACAGCAAGTCATCTGCATATAGGGCAATTTTTTCCTCCAACTCCCCATATCTAAATCCCTGAACATCTTTTGATTTTCTAATAGCAGATGCCAATGGTTCGATTGCAATCGCAAAGAGAAGCGGCGACAGCGGACACCCCTGCCTAGTTCCCCTATATAACTGGAATGTTGAAGAAACCGCCCCATTAACTCTGAGTCTCGCTGTTGGTTGGGAGTAAAGTAGTTTTATCCAGGATATGAATTGTGGACCAAATCCCATCCTCTCCAGCACTCTCCAGAGATATCCCCACTCTATACTGTCGAACGCCTTATGGGCATCCAATGAGGCAATCATTCTATCATGGGCACCATCAAAGGGCATTTGTATATTAAGAAACAGTCTTCTGATGTTAGTTGCCGTAGATCTATTAGGCATGAAGCCCGACTGGTCCGGGTGTATCAATCTAGATATGACATTAGACAGTCTATTGGAGAGTACTTTAGCTAGGATCTTAACGTCTGCGGTTAGCAGAGATATAGGTCTGTAAGAACCAGGATTTCTAATATCCTTACCCTCTTTAGGGATCACCACTATCACCGCCTCCCTCATAGATGCAGGTAAGAGAGATTGTCGTTTAGCCTCCTCAAACACTCTTAACAACTCAGGGAGCAAAAACTCCTCCAGATGCTTGTAAATCTCCACCGGAATACCGTTCCGAACCAGGGGCCTTATCATTGGCCATGCCATGCAATGCCACCTCTAGCTCCTCAATCTCAATGGGCCTCTCTAAGTCTGCTCTTTCCTCCATGGTCAGTTTCCCAAGATCACCCAATTCCAAAAACCAAGCAATGTCTTCCTCTATTGGTGGTCCCTGCGAGGAATATAAAGATTTATAAAAGTCCGTGAAGACTTCCAGGATGTCTTCTATGGCCGTTACCGAGACCCCCCGGTTATTGATCATTTCACGCACATAAGTGTTCCCCCTCTGAGCTGCAGCGATCACAGACAGTAGGTGTCCCACCTTCTCACCTTCAGCATAGAACTCAACTTTCTGAAAAGCCTGTCTCCTCAACATCTTATCTAACAGTATTGTATTAAGTGTATTTTGAGCCTTCAGGAGTTCCCTCCGGGTGTCTGGTGTACCATTCACAGCAACTTCCTCTTCCGCCCTTCGAAGTGCTTCCATACCCTCCACTTCCTTCTTTTTTGATGAGGTCTTCTGTCTACATATGTCTCTAAACAGTATTCCTCTAAGGAATGCCTTCATAGCGTCCCATATATTTAGCAGGTCAGTACTCCCCTTATTCAGAGTGAAGAATTCCACCACCTCCTTTAATGTGTTTTGCAAATCAATGTGTTGCAGCCATACCGGGTGTATCTTCCATCCCTCCCTTCTCACCCCCGGCTGATTCCCACATCTGACGGACACGAGGATAGGGCTATGATCTGATAGCACTCTCGGAAGATACTCCACTTCATCTACCATCGAATCCATCAGACCAGAAGCCAGCGCTATATCAATACGTGACAATGTACCATGCGTGGCAGAGTAGCAGGAATAGCATCTTTTCCCTTCATTTCTTACTCTCCAAATATCCACCAAACCAATTTCCGCACCAAGGAGCCGAAGGAAGTAGTATAGTCCTCCTTTCTTACGTTCGGCTGCTTACTCCTATCCCAGAACCCGTCCATCACATTGTTAAAATCCCCAATCATCAGCAGCGGCACACTCCCTCCCCGCACAGCAAATTCCCGCATTATTCTGATCACGGAGCAAGAGTATGGGGGGGAATATACATCGCAATTATACACATGGCATGTCCGTAAAAAAGCCCTCGTATTGCCACTCCCTGCCCATCTGGATCTATGTAAACCTCCTCTTCCTCAAAATGAATAGAGCTATGTATCAGTATGGAGACTCCTCTTGCATATTTGGAAAATGTAGAGTGATATGCCTTATGAATCCATTTCCTGTTAAGTACATGGGAGGTATCCTTTATGAGATGAGTCTCCATAAGACACATTACCAAGGGTCCCCGCTCCTGCATATGCTTGAGGACCGCCGCCCTTTTGGTTCTGTCCGACAAACCCCTTACATTCCAACTAATCACTTTAAGTCTACTCCCCATACCGTGGCTGGTATAAACATTGCTGCTCTCCGTCTATTATTCCTCTGCTGACTGTCTGAGGTGTAACATCCCTCCCATCCCCCCCCCCCAACCCCTCCCTTACCCTCATAACCTTGAAACTCTTAACAAGAGTCGAGAACTCCCAACCTAGTCTCTCGCTCTCAAAGTACATCTAAGCTCGCACAATCCCCTCCCGGTGCCAAATGTACTTACACCTCTGCTTGTAGTCTCCCTCCCCCTCCCCCGCCAAGGCTATCCATGTATCCCACTCCAACCCATACAAATCTAAAAAAGATTAACAGATAAATCATCATATCAACATAGGTCAAAGTATTAAGAGATATTTAAATTTTCACCACTTCTGTGACGTTAGAACAAAAGAAGAAAAAACTTTTGTATGATTGTTCCACCCGTATTTGAACCAAAAAAAGGGGGGTTAAAAATTACTCTTATGTAATACGGGTGTCCCTGTAGTCGTTTCAGCCGACCTGTTAAGCAATATAAGGAAAAAGATGAAAAAGATGAAAAAAGAACAGTGTCTAGAAGGTCTCTATCTTCAAGTTTTGTCCTGAAGATTTTTCATATTGATCTCAATCCACTGCATGGCATCTTCGGGGTCTAGGAAAAAGTGCACTCTGTCCGCTGCAGCTACACGTAACTTGGCGGGAAATAACATCGCATATTTCACTCCCAACTCTCTAAGGCGCTTTTTCACTCCAATGAATTGCATGCGCTGCCTCTGGACCGTAACCGAATAATCCGGGTATATACCAATCCTGTGTCCGTTAACAGTTAACCCTTCACTTTCTCTCGCCTTTTGCAGGATGATGTCTCTATCTTTATAGTGTAGAAGTTTTGCAAGCATATTCGGGGTCCCTTCCCGGGCGGCTGTGGTTGCATCGGGACCCTATGTACTCTCTCCACTGCAAAGAACTTTGTCAAAACCTCCTTCCCAAATTGCTCTTCAAGCCACTTTTCCATAAACGCAGTGGGGTCTCTTCCCTCTGTCTTCTCTGGCATTCCAACAATTCTGACATTATTCCTGCGAGAACGATTTTCCAGATCGTCATTTTTAGCCTCTATAGCAGATAGTCTCTGCATAAATTTCTTTTCAGACCTTTGTAGCCCTATTATCTGGTCCTCTGCTGACCCCACTCTCACTTCCACCTCTCCAATTCTGGCATCAGCTTTGGACATGTCTTTTTTAATATTAGCTACTTCAGACTGGACACCCAGGACTTGTTGGGTTAACGTGGTGAGAGCTTGTTTGCAGAAAGACACCACTGTATAGACATCCTTCAGTGTAGGCTCCTCATTACACTCCTTTGCAGCATCCAGCTCCCTTCCCTCTCCAGTGTCTCCACTTCCTCCACTCTGAGCCTGCATCTGCCCTTCTCGGGTTTCTGGGGCTTCCACCTCTCCCTCCTCATCCTCCACCTCCTCACCTCCGTCTGATTTGTGGGCCAGTTCTTCTCCCGTTTGTCTGGCAAAGCATGCCAGCTTGGCTGCTGCGTCCATGCGGCGCCGGCACTCTGCATTGGCTTTTTCCGACTCCTCTCTCCTGTTGGCGCCATCTTGGGAGGAGAGTCCGTCTCCCCCTCCCAGGTCTTTCTGCCGTTTGTGGGGCATCTGCGGCTCAACGGAACACACCGCTGCACTCCGGCTCCTCTGCTCTCCCTCCCACACCGTCAGGTCGGCTGAAACCGGCGGTAATGTCAGCGGGTGAGCAGGTTTAGCACGGGCCTCGGCGGGAGAGCTCAGAAGTGCGGCCGCTCACATCTCCTGCTAGGCTCCGCCGGGCTGTCAGATGTCTACTCTTCCGCCTAATCCCCCTGCAGGGGGATCGAGCTGCAAAGAGCGATCTGACAGCCGGGGCGCAGTGATCCACATAGTGGAAACACTGCAAGAGGGCTGTCAGATGTCTACTCTGCAGCCCAATCCCCCTGCAGGGGGATCGAGTTGCAGAAAGCGATCTGACTGCCCGGGCACAGTGATCCACTATGTGATTACTGTACCAGTGCTATCATATACCTTCACTGCAGCTCGATCCCCATGCATGGGGATCAAGTTGCAGAAAAAGGGATCCCGCAGGTCAGAGTGACTTGCAGGATGTCGGCGGCAAAGTGATTGGGAAGTGATGACGGCGGGGACTGGAGTGCAGGATCGGATGTCTGCAGGATGAGGAAGACCGGAGCGGCGAGGAGCCGAGGGCTGGAGGTGAGTGGAAGGAGGCGGAGATCACTGTTCCGGTGATCAGACACCGGAGGACAGGGGGAATCAGCGAGGGAAGAGCAGGAGACAGCCGAGGACAGGGGGGATGAGAGGGCGTGAGCAGGAGACAGCGGACGACAGCCGGGATGAGCGTTGGGGGGGGAAGGTGTTCAGGAGATTGCGGGGGACAGGAGGAGACAGTAGAGGACAGGGGAGAGAGCAGGAGGAGACAGACGATTATTACAGTCGCAGTAATTTGTGGTTTCATTTTCAACTGCAAATCACCGCGACTGTAGCCTCGGGGGGGCTAAGCCACCCCCTGGGATGAAGTATGGGTCCTTGCGATCCTGCACCTCCGGTGACTTGTCACTATGCCGGTCACCGGAACTGCAGGACCGCAAACAAGCCATGACAATATAGAGACGTCATGGGTCGGGAACGCACCGACTTTCATGACGTCTCTAACGTCATAGGTCGGGAAGGGGTTAATTGCATTCTACATCTACATTTCTACAGATCGTGACTGGTGGCCGATTCATGCAGTGTTATGTGATGGCTGGACCATATACTCTGCATTGTCTCATTGTCTGTACATGACCTTTCAGAATAGTAAAATGCTGCTAAATGTTTGTCGCTATTTAAATAAAAATATCATTATTATTTGCATTCTTTTTTTGTTTGAGTGTGCGTACAAATCGGACAGCATGCGTGTGCCGTCTGATTTTTTTTTTCGCACCTATTGACTTGCATTGGTGAGTCCCATGCGACATACGCTGCATTCTGCAATTTTTTTTGCTTTCTCAGTCTGATTCCAGTGGAGAAAAAATTAGCAGATGAACACTGCCTCATTGAATATCATTGTTGCTAGAGCAATTCGATTTTTATATATATATATACATATATATATTGTGAGGTAGCGTTGCCGGTTGCACGGACGCAGGCACGGGATCCAGGCACCAGGGTTCACACAAAAACGTTTATTGCAACACATGTCCAATATATCACAGACCTCGGGTTCCGGGATGCAGCCGGAGTTACCTGTTTCTCTTAATTCCCGGGCCTCCTGGGCCACTCACTATGCTCATGAATTTCCAGGATCAAGCCACAAGGATCTGTGTCTGGCTCAAGCTCCTTCTCTGTCTGAGCCCCTCCTCAGACGAAGCTAACGCGAAACACGCGTTAGGGGGGCTATACAGGCAGGTAATAACATCTTAACCCCTTGGGCTATTTGGCACTGGCCAGTGTATGGTTACTTTTGAGATGTCCACTATGGGGCATATGATGATGAATTGTTTAGCCCTATGCATTGTGCATGTTAAATAGGATGTAGACTCTCTTTATAAAGGATTATTTGTACCAAGTGGGTTATTTCCTGTTCTGTATATTTTATATGTCTCCACTTTTTACCGTGTTTGTTATTATGAACTAAAAAAAATGATTATTTGATTGATTTGGCCTGACTCCTGGGTTGTGTAATTTGGAAATTCTGAGCCTAGGGAGTTGTGCTCACTCCCTCACTAAGGACCACACCCAGGGTTCCTGTTTCCCTTTTAACACTTTCCGTTCCTGGAGGTAAAACCACTTCAAAACCCCGGAGTGGAACTATTCCTACACATGGAGGGAGCACAACTTGGGTGAGACATACCGGCCATCATAGATAACCCCGGTCACAGTCTCACACACCCCCCTCAGTTCAAGCAAGCGGGGCTGAACTCTAGCCATCAAACACGGGCCCCGAGACAAAGCATCGGCGTTGCCCTGCAACCTCCCAGCTCGGTTCTCAACCGTAAACCGGTAGTTCTGCAGGGAAAGGAACCACCGGGTGACCCGGGCGTTCCGTTCCTTCGCGGACCTCATCCAGACCAGCGGGGAGTGGTCCGTCACTAGGCGAAATTGCCGTACCAACAGGTAATAGCGTAGGGACTCCCAAGGTCCACTTGATGGCCAGGCACTCCTTCTCCACTACGCTATAATTCCTCTCGGGAGGGGTGAGTTTCCTACTCAAGAAGGTGACGGGGTGTTCCACCCCCTGGACTACCTGGGATAGCACCGCTTCCAGCCCGACCTCCGAGGCATCAGTCTGTACGATGAACTCCTTCCAGAAATCAGGGTTTATGAGAATGGCTTATCCGCACAGGACCCCCTTCAGGGCCCGGAAGCAGTCCTCGGCCTGCGGAGTCCAGCGCACCATGACAGCCTTCTTGCCTTTCAGAAGGTCCGTCATTGGGGCTGAGAGTCCCGCAAAATTAGGGACAAATCTCCTGTAGTACTCCACGATACCCAGGAAAGCCCTAACCTGCTTCATGGTCAGGGGTCTAGGCCATTTCTGGATCGCCTCAACCTTGTTGATTTGGGGCTTCACCACCCCTTGGCTTATCACGTAACCCAAGTAGCGGGCTTCCGTGAGCCCCAACGCACATTTCTTGGGATTGGCTGTCAATCCGGCCACCCGAAGCGCATCCACCACAGCTTGTACCTGTTCCAGGTGGGTCTGCCACTCGGTGCTGTATATTATGATGTCATCAAGGTATGCTGATGCATACGCCTGGTGGTGTCCCAGCACCAAGTCCATCAGCCTCTGGAACGTAGCCAGGGCGCCATGTAAACCAAAAGGCAAGACAACATAGTGAAAGAGACCCTCCGGCGTAACAAAAGCGTTTTTCTCCTTGGCCGACTCCGTTAGTGGCACCTGCCAGTACCCCTTGGTCAGATCGAGCGTGGTGAAATACCGCGCCTGTCCCAGCCTATCGATCAGCTCATCCACCCTGGGCATGGGGTAGAGATCAAACTTTGATATCTCGTTCAGTTTCCTAAAATCGTTGCAAAACCGTAAGGAGCCATCCGGTTTGGGTATCAGTACTATGGGACTGGCACATTCACTCTTGGATTTTTCAATCACACCTAGGTGAAGCATTTTTTTCACCTCTTCTGATATGGCTTGTCTCCGAGCCTCCGGCACTCGGTACGGCTTCAGGCGTATCTTCATGTGAGGCTCGGTGACAATGTCATGACACATCAGATTTGTCCTACCCGGTAGTTCAGAGAAGACGTCTGGGTTCTGCTGAACCAGCCTTCTGGCCTCTTGCCTCTGTTGCTTGGTGAGGGCCTCTCCGATCCTTACTTCGGACACGTCCTCCCCGGGGGTCGCTGTACCCGGGGCTGGACGTCCCGAAGAGGAGGGGGATGGGGAAAGGGCAACCAGCAGGCCTTCCCGTTCCTTCCATGGGTTTAACAGGTTGACATGGTATATCTGCTTGGGTTTCATTCTACCGGGCTGTAATACTTTATAGTTGACCGCCCCAACTTTTTCCTGGATCTCATAGGGGCCCTGCCACTTAGCCAGGAATTTACTTTCTACGGTGGGGACCAATACCAACACCCGATCCCCGGGGTTAAAGGACCGCACGGTGGCTTGTCTATTATACCTGGTGCTTTGAGTGGCCTGGGCGTCCTGCAAATGCTCTTTTACTATCGGCATGACCGCGGCGATACGGTTCTGCATCCCCAAAATGTGCTCAATCACACTCTTATGGGGGTGGGTTCCTGGTCCCACGTTTCCTTTGCCAGGTCCAACAATCCCCGGGGATGTCGCCTCTACAACAGCTCGAAGGGCGAAAACCCCTTGGATGACTGTGGTACCTCTCGGACGGCAAACATCAAATAGGGGAGCAACATATCCCAATCCTTCCTGTCTTTGGAAATCACCTTTTTAAGCATGGTTTTCAGGGTTTTGTTGAATCGTTCCACCAACCCGTCCGTTTGGGGATGAAACACTGACCTATGCAACTGCTTAATCTGGAGTAGTCTGCACAGCTCCTTAGTGTCTTTGGACATGAATGGGGTCCCCTGATCCGTAAGGATCTCCTTGGGCAACCCCACCCGACAGAACACGACAAACAATAATGATTTATTATAACGATAAAAAAAAAATTCCCGAGCAATAAGCTTAGCTGCAGTATGTCTGAGTGGTATCGCCTCGGGGTACCGGGTGGCGTAATCGACTATCACCAGGATATGTTGGTGCCCTCGAGCGGACTTTACGAGGGGCCCCACCAGATCCATCCCTATTCGTTCAAACGGGACTTCTATGATGGGCAAAGGTACTAACGGACTGCGAAAGTGTGCCAGGGGTGCGGTAAGCTGACACTCCGGGCATGTTTCGCAGAACCAGTTCCACCTCCCCGAAGACCCCGGGCCAAAAGAACCTTTGCAACACCCGTTCCTGCGTTTTCTTGGCCCCTAGGTGGCCGCTCATCAGGTGTTTATGGGCCAAGTCAAGGACCCGCCGACGATACGGTTGGGGCACCAACAACTGCCCTACCACTTCCCCTCTTTATTTTATCCACTTGGTAAAGCAAATCCTGCTTGAGAGCAATATGGGGGTATCTTACCTGGGCACCTGGCTCCTGGGCACCGGGCGTGTATCAATGTAGGATCCTGGAGTTGGGCCGTCCCAAAAGTATCCGGGGCCTCCTGCAACTCCGGGATCGGCTCAGCTGTCTCGAGCTCTCCTGCCAATACCTCTAGGGGTGGCCTAACAGGTTCACACTCTGTCCCTACCGTGGTGCCCCTACAGCAGGTGTCCCGACCTCAGGATCGGCGAGCTCAGGTCCCGTTATGTCTGTTACCTGAGGGGGCTTACATGGCCCCTTGTATAGAGTCCAAAAAAATGGCAGATCCCTTCCCAGGATCACGTCATAGGGAAGAGTGTTCATAATTCCCACTTCATGTTGCACCTGTCCGCAGAGTGCCGTGATGGTAACCAATCCCGTAGGGTAGTCTCGGAGGTCCCCATGGATGCATACCAACCCTACCGTACGCCCGGTGGCTTTCACTTCTGCCACTAGGGTTGACCGCACAAGGGTTACCAAGCTTCCGGAATCCATCAAGGCTGTCACCAGACACCCATTAACCTGTACTTGGCAAAAGTGGGGTTCGGTCTCCAGGGTAACAAGGTCCGTGGTACACACCGCCTGAGCATACATCGATCCCCGCCAGGTATACCCGCAATCCATGGGCTCAGTGGTGAGGGGACATTGGGCTCCCATATGTCCCACCCACTGGCACCGCCAACACCTAATGGGGAAGGAGGAGCCCCTGATGGGTTGTTTTTTGGGGTACATGACCTTCTGGACCTCAGGGACGGAAGGTGAGGCCTCGTGGGGGACAGGAGCGGCCTCCTGCACAGGTGCCGGCGGTAAGTCCTTCACCTGGGGCTTGGAGTGGGCTGACCAACAGGCGGCACGCAAAGTCCCAGTGTCTCGTATCAAGTCCTGCATAGCCACATGTCACTCCACGAGGCACACTAATTGATCCAGGGTGCTTGGGTCGCCCTGTCCCACCCACCGTTGTATGGTGACAGGTAAAGTGCGCACAAAGCGATCGACCACCACCCTCTCCACCATTTGCGCAGGGCTCAGAGTCTCAGGCTGCAACCACTTTTTTACCAAGTGCAGCAAGTCATAGGCCTGGGAGCGTACGGGTTTGGTTCCTCATAGAATCACTGGTTTACCCGCTGAGCCCGTACGTAAGTATTCACCCCCAACCGAGCAAGGATTTCGCCTTTCAAGACCTCATAATCTAAGGTGTCCTCGGTACAGAGGTCCAGGTATGCTTTTTGGGGCTCCCCAGTCAGATAGGGTGACAATTTATGATAACCTCGGCACACCAAAAATGAGACTAGGTATTTTGAAGAAAAAGATGCTTTTTATTGGACAATCCAGCTTAATAACTCCAACGTTTCGGCCGTCTGGCCTTTTTCAAGGATTATCTACATGATTATTAACATACAGAAAATATAAAGTAAATGAACATGCCAGAGTCTCAAATTTATATGCATCATAAATGGTTATAATACATTTAGACCACAATAAATGATATTGTTACAGGTAATAGTGGTATAGCAAAAAAAGGAAAAAATAAAACCATAACTGAACAGTGTCAATAGATTATAATCAGCATAAAACCTAGAATCAGGAAGAATTTTTACCTAGGTGCTGGTGTCCGTGCCTATGAGGATAATGGTATGCGATCGTGCGTCACGCATTGTGGGGAAGCTGTATCGAGGCCGTATGTTGTGCAGTGAAAGAATAAAAAGAAAAAGTTATACCTTTTATACCATTTATATCATAGGTACAGTTTAAGAGAGTTCTAGAAGGCATAAGGAAGGATGTTTTCCAATGTAAAATAAGAAAAAAGACACAAGAAAAACAGAGAGTAAGAGTTTAGCCACTGAGCTGATGGCAAAAGGAAAGAAGAAAAAAGGAAAAAAAGGGGATATAACAGAGTCCCCAATTGGTAGAGACAGGTGTAGGTACTTCAGGAACCCCATCTTTATACCACACATGAGTGTCATACAATATCCATAGTGTATACCTTAGTATTCGGTCTGCGGCTTAAAATGCTCCTTTAGGGTGTCCATAGAGAATAGGTATGAAATGGCAGACAGTTTTCCTTCTATGTCTATCAGGATCTCAGTGTAAGTACATCATCAATGATATTCTGTATGCGGGTAAAATCTATAGGTAAAGGTTACCTTAATAGAAGAGGAAAAAATTCTGCCTGGATGATGTGATTTATATGGACTTGTGGAGAGATATAGTAGGGTAGCTTTATAAGTCGCAGTGTCTGCTAAATCGTTGATAAATAAATCACTATTAATGTTATAGTCATATGAAACCCTCTCTTTACATATGCATATTAAGTGGTATGTTTATGTAGTACATACTTCTTGGCTCAGGTGAAAGAGGGAATAAGAGGCTCTCCTAGAGTAGAGGAGACAAGGCTTCTAGAGCAAAGAGAAGTTTAAAGATGAAAGTAGAACTAAGTGCAAGCCCCCTGTTACCTTAGCGCTTGGTGGTGATGGTGACTGCATTCCCCGTTATGTGCGGTGTATTGTGCCGGAATCGTGGTTATATGCACCGCGGGGGGATCAAATAACGTCACTTCCGGTGTACGTAATGACAACTTCCGGCATTTGGACCGCACAGAAGTGTCTCGGAATGGAACGCAGGTGCATAGCGCATGCGTCAGTTGAGATTGCGCATGCGCAGTGTGAAATTATCGTTACTTGTGATGTGAGAGCGCTGTGAGAACAGCATGCAGCTTATACTTAGGTCAGGTGCCAGGGATAGTCGTGAGAGGATGTCTATACCACAGTATCACGGTCTCTGTTAAAAAGAGAGAGATATCATTAGGATTGACATATTAGGCCATAATAAAGCAATTACATTCAGCATATAGATGTAAAGGTAATATTAATAACAATATTAATAACAAGTTGCTGCTCCTGACCAAATCAATATAGACCAAGCGCCGGCATTGAAAAGTAGTAGACACCAGACACAGTGAGTCAGATGTACACCCTTCCTTGGTCAGACCCAAGCTTCAAGTCCCCGTTTATTATAAGACATTAGCTTTTTGTTCAAAAAGGGGCTCGGTCAGCCCCACTCAGATGTATTCATTGGTCAGTGTGGTTAGTCCATGGGCGGATCCATGAGGTCATCAAGGGGTGTGGTCTTGATCGAGTATGTTATTCTGTGATTGGTTCGTCTTCCCTGACCTCCAGCTTCGGTGATTGGTCAGACTTCTTTGGACTCCATCTTGCTCTCAGCACATGGTGTGATGTGGCAGGAAATGGCAGTCATGTTTAAATCACAACTTATACAATGTAAAATAATACACTCTATATATCATTTCTCCCATGCTTATGTCTTAGGCTTAATGAAGTATTTTGATCTTAAGGCTCTCCTTAACAGTCCCCCCTAAATACTTTATTAACCAATTCCTACCAGAGCATATCACATCTGCCCAAGGTGTCTTCAACTCTGCCCGCTAGCTGAGAATTGATAACCATTAAAACCCCCCTTGGTACAGACTTCACATATATTAACTATTTGATGTGTCTACCCCAGCTATCATAACTTAGAGGAATAGGGGACCATCTAGTTGGAGACTATAAAAGACTGTAGAGGGCCTATCTGTTCTAGGTCTACAGAATAACTAACCTCTTGAGCTAGGAAAGTGAGAACTGATGTTTCCCAATCATCTTCCTTACACAGGGAAAGACACAACAAACAATAATAGCTGCAATAATTTAAGATGACAAGGATAACAGCGCCTATCTAATCCAGCCACATCTGTCATCTCTTCATTTACAGAAAGTATTGGTCCCAGGGATCTTCTACACCTGAATTCCTTTATAATTCTTATTGTAGAATTCAGTTTCTGTATGGCTGCTGTAACCTCCCGGTGGGACCTGTATAATCTGGAATATGTTCTATTTTGGAGCACCATTAGTGATGTAGGGCCTAGTTGGCCTGCTAAACCTTGAAGGTCTTCTGTAGTATAATTGTTAATCATAGATGTAATCTATCTGGACTATATTCTTACTTATGGCCACTAGGGGTGAGATAAATTATCCAAAACCCGCTTTAACTTGATCTCAGGATTCAAATACATGCGATATGAACCATTCCTATGAACAATTCTTATGAACAGTTGTTATGAACAATTCTTGGTATATCAGGAGGTATATAGGATCGCGCTATCCGCGTCCTCGGGACTTTCCTACCTGCTTCACCTCAGTTCCCTACCTGGATACCCAGAATTGTATCACAACACTCATGGATGGACATTTCTGTCTCAGGGCCATATTCTACCACCAGAGATTATTTGGTAACATTTCCCTTTACACATTGACCCAATTACCTTAAAAATAACATAAAATGACGTAAAATAGCACTTTTACGGCTACATGTTATTAGAGTAATGTCAATTATGCACAGTGTTATCTACCCTTGAAACTAATGGTTTGCTCAGGAACGTGAATGTTTCTCCCTCACTGAGTCCTCATTTATATCGTGTTCCTGTAACCATTTTGCCTTAGTTTGTATATTCCATATGTATATCAGACATAACGTGGAGTTATAAGGTCATATATGTGACAGTGTATCACTATGTGGTGTATGTCAGTGACTATCATTATCGGAGTTCATCATCTGCTGATGGGGAGTCTCCAACAGTTGCCGCGTCCTTTTCCCTCAGTCTCCACTGAAGTTGCTGTAATTCAGAGTAGCTGGATCGGCCATCTAATCTCGGCTCACGGCTCTTTCTCGCATCTTTTCAGGATCACCCGGTCTCCTGACATGAGACCATGCGCTCCTGAATCTGATTTAGGATCTGGAATTGAAGAACACGTCTCTTTATCACACTATTTAATCAATTATTTAAGGCTTGGACATCGCTGATGATTTCATGTGTGGGAAATAAAACACAAATTCTGCAGAATATTGACTTTAATTCTCCTTACTTGAAGATAGCAAAGCAGTGTTTAACCCTTTCTTAACTGGATACTCATCTCACTGATGCTGTTACTGCAGCAGCTATCTATTGACCTGTAGTTCTTAACCCTCCTAGGTGAGAGGCTCATCGGGTCCCATTCATTTAATATCAGACTAAACTTTATTACACACTTACTTTATAGAAATTACAACCCTGTTCAAGGTGTTGGATCGAGAATTATCTTATTTTAACTTATTTACTGAGGAGGAAAATTAAACAAAAACAAACATTTCCTCTATGTGTTGCCCGTCTCTTTTACCTTGCACCTTTAATGTTAATCTCCCATTCCTATTGTCCACCGTCTTTTGCATGATACGTATTGTAGAAAGCTGCCGACTCCCAGATACTGTAAAATACCCTTGATGACCTCCACTATAACATATGCAGCTTTACCTCATCAGGAGCCTCATTTCTACATACCACCTTCATCGTGAGTTTCTCAGAAGTAACGTAGTTTCTGCACCGGATCCTAAAAAGAGATTACCGCAACAGGCACACCCGCCTACACCTAATGTGCAGCTGTCTTTATCATCTATCTGCAATCACTGTAAGGTAGAGTGGACGAGGGGTGCATTCGTGGTTCTGCGGGGTCACTACAGATTCTCTTCCATTGTACCAGTCATACTTCAACCAAGGCTGGGTGTACCTGGCCACCTGGGTACTGAACCCTGGTGCCACCCAAACCTTGTCCACTAAAACACAGGTAGCAGTTAATGACACATGAGTCAGTTCTTGGGTTACCTGAGCCATCATTGAGAAGAGAGTCGTGGCAGAGAAAGCTTACCGCCTGGTGTCTACAGACCTTCCTCAGCTGGCTCCCTGTGTGTTGCACTCCTTTCCATTCGATCACTTGTTTCTGTGGGAATAAGAACATCAGGAGTGACAGGGGCCCCTGGTGCCCGGGTCTGCCCTGGTGTCAGGGTCTGCACTAGTGCCCGGGTCTGCCCTGGTGTCAGGGTCTGAGACTCTCGACTCTAGGCCTCTTCACAGCTTCTGGCAGCTGCACCTGTGCGAGCATTACCTCTGGCTCAATGAGCGCCAGCTCAGGTGTGGGGTGTACCTGGACTCTGCCAGACTTATCTGATCACAGGAGAGCCTCCATACAGGCTCATACACTCTCTGCGGTCCCTGTGGGTCTTTATGTGACTCTAGGAAAGATCTGCAGATCATCTTACCCTTTGCCAGCTACCCATTCCAGTGATTGCAGATCCCCATCTACCTCCTCATGGCGATATGTCAAGAGGGAGTGGTTTTGCTTTATTACCTCCTGTTGTGTAATCACAGCTCATCCAGTGGTAGAATCCACGAACATCTGTAAAATAACTCAAGATCTGCATTAGTAATGAGCTCATGTGAGACATGTTCACACCCTGCGATCCCGAGGTGTATGTATGTGTTTGCTCTGTCCTCTATTTAAAACAAAAATATATAGAAAAGACGTAAATAAACTATTAAAACTTTAAAAAACATTGGAAACAGGCACTAACTTTACATCTCACATCTCCCCCCTTTTGGAATCCAATATCCAAAGCATATCTGGATTCAAAAACTATGTTGTTATCTGAATTTCATATTTGGAGCCTGAAAGGATCATGTAAAGGTCCCACTCCATAGAGTATACATAACTATGAATACAATAAGGCGATGTGTAACTGTAGTCCTGTGGGCTCGTCAACCCCCCTCCAGGTACAGGTCTCTGGCTGCTGGATTGAAAATATATGAGTGCAGGGACATGGAATAGAAATGCAAATCACCTGGAATTGATTTGCTAATTAGGTAAACCCAGCACACTGTTTGTTCCAGTATCTACAGTATCATGAATACAAATCTACATTCATGTGAAAAAGGTGTCCAGTATGAAAATATTTGGGGTTGAAGCAGTAAAAATTAAAAACTATAGATAATTACTTTTACCATTACCCTAAAGTGAGACTATAAAAATAAAATAAAACATGAACTGGGAAAAATTAGATGTTAAAATGTAGAGTAAAAGATACAATGAAGCATGTGGCCTAGGCATTTTAGGGGGTGGGGTGGTGCCTCTCTTTGGGACTGGCCTGGTTTGCAATCAAGTCTCCTCCCCCCCATTCAGACAGTATCTACAGGTCATTTGTACTTCCTGCTGGATAGAGAGAGGTCATGGAAATTTCTCTCCGTGGAGCCATAATGATGAATCTCCACATTTTTCCCTTGGATTATCTGTGCACCGTTGGCATTTATTATTTATTTATTTTTTTTTTTTTTTTATCATCTCATCTTTTCTCTGAGGTATGTTATTTGGTCTCCCATGCCAATTATATATATTTATTTATTTAATCCCAATTAATACTTCATTGATATATGCATTCACATCTTTTACCTTTCCCATTTAGCAATTTCTTATAGCTTTCAGCACATGGTTATATCTGACCAGCACGATGGACTTATCTGAACAAAGGAACTTATATGTGCCTTATTTTTATTCTATTTTTATTATTTATTTTTAATTACCAGTATACTCATGTAATCATTCAATCTCTCTGCATTAGCTCATCACATGTCTCTATGTGGGAAGGGGGTGGGGTGGCTACCTTTTCTTTTGGGTCTGAAACTAGCAGTGTGTATGCTCAAAACTGCTCAGACAACATTTAGTCCTTACACATCACTTCCTGTCTAATCCTATTGTCCAAACATTCCTTCATTTCTTTGTCTCTAACCATGTGGCCTTCACTCGGCGGCCATCTTTGCATGGACACAAGTATATTTCCAGATTCTCAATCTGAGGCAATCCTAACCCATCTTTCCCACACATTCTCTTATACTCCTGCATTTCTGTCTTAACACTATTTAAACTCTCATTTCTCTGCTGTCTTACATTTGTTTTAGAATATCTGCTATTTACTTACATATTTTCATTTATGCTTGACAAGTCTCTCATACTTGCCATATGCTAGCATCTTTTAAGGGCACAAAAACCAAGCACTAGTTACCACAAGGCCCATTTACCAGAGCACATAGCATTACAAAATGGCTGACATCAGAGAGCACATGTCGTCAAAATGGCTGACATCAGAGAGCCCATGCCAACAAACTGGCTGACATCAGAGAGCACATGTCAACAAACTGGCTGACATCAGCGAGCACATGCCAACAAACTGGCTGCAAGATGTATTGCCTCCCACAAAATGGCCGCCCCCAGAGGAGGTCTGAGAAGCACCAACAAGATGGCCGCCAACAAAAGAAACATGTGCTCCACCAACAAATTGGCCCCCCAACAAAGAAACATGTGCTCCAGCATATGGTGGTGGGAATTCACATTGTACATTTCTGTAATACACATAACTTAAACTTTCGTCTTTCTTTTTCCTTTCCTCTTCTATCCAATTTTCTCTATACAAACTTTGAGAAACTCTCTCCCATGCCCTGGCAGTAGACAACAACCCATTATCTTCTAGAACACCTTCCCTCTCTCTTAAGACTGAATTCCACTCCAGGGGTTGCAATCTTCCTCCTTCTACCATCCCACACAACTTAACATGACTTTTCCCTTCACGAATTGCAACTAATGTACACAGATCTATCTTGCCATCTGAATTAGGCTTAGGGCCTATGCGACACAACTGCATTAACTTCTCCATCTTTCTCTATATAGAATAAGACACAAAACAAACACTTAACTGGGGAGATGACAAACCTGGCACAAGACCTTCACAGCCGTCTACACTTCCTATCTGTCCCTGTCTGACTTCCATGTTCTGTAGTTTACCTTGTATTAATTTTATCAGGCCATGTACTGAATCACTCTAAGTAACATGGCCCTATGGGAGTCAACACTCAACCTCATGCAGAGTCCCAATCAATGCCTATTTATTACTGAATCACTCTAAGTAATATTTATCGACAGATTCTCACTCAATGCTCATCTTAGACAGAGTCATCACTCAATGTATATTTTCTCTCCAGAACTGAAAATCGTATACCACTTTTATGTATCTCACAAACAATATCTTTTCCGTCTCTAGACACTGCTCAAAAACCCTTGCTCTTTCCTACCAGTCATCTCCCCTACATACAACATATAACAGGCAGCAGCAACTTAGCATGACGGTTCTTCCGCAATCAAATGGCCAACAGCGGAGAATACCCCATCTGCCGTCTCCAGAGACCCTAAAAAGACCGGACGCGGTCAGGCAATCTGCACAGGGTACCCCGAAAAAACAGGTAAAGTCAACAGATTATAATAAAATCAGCAGACTTACCGTTTTTGTTAGGGAGGTGATCAGTCTCCTGGCTCGGGGTACTCAGTGCGTCCTGCCGTCTCCTTCACCGGTCATTCAAGGTTTGGGGATTCTCAATACTGGGGCCCCACGTTGGGCGCCAAATTGTAAAGGTAATATTAATAACAATATTAATAACAAGTTGCTGCTCCTGACCAAATCAATATAGACCAAGCGCCGGCATTGAAAAGTAGTAGACACCAGACACAGTGAGTCAGATGTACACCCTTCCTTGGTCAGACCCAAGCTCCAAGTCCCCGTTTATTATAAGACATTAGCTTTTTGTTCAAAAAGGGGCTCGGTCAGCCCCACTCAGATGTATTCATTGGTCAGTGTGGTTAGTCCATGGGCGGATCCATGAGGTCATCAAGGGGTGTGGTCTTGATCGAGTATGTTATTCTGTGATTGGTTCGTCTTCCCTGACCTCCAGCTTCGGTGATTGGTCAGACTTCTTTGGACTCCATCTTGCTCTCAGCACATGGTGTGATGTGGCAGGAAATGGCAGCCATGTTTAAATCACAACTTATACAATGTAAAATAATACACTCTATATATCATTTCTCCCATGCTTATGTCTTAGGCTTAATGAAGTATTTTGATCTTAAGGCTCTCCTTAACATAGATATTGCTACACCAGGGTTGGTAGTTTTCAGGGGTAATCCATGAGGATATCTAAAAGAACATTTGACTTTATTTTACACAGTGAATACTGGATCAATGATGTAAGATGATCTTATCTATAGTCAGAATACTGGCACAGTACAGGGTAACTTAACAAAATAGATATGATTTATTCATATAGTAGGTGTATATAGACACCCATTGTCTTTTATACTCTAAACAACTGACACCAAAGTGGTTCAGACCCTATAATCGTATTCCCTATTGAGACCTAATGGCTCAAGGGTCTGGAGTTGGTGGATCCAGTAGGATTCCCGTCATTTCAATTGTTTGATTCTATTGCCCCCACGTCTGTTTGGTGGGACCTGTTCGATTACCTGGAAACGGAGTTGAGATATGGAATGCTTACAGGTAATGAAATGGTTGGGAATGGGTAACAGGGTCTGACCGCATCTGATGGTAGACTTATGTTTGCTTATGCGATCCCGGATATGCTGGGTGGTCTCCCCAACATATCCGAGACCGCACGGGCATTGATCAAGTAAATTACAAAAGAGGCATCGCATGTGTAGAATCCTTTGATCCTATATTCTCTCCCAGACCGTGGGTGAGTGAATGTGCTCCCTTTGGTTACATGGGAGCATTGCATACACCTTAAACATGGGTAAGTTCCTTCGCGGTGTGTAGACAGAAAAGTCTGTCTTGGTATTTTCAAGTTAGAACCTACATCCGCCCTCACTAATCGGTCACGTATATTTTCTGCACGTTTCAGACAAAAAAGAGGTTTACTTTGGAATTCCGGAATATCCGGATAGGAACGACTTAAAATTGTCCAATGTTTCATAATTATATTGCGGACCAAGGTGTGGAAGGGGTGGTAAGTAGTCACACATGAAATCTGTGGTAACTTTAGACGTTCTGGTGTTGCTGTGGTGCGAAGTTTTGTCAGGTGTAATGGATAGCCACGTTGGCGGAATTTCTCGCTCATCTCATTGTGTCTATGATCACGGGTGGTTGGATTCGATACAATCCTAGCGACTCTCATTTGTTTTGAGTGAGGTAATGATTTTTTGATGTGGCTAGGATGACAGCTTGTGAAGTGGAGGAGACTATTGGTGTCTGTTGGTTTAGTTTACAAATCTGTGAGCAGTTCACCCTCCTCTCCTTTATAGACCATCGTATCTAAAAAATTGATTTCTAAAAAATAGATTTTCTGACTGTCACTGTGTATAGTGAAGGAAAGATCATTGTTGTAGGAGTTGATGTCGACCATAAGGGAAGACAATTCAATCTCGGAGCCATGCCATATGAGGAAGACATCATCGATATAGCGACGCCATGTTATGCTATGTCGCTGTATTAATGGATGGGAGATGATGTGGTCCTCCTCGAATTTGGCCATAAAAATGTTAGCGTAGGGGGGCGCAACGTTAGAGCCCATTGCGGTCCCCCTACGCTGAACATAGTACTGGTCTTGGAAAAGGAAGTATTTCTGCTCTAATACAATAGTCAAGAGGTCACCAATGAAAGATATTTTGTCATCTTGATATTGTGAATATTTGCGAAGAAACCATAAAACAGCTTGTAATCCCTTATCATGACTGATGCTAGTATATAGGGAATTAACGTCTAATGTGACTAATAATGCGTCAGTAGGGATTTGACGAATGTCTCTCAGAACCGCAAGAAAGTGAGAAGTGTCTTTCAGAAAAGAAGGGATCATTGGGACTAATGGAGTTAGAAGTTTGTCAAGTAAGATGGCTAGTGGTGACAGAATGGAATCTGTTGATGCCACTATAGGTCGGCCAGGTGGTCGTGTGAGATGTTTATGAATTTTTGGCAATATATAGAACACTGGAATGATTGGATGTGGATTATTCAGAAACTCGGCTGTTTTGTTATCAATTGTTCCTTGTAAAAGGTATTGTCTAATGCATCTATCGATTAGTTTCCTGATGTCAGGTGTTGGGTCTTGATTGACGGGGGAGTAGGTCTCTACATCAGCTAGTTGCCTTTGAATCTCTGATATGTAATAGTTATGGTCCAAAACCACTATTGCTCCGCCTTTGTCGGCGGGTTTTATGACTATAGTCTTGTTGTCTTTGAGATTTTTAATGGCTTGGCTTTCACATGGGGTCAAATTGTGGTGGAGACGAAAATCCCCCTGATCAATCTGTCTATTTAATTTATATAGGTCCTTCTGTACTAATTGTACATAAGTCTCAATAGGGTGATAAGATCTGGGTGGTAAAAAGGTACTTGGTACTTTTAGTCCTAGATCAGCTAATCTGATGGATGCAGAGGAACTCGTGTCAGTGCAGAGCGGAGTAGGGTTTGCCTGGAAATGTGCTTTAAGCCTGAGATTTCTAAAAAACCGTCCCAGCTCTAACTCGGTGTTAACGAGCTAAATCTGGGAGTGGGACAGAAGCTGAGTCCCTTCTGTAGTACCGCTGTCTCACTTGGGGATAGGGTGTACGAGGAGATATTAAAGACCGTGTTGGCCTTACCTGTGACCGTGTGGCCATCGAATGTGGCGGTGGTAGGAATGGTTGCGGACTCTGTGGTAGTGGGTACTGTGGAGCTGGTACTCCTCCTCTTCCCCCGCCTCGTTTGCCTTTGCCACGTTTTCGTTGGCCTAAAAAACGGGGAGGATACATTCTCCCATACTCGTCTCCACTGCTTGATGAAAAGCTGAAGCGTGGGTTGTAGGGTTCCCCACTGCGCCATCTATATACCTGGTTGCGGGTGTAGTCCTCTTGATCACGGAGGAATTTACTCCTCTTCCTAATCTGAAGGTTCTTCTTGAATTATTAAATTAGTTGTTTTGGTCTTCAAGTTGTTGTATTCTGTCTGTGACAGAGTATGACTTAGCTGGTCTTCTATGTGTGTAATCTTGGATTCAAATGAAGGTAATTCTGCCTGGATATGTTCAATGGTTAAGATGATCAAGTCCATTGAACATTTATTCAAAATCTGCTCGAATCGATCACAGTATTCCTTGTTTTCAGCAAATAGCGTAGGTCTCAAAGAGACTCTCAATCCCCGAGGAATACGTTTGGCTTTGAAGTATTCCCCCAAAGTTGCCAGGTGGAGTTCTAGACCTATCTGTCTTTTCAGTTCCTTCTCATAGTCTTTACTCCTGGTCTCCTCAGCTGATACTGTGAAGAAATCTCCAGATGTAGTTATTTTTGCCACTATTGCAGTGGAATCTTCATCCAAGTAGTTGAAAGTCGTAAACGACATCAGGTCTTGCTAAATATGGGAGCCTCAAAACAAAAATATCCGTAACTAGTAATGAATGATGTCTTGAAGCTCGACCCTAAGTGGGTGCTCAGAGGTAAAAAAACGGAAAGTCAATTTATGATAACCTCGGCACACCAAAAATGAGACTAGGTATTTTGAAGAAAAAGATGCTTTTTATTGGACAATCCAGCTTAATAACTCCAACGTTTCGGCCGTCTGGCCTTTTTCAAGGATTATCTACATGATTATTAACATACAGAAAATATAAAGTAAATGAACATGCCAGAGTCTCAAATTTATATGCATCATAAATGGTTATATTACATTTAGACCACAAAAAATGATATTGTTACATGTAATAGTGGTATAGCAAAAAAAGGAAAAAATAAAACCATAACTGAACAGTGTCAATAGATTATAATCAGCATAAAACCTAGAATCAGGAAGAATTTTTACCTAGGTGCTGGTGTCCGTGCCTATGAGAATAATGGTATGCGATCGTGCGTCACGCGTTGTGGGGAAGCTGTATCGAGGCCGTATGTTGTGCAGTGAAAGAATAAAGAGAAAAAGTTATACCTTTTATACCATTTATATCATAGGTACAGTTTAAGAGAGTTCTAGAAGACATAAGGAAGGATGTTTTCCAATGTAAAATAAGAAAAAAACCACGAGAAAAACAGAGAGTAAGAGTTTAGCCACTGAGCTGATGGCAAAAGGAAAGAAGAAAAAAGGAAAAAAAGGGGATATAACAGAGTCCCCAATTGGTAGAGACAGGTGTAGGTACTTCAGGAACCCCATCTTTATACCACACATGAGTGTCATACAATATCCATAGTGTATACCTTAGTATTCGGTCTGCGGCTTAAAATGCTCCTTTAGGGTGTCCATAGAGAATAGGTATAAAATGGCAGACAGTTTTCCTTCTATGTCTATGAGGATCTCAGTGTAAGTACATCATCAATGATATTCTGTATGCGGGTAAAATCTATAGGTAAAGGTTACCTTAATAGAAGAGGAAAAAATTCTGCCTGGATGATGTGATTTATATGGACTTGTGGAGAGATATAGTAGGGTAGCTTTATAATTCGCAGTGTCTGCTAAATCGTTGATAAATAATCATTATTAATGTTATAGTCATATGAAACCCTCTCTTTACATATGCATATTAAGTGGTATGTTTATGTAGTACTTACTCCTTGGCTCAGGTGAAAGAGGGAATAAGAGGCTCTCCTAGAGTAGAGGAGACAAGGCTTTTAGAGCAAAGAGAAGTTTAAAGATGAAAGTAGAACTAAGTGCAAGCCCCAAGTGAGACAGCGGTACTACAGAAGGGACTCAGTTTCTGTCCCACTCCCAGATTTAGCTCGTTTAACACCGAGTTAGAGCTGGGACGGTTTTTTAGAAATCTCAGGCTTAAAGCACATTTCCAGGCAAACCCTACTCCGCTCTGCACTGACACGAGTTCCTCTGCATCCATCAGATTAGCTGATTAGGACTAAAAGTACCAAGTACCTTTTTACCACCCAGATCTTATCACCCGGGATTTTCGTCTCCACCACAATTTGACCCCATGTGAAAGCCAAGCCATTAAAAATCTCAAAGACAACAAGACTATAGTCATAAAACCCGCCGACAAAGGCGGAGCAATAGTGGTTTTGGACCATAACTATTACATATCAGAGATTCAAAGGCAACTAGCTGATGTAGAGACCTACTCCCCCGTCAATCAAGACCCAACACCTGACATCAGGAAACTAATCGATAGATGCATTAGACAATACCTTTTACAAGGAACAATTGATAACAAAACAGCCGAGTTTCTGAATAATCCACATCCAATCATTCCAGTGTTCTATATATTGCCAAAAATTCATAAACATCTCACACGACCACCTGGCCGACCTATAGTGGCATCAACAGATTCCATTCTGTCACCACTAGCCATCTTATTTGACAAACTCCTAACTCCATTAGTCCCGATGATCCCTTCTTTTCTGAAAGACACTTCTCACTTTCTTGCGGTTCTGAGAGACATTCATCAAATCCCTACTGACGCATTATTAGTCACATTAGACGTTAATTCCCTATATACTAGCATCAGTCATGATAAGGGATTACAAGCTGTTTTATGGTTTCTTCGCAAATATTCACAATATCAAGATGACAAAATATCTTTCATTGGTGACCTCTTGACTATTGTATTAGAGCAGAACTACTTCCTTTTCCAAGACCAGTACTATGTTCAGCGTAGGGGGACCGCAATGGGCTCTAACGTTGCACCCCCCTACGCTAACATTTTTATGACCAAATTCGAGGAGGACCACATCATCTCCCATCCATTAATACAGCGACATAGCATAACATGGCGTCGCTATATCGATGATGTCTTCCTCATATGGCATGGCTCCGAGATTGAATTGTCTTCCCTTATGGTCGACATCAACTCCTACAACAATGATCTTTCCTTCACTATACACAGTGACAGTCAGAAAATCAATTTTTTAGATACGATGGTCTATAAAGGAGAGGAGGGTGAACTGCTCACAGATTTGTAAACTAAACCAACAGACACAAATAGTCTCCTCCACTTCACAAGCTGTCATCCTAGCCACATCAAAAAAATCATTACCTCACTCACAACAAATGAGAGTCACTAGGATTGTATCGAATCCAACCACCCGTGATCATAGACACAATGAGATGAGCGAGAAATTCCGCCAACGTGGCTATCCATTACACCTGACAAAACTTCGCACCACAGCAACACCAGAACGTCTAAAGTTACCACAGATTTCATGTGTGACTACTTACCACCCCTTCCACACCTTGGTCCGCAATATAATTATGAAACATTGGACAATTTTAAGTCGTTCCTATCCGGATATTCCGGAATTCCAAAGTAAACCTCTTTTTTGTCTGAAACGTGCAGAAAATATACGTGACCGATTAGTGAGGGCGGATGTAGGTTCTAACTTGAAAATACCAAGACAGACTTTTCTGTCTACACACCGCGAAGGAACTTACCCATGTTTAAGGTGTATGCAATGCTCCCATGTAACCAAAGGGAGCACATTCACTCACCCATGGTCTGGGAGAGAATATAGGATCAAAGGATTCTACACATGCGATGCCTCTTTTGTAATTTACTTGATCAAATGCCCGTGCGGTCTCGGATATGTTGGGGAGACCACCCAGCATATTCGGGATCGCAAAAGCAAACATAAGTCTACCATCAGATGCGGTCAGACCCTGTTACCCATTCCCAACCATTTCATTACCTGTAAGCATTCCATATCTCAACTCCGTTTCCAGGTAATCGAACAGGCCCCACCAAACAGACGTGGGGGCAATAGAATCAAACAGTTGAAATTACGGGAATCCTACTGGATCCACCAACTCCAGACCCTTGAGCCATTAGGTCTCAATAGGGAATGCGATTATAGGGTCTGAACCACTTTGGTGTCAGTTGTTTAGAGTATAAAAGACAATGGGTGTCTATATACACCTACTATATGAATAAATCATATCTATTTTGTTAAGTTACCCTGTACTGTGCCAGTATTCTGACTATAGATAAGATCATCTTACATCATTGATCCAGTATTCACTGTGTAAAATAAAGTCAAATGTTCTTTTAGATATCCTCATGGATTACCCCTGAAAACTACCAACCCTGGTGTAGCAATATCTATATGCTGAATGTAATTGCTTTATTATGGCCTAATATGTCAATCCTAATGATATCTCTCTTTTTAACAGAGACCGTGATACTGTGGTATAGACATCCTCTCACGACTATCCCTGGCACCTGACCTAAGTATAAGCTGCACGCTTTTCTCACAGCGCTCTCACATCACAAGTAACGATAATTTCACACTGCGCATGCGCAATCTCAACTGACGCATGCGCTATGCACCTGCGTTCCATTCCGAGACACTTCCGTGGGTCCAAATGCCGGAAGTTGTCATACGTACACCGAAAGTGACGTTATTTGATCCCGCCCGCGGTGCATATAACCACGATTCCGGCACAATACACCGCACATAACGGGGAACGCAGTCACCATCACCACCAAGCGCTAAGGTAACAGGGGGCTTGCACTTAGTTCTACTTTCATCTTTAAACTTCTCTTTGCTCTAAAAGCCTTGTCTCCTCTACTCTAGGAGAGCCTCTTATTCCCTCTTTCACCTGAGCCAAGGAGTAAGTACTACATAAACATACCACTTAATATGCATATGTAAAGAGAGGGTTTCATATGACTATAACATTAATAATGATTATTTATCAACGATTTAGCAGACACTGCGACTTATAAAGCTACCCTACTATATCTCTCCACAAGTCCATATAAATCACATCATCCAGGCAGAATGTTTTTCTCTTCTACTAAGGTAACCTTTACCTATAGATTTTACCCGCATACAGAATATCATTGATGATGTACTTACACTGAGATCCTCATAGATATAGAAGGAAAACTGTCTGCCATTTCATACCTATTCTCTATGGACACCCTAAAGGAGCATTTTAAGCCGCAGACCGAATACTAAGGTATACACTATGGATATTGTATGACACTCATGTGTGGTATAAAGATGGGGTTCCTGAAGTACCTACACCTGTCTCTACCAATTGGGGACTCTGTTATATCCCCTTTTTTTCCTTTTTTCTTCTTTCCTTTTGCCATCAGCTCAGTGGCTAAACTCTTACTCTCTGTTTTTCTCGTGTTTTTTTTCTTATTTTACATTGGAAAACATCCTTCCTTATGCCTTCTAGAACTCTCTTAAACTGTACCTATGATATAAATGGTATAAAAGGTATAACTTTTTCTCTTTATTCTTTCACTGCACAACATACGGCCTCGATACAGCTTCTCCACAATGCGTGACGCACGATCGCATACCATTATTCTCATAGGCACGGACACCAGCACCTAGGTAAAAATTCTTCCTGATTCTAGGTTTTATGCTGATTATAATCTATTGACACTGTTCAGTTATGGTTTTATTTTTTCCTTTTTTTGCTATACCACTATTACCTGTAACAATATCATTTATTGTGGTCTAAATGTAATATAACCATTTATGATGCATATAAATTTGAGACTCTGGCATGTTCATTTACTTTATATTTTCTGTATGTTAATAATCATGTAGATAATCCTTGAAAAAGGCCAGACGGCCGAAACGTTGGAGTTATTAAGCTGGATTGTCCAATAAAAAGCATCTTTTTCTTCAAAATACCTAGTCTCATTTTTGGTGTGCCGAGGTTATCATAAATTGACTTTCCGTTTTTTTACCTCTGAGCACCCACTTAGGGTCGAGCTTCAAGACATCATTCATTACTAGATAGGGTGACAACACCTCGGCCCACTGGGCGGCCTGCAGTCTCTCCCTCTCTGCCACACGCTCAAACACAGCCAGGGACGCCTCCACATGTCCCCCGGGGTCATCTTTTGTAACGCTTGTCTTACCGCCTTCCGGACGCTGCAGTCGTCACCTGATCCCCGGGGTTGAGCTTGTCGGCCCGGCATGGATAGCCTCGGTCAGCAGGGCCATCTGTTCCTGGTGCATTCGTTGCTGCTCCTGGTATCTTTATTCCTGCTGCTGCAGGGCTTGCTGGTGCTGCTGCAGGGCTTGCTGGTGCATGTGGTGCTGCTTCTGGTGCCTTTGCTCCTGTTGTTGCTAAGCCTGCACCAGATGCTTGAGCAGATCCTCCATGCTGGCTGCTGGTTTGTGTTGCAACGTAGCCGCTTGGATCCAGGACATGTGCACTGGGTATACCGCAAGAGACCGGGCTGCTACACCTCACCGGGCTGCCAATGCCCGCATTCTCCACCATATATGAGGTAGCGTTGCCGGTTGCACGGATGCAGGCACGGGATCCAGGCACCAGGGTTCACACAAAAACGTTTATTGCAACACAAGTCCAATATATCACAGACCTCAGGTTCTGGGATGCAGCCGGAGTTGCCTGTTTCTCTTACTTCCCAGGCCTCCTGGGCCACTCACTATGCTCATGAATTTCCAGGATCAAATCACAAGGATGTGTGTCTGGCTCATGCTCCTGCTCTGTCTGAGCCTAGGGAGTTGTGCTCACTCCCTCACTAAGGACTACACCTAGGGTTCCTCTTTCTCTTTTAACACTTTCCGTTCCTGGAGGTAAAACCACTTCAAAACCCCGGAGTGGTCACAAAATATTTTGGCATATTAATATACTAGTGCATATCGATGAATTGATATGATATGGTATGATACCTTGGGTCAGTACGAGTTCATAGATACCAAACATGTATACTTTTATTGTTATCTAAGTAGTGAAAAAAATTCAGAAGTTTTTAAAGAAATAGAATTGCGCTTTTGTTGCCACGTTCCAAGGCCCGTAGCGTTTTCATTTTTGGGGATTTGGGACTATGTGATGGCTTATTTTTTGCAGCTTGAACTGACGTTTCTAAGTATACCATTTTTGGGAAGATATGTTGTTTTGATCGCCCGTTATTGCATTTTATAGCAATGTTGCGGCAACCAAAAGAATAAAATTTTGGCATTTGGAATTTTGCTCCGTTATGCACATTACCCATCTGATTAATTGATTTTATATTTCAATAGATCGGGCATTTCTGAACGCATGAATGTATTTTTTTATTTTTTTTTTCAATAGTTTTATTTTCAGTGGGGTAAAACGTGGGTGATTTGAAATTTGTGGGATTTTTTTTTTTTTCCATATTTTAAAAACATTTTTTTTATTTTTTCTTCATTTTGCACTGGCCACTAGAGGGCCTCAGTGCTGCTCACTGTTATTACTTGTCCTATGTACTAATGAGCTGACGCACATCAGTACATTGAGAAAGAATTCACTGTCTGTGGATGCCGGAACTTGCAAGACATCCACAGCAAGTGAATCAGGACGGCTTCCAGGGTCATTACAGGACCCCGGGGGGTTCAAGTGACAAATCGAGATCCCGTGATTGCTTTACGGGATCTCCGATCTCGGCGGGGATCAGCGCAATCCCCGCCCCGTGGCTTTGGATCGTGCTGTCACTGATTGCCACTGTTAGCTGCACATCTCAGCTGATAAGATCAGCTGTGATGTGCTGGGGATGAAGCCGGCTCACAGCATGAGCTCGCATCAGAGTGTGGGAGGTGACCTATGACACACATGTGCATCACAGATCGTGAAAAGCGTTAATGTTGCTCACGAAAACTACAAAAAATACATAAAAATGTGTAAATACAAATAAAAGGTAAGTACTAGGCTGGCCCTAACAAGATCCTAAATGTTCACCTGACTTATCAGCAGATGCCCCCAGCTTTTTAATCACAAGTGGGAACCAGGCCTTAGGACTCCTGCATACATTCAGTTTTTGGTGAGTTTTTTACCTCAGTATTTGCAAAGCAAAAACCAGGAGTTAGTAAAAATTTCAGAAGAGATCCACATGTTTCTATTATACTTTTCCTCAGATTGTTTTACTCCTGGTTTTAGCTACAAATACTGAGGTAAGAAAAAACTTCTCCAAATACTCGACGTATGCACGTGGCCTAAGGCACACGCTTGCCAAACTGTTGACAGTGGCGTATCTCAAGGTTACAGGTAGAATGAAAAAAATCAACAGGCCATATCCATTGCTCCACCGACACCATATATAGACTGCTGATACTAGCTGGATTTGTGAACTTTAGTCTAATGTATATGGGAGGCCTACAATCTAAAACTGCCAATATACTTTGTGAATCCAACTTTGCTCAATGCATTGTTACCAATGATGTTTATTCCTGGGGTCCCTGCCCCTCCTGTACCTGTACGTCCTGATCGGCTAGATTTAGTGTACTTGTTCTTGTCTCCCTCATCCTCATGTAAAGCGCCATGGAACCCAATGGCGCTATATAAATAAATAATAATAATAATAATAATTCCTAACTTTATTTTATAGTCTGACAGTCCCTTATTAAATGTGGTTTATATATTTTTTTTAGTAATGCATTTATATTTTATGATTTTTTTTTTTCCTGTCCAGACCAATGAAATGTACTATGGTAAATTTAAAGAGTGGGCAAAGAACTATCCATCTGTGGCAGTAATTAGTGATGGAACCTCTACAAATGAGGTATGTTGGTATTGTGCAGAACATGAAAAGTGAAAACATAAAAATTATTTCTAAGTTCTATAAGACAAATCAAGAAGATCAGTGTGGTCCAGCAGAAAACATACTTTAGCCTCTTTTCTCTCTTTTTTTTTTCCCTCTTCTAAGATACGGTATATAGTCAGGCATGCCACCATCCATTAAGCTATGGTCATGCATTTTGTGATGCAACCAAGGTTGGTTCATCTGCTGAAAATGTGCAATGAACATCACTTTATAGATGGTGGGAAAACAAGTTTCAACCCTTCCAGCATTGGGCAATTTTTAATTTTTTGTGCTCTCATTTATTCATCCTCTTGTTCTAAAAGCCATATCTTTTTATTTTTTTTGTCAACATAGCTACATGAAGATTTTTTGCAGGACAGGTTGTTCTTTTGAATGACACTAATTATTTTACTAAGTGGAGTAAATGGTGAACATGAAATTCCAATATTGATTTTTTTTGTGAGATAATAATGACCTATTCACGTCAATTTCAAAGTGGTAAAAATATTTAGAAGTTTGTATAAACAAAAAAAATTATATTTTGTCATCATTTTTCAAGACCTATAATGTTTTCACTTTACCAGCAATGGAGCTGTGTGAAGTTTAGCTTTTTAGGTGGTGAGCTGATGTCTTCAGAAGGATACATTTGTGGAACATATGACATACTGATCAATTTGTAGTTATTTTTTTACAGAGGTTTGTAGACTTAAAAACCTTACTTCTGGCGTTCTGATTTGTTTTCTTGTTTCAGCACTTATGTCTGGGTTAACTTCAGAAAAATGCAGTGATACAATGAATGTTTTTTTTTTTCTTCTGCTTTTAATATTCTTTTTATTAAGTACTAGCTGTAGCACCCGGCATTGCCTGTGCATAGTAACTAACTTTTCTTACTTATAAGCTGAGTGTATGTCTGTGTGTGTGTGTATGTTTATCCACTATACGTTCAATCCTGCCCCCCTCCTCCCACCAACCTGCCCCATCCACCCACGACCCCCCCCCAAATCTACCCCTCACCTCCCGCCCCCACCCCGAAACTTCTCCTACCCCCAACCACCCTATAAAATGCCCCCCTTGCCCTCCTTAACCCTCACCCCTCTAAAACCACCCCCCAAAAAAATGGCCCACTCCACCCACACCCCCAGACCCGACCCCCCAAACCTTGAGTCAAACAGGGTCTGTGTGCAAAGATTTGTGATTATAGATGCAATGGTGCAAGTTCCTTTAATGGACATGCATACATGCATGCATGCATACATACATACATACATTCATTCGCAAAAGTTTGTGATTGTAGATACAACCGTGCAATTTCCTTTAGTGGACATACAAACATACCGTATATACTCGTGTATAAGCCGACCCGTGTATAAGCCGACCCCCCTACTTTTGCCCCCAAAACCAGGGAAAACCTATTGACTTGTGTATAAGCCGAGGGTGGACCCCAGCACAGGTATACAGCCACCAGCAGTGTGGTATACAGCAGCCTCCCCAGTGGTATATACAGGCCCAGTTGTGTCCTAACCTGTGTCAGTAATTAAAAAAAATTCTTCTCCACAATCTGCTCAGAGCTCGTCAAAATAACACCCAAATATGGGATACCCACCATCATCCATTTGAATGGAAATTTGGTCTCCATTTTTGACTTGACTGCGCATGGAACCGCCACTGGAAATAGTACGGACTTCGTGGGATTCAACCTATAGCATGACACTTTGCTGAAATCCCCGAGTTCCAAATAATAGCTGTAAAGGATGTCTCCAAGTTTACACAGGATAGAATAACATCATCAGCATATAAGCCTATTCTGTGCTCCAGCTGTCCAACCTTAATTCCAGAGATATTAATAGAGGTTCTTATGCGTTCGGCAAGCGGCTCCATGCACAGTGCGAAAATGATAGAGTGGGCAACCTTGTCGGGTGCCATTCGTGATCTGGAACGAACCAGACAAAAATCCGGACATCAGAACCTTGGCACAAGAAGTCGAGTACATAGCACAGATTGCTGAGAGTATTGGGCCCGACAGTCCAAACTTCTCCAGCACTGCTCTTAGGTACCCCCAGTGCACCCTGTCAAAAGCTTTTTCAGCGTCAAGTGACAGGAATGCACTGGTAGGCCCGATAATTCGGCTATTTTTATCAGATTTAACATGCGCCACACCCCATCCCTCGTCTCACGTCCCGCCACGAATCCTACTTGATCCGCGAAACAATAGTCGGGATAATAAGTTTTAGTCTGTACGCTATAATTTTAGTTAAGCAGAGCAATGGGTCTGAAATCACTAGGGTGTGTGAGAGGTTTCCCGGGTTTGGGTAAGGTGGATATGGTAACCTCTAAACCAGGAGTCGCTACAGTACCCGCCTCCCTCCACACAGAAAACAATCGCCGTAAATATGGGGTCAGTAACAATTGAAAGGATTTGTAGTAATCATTTGTCAACCTTCAGGGCTCGGGGTTTTATGAGATTTAGTTTGTTTAATCGTCAAATTAATTTCCATGTCTGTGAAGGGAGTATTTAGAAAGTTCAGTTGCTCTGGTGTAATACAGGGCAATTTAATAGATTCTAGGCAAGTATGAATAGGTTGGTGAGTCGGTTGGGGGGTAGAATGGTCATCTTTTAAATTATACAAGCTAGTATAATATTCCGCGAATGCTTGTACTATGTCCTGAGGTTTCCTGAGGGCCTTCCCATTTTTATCTAGGATATGGTCCACTCTTGATTTGGCCTCCCTTTTGCGAACTCTGCGTGCCAAAAGTGCACTGGCCCTATCACCTAAAGCGTATAGATTAGTCCTAAATTTCTTCATATTATGTGCGTATCTGGCTAAAAGATTTTCCCTTAATTTGAATCTAATCTGATAGATCTCCTCGAAGATAGAGGGCGTGTGGGCGGACTTGTTAATAGTTTCTAAATATTGGAAACGAGAGAGTAACACCTCTCTGTCCCTCTCCCTCTTTCTTTTCAGGTAAGAGGCTTGCTGGAGAAGTACACCCCTTATCACTACCTTATGCGCTGACCATAAGGTCTCATCAGAGACCTCCCCATTATCATTAATTTGAAAATAGCGTTCCAACTCCGAGGAGACTCTAATACTTCTCCATTCAGCAGTAGTGCATCATTTAATCGCCACCTAAAGGTTGGGTTAACTTGGTGCGCTAAAGTAAGAGTCAAAGTAATGGGGGTCATGGTCAGACCACGTTATTAGGCCAATAGTTGCGGATTTGCATCCGGACAAGTTTGCACTGTCCATTAAAAAGTAATCAATACGGAAGTATGAGGAATGTCTAGAAGAGTAAAAGGTATAATCCCTCTCAGATGCGTGCGAGTATCTCCAATAATTATGCAGGTGGAATTCGCCCGTGAGAAGATTCAAGTCCCTTCTAGGTCGTTTGCTGCTGGATGAGCAGTCAAGGTCCACATGCATGGGGAGATTAAAGTCACCACATATTATATTACTACCTTTCACATTCATGAAAACCTCATTAAGGGTACCTTTACATGCCGCAACTATCACGGGCGATCGGAGGCACGTTTTTGACGGTTGCTACCGAACACCAATGCCGCATGTACACGCCACAATTGCGCCCATAACCTAATGGAGCGTGGTTCCCCGGAAGTTGCCACAAAGCGGTAAACATCCGATTGCCTCCTGACGCCGCTTCACACGCCGCAATCACTAATGGAATGTGGGCGTATCTGTGCAGCGGCTCGAACACATAGGCGTGCCAAACGTCGCTACACCGCGCCAAAAATGCAATCATTGGACAGCGCAAAAGCATCCTGATAGGCCAGGGTGCGCATGAAGGCTGGCTAATTCGTGACACAATTGTGTTGCCTTTTCACACGGAATAGACGCTTGTGTCGTGGACAAGTGTGCTTAAATCCACTTTGGAGACGCTCACGCGTCACACAGGAGCGGTTTGCAGCTACACAGTCTGTGGCTTACCATACTATGTGGTTTGCTATGTGTGCGTCTGCAGCTGAAGGTGCCAAAATATTTGTAACATATGTGCCTACATTTGTCCATGCCATTGTCCAGCTGCCATGCCACCACTCGACTATGTGTGTGTGTGCACATGTGTACCACAAATTGAGTCAACCTACATGCCCCACAATATCATGGGCTGGATCAATGTGTTGTGTCCAGGTGTCCCTCTGCCCACACCACACCACAATGGATATGTACACACATTTGCCACATACACTGTTGAACAAAATGCTTAACCTGGCTCATGCATAACAACACATAATGTGTCTTGTACCCAACCATAGGTGACAATGGGTGACAAAGCACTGTGCACACCATAAAGCTTGGATAACCTGCCCTCCATCCCCAAGTAATGAGTCTCACACGCTGTTATTTGGATCCAAAAATAATTTTGTATTATTTTGCAAATGGCAAAAACCTTACAGAATAAAAATTAGACAATGTATATTAAACCATCATGTGACATTTTAACCACACAACAAACACATTGACACACAAATACAGAATAAAGGAAAAAAAAAGGTGTTAAAGTGTGCACCACCCACAAAAAAGGACAATAACCTCAACTACCTAACTAACTAAAACATGTGCACACAATAACATAAAAAGAAATAATACATGGTGCAGCCACCCTGCTGACTACACCATGGCCACCATGTGCAGCCCTGACAGAACCAGCCACACTACACCTGCTGGTGCTGCCAGGCCACTGCCTCAGGGCCATTAAAATAGGAGCAGTATGCGTCTCTACTGTTCCAGGCATCCTGCTGAGTCCGACCATGGCTCAGCGGCTGGAGTGGCGCCACACCATGGTCGGTATCACGCCAAGCCCCTGGACGGACCTCCCCTGTTGTGGGGTCCACTGAATCCACATAACTTGCCGGCGTGTATGATGACCGATCCCTACGAAGCAGGAAGTTATGCAGCACACAGCAGGCCAGCACTACCACATCCATAGATTCCAGTTTCATATGCAGACGTGTATGAAAAACCCAGAATGTATTGGCCACGATCCCGAATGCATTTTCAACCACACGGGTGGGCCCGGGATAGCTGGTAATTGAAAATGCGCTGTTCAGAAGTAAGGGTCCTCTGGGGATATGGCCGTAGTAGTGCCTGAAGTGGGAAGGCTTCATCCCCCACAAACGCAAAGTTGAGATGATGGCTTGTCTCTTCATTTGAGGGCAAGTTCAGCCCACCTGTCCTTAGTTCTTGTGCCAAGGAGCAGTGTGTGAACACCCCCCCATCTGAGATTCGTCCGTTCATTCCAACGTCCACGTAGAGGAACTCATAGTTCGCATCCACCAGGACCATGAGGACTATACTAAAATAACCTTTGTAATTGTAATACAAAGAGCCCAAGTTGGGGGGTTTAGTAATTCTCATGTGCTTACCATCCAATGCCCCACCGCAGTTAGGAAATTGCCACCGGCTATCAAAGCCTCAGGCTACTTCCATCCATTGAGCGGGTGTTTCTGGCAACTGCATATAGGATGGCAGCAGAGCACTCCAGATGGCCTCACACGTCTCAGGGATCAGGCGGCTCAGCAGGGACAGTGATACACGTGAAGTGTATTGCAGGTTGGTCTTGACCGGCCTGTAGCCAGGAACCGCAAAGTTACTGCCAAACGCTCCTCAGCTGATACAGATCGACGCATGACAGTGTCCTGATGGACTATCAATGGCCATACGCGTTCCAAAAGGAATGTGAAAGAGTCCTCGGACATACGGAGGTAGTTCTTTGAAATCATGCGGACTACGATCCTCCAGCTCACGCAACAGCTGCATGTGGCTCCGGGTCTCCTGGCGGCGAAGCCAATCCCGACTCCACACACGGCGTTGTCTGCGAGCCCGCAACCTCTCATATCTATCCTCCAGCCACAATTGCTCTTCCACCAAGGCAAGAGCCACGATAACATCTTCATCAGGGTCAAATATCATATCACGTATCAGCACCTGTTATGATAAACATAAAATATAAGTACAATGTAAAATGTAACCACATATTTGCATATAAAGTAATCCTCACGATATATCTGCTGCCCACTAACCCAAAGCATATCCAAACAGTGGTGAGCAGAGCACACACAGATAATTACCCTTTGCAAGGCCACAAACCACATTGCCCTGAAACAAAAGGAAACATGCTCACTGATCAGCCCAGTCCATCCTAGTTCACTTTGTTGACGGCAAACTTAATAAACGTCAGTCCATATCTGGGGCAACAATGTACATGTGTCAGCACAAGGCACATCCCTACATGTATGTGAAATTATTTTCAATAGCATATTAACACTATGTAATTAAACACGTACCACAGCCTTTGTGGGTAAAGATTAATATGTGACGCAACAAAGAAGAGTCTTCATGATTCATCATGTTGTGGTCAAGCCCAAGATGTGTTGTCAAGGGTGGATGTCCACAGCCATACATTTGGTAAATTCATGCCTGATACTAGCCATATACGCCCCAGTGTGTGTTGTTCACAAACAGTACTATGTGTCCGCAAATATGTTAATCCCCGCTAATAAAGACACAACCACTCTGCAAACATAATACGGTATGGCAAATGGAAACAACAACATTACATTAAAAACTTGTTTGGTACAAAGTAACAAGCAAACAGGTATTTGGCTGTCACGTACACTACACTGTCTATTGCGTTACCAAATGTTCTTATTGGGATACACAAAAAAGACGCATCAACATTCATGTTTGCACATCACTACTTGCTTAATGACTCTGGGCAGCAAGCGTGTCAGACATCCGCTCTGAAAACATTTTATATGGGAATTAACCAATCACAACGCTGCGGCGTCTTGTAATCAGCAGGCGCATGGGTGTACGCAGGTGTTGCAAAGTAATGTGCCTAATTGGTGTTTCATGATTGGTCAATGTCTGGTTAAATAACCCCTGTTGTTGCCTAGCCCCTGCCCCGACTGGAATGTGCATTGAGCTAGTATTGTCTTATCACCATTTCTCTGTTGGACAGGCAGTATGTGTACTGACATGGGTATATTATTGGCGCCCTCATTGTTTTGTGTTTTTAACTAATCATGTTTTTCATGCTGCTTCTGTGGCACCCTGGTTGGGGCACCATAGAACTCTTAGTACACAAATGGAATGTACACAGCAAGCAGACCTCACTACTAAAACCCTTTTTACACCCCTTTTCACCCCAGGCCTCTAGGGGGAGCTCCACTGGTTACCTTTAGCCAGTTCACCCTATAAATACGGGTCCTGGAGGGAGAAACAGTGGAGTGTGCAGTCACTTTAGAGCTGTGAACAGCTGGAGAGCTGACCTGGTACTGGAGCCCCACTAGGCCCATACCAGCACACCCGGAAAGTGAGAGACTCTCGCAACAAGAGTCATAGGAACAGGAGGCAAATACTTCACAGGGACAGAGGAGTTACCATAACTCGCCCTAACCATCCGGTCACTGGGTCCGAGCTGCAGGAGCCACAGCGCAGGCTGCAGAGAAACCAGCACCCCAACAAGGGAGTTTAGCTCCCTGTACACCTGAAGCACCACCAGATGAAGGCCCGGGGAAGGGAAGTCGAATCCCACAACCTTTTATAGTGCCCTCAGTGCAGCAAACTCAGGTGAAACACGTCCTACCAGAACGTGCAACCCTGGTCCGGCAGGATTTTATATCCACTGGACCCTGTCGAACTGTGTACATACGGAAGCCTACACACTGCTTGCTGTGGAATCTCCAGGAGTGTCTACTTCATCACCCGGTCGAGTGTACCTGTTTCACCAGTAAAAGGTACAGAAAAGACTTTATGTGTCCGTGCATCATTCCTGGATAAACACTCAGAATTACCCGAGCTGCCGTATTCCATCTAGTGCAGCTCCTGGCCCCGGGGACTCCTGCTCATCCTGTGGGGAGCATCCCATCAAGCTGCCGCACATCCCCGGAGGCCCAAGCAGCGCTGGTGCAATCACCGGACTCCCACAGGTGGCGTCACGACAATCAAGAAACATCCCCATCCTTTTATCCCCTTTGATCTGACCACCGGGCCCCACAGCCTCAGGCGCGGAACCGTGACAAGTGCTGCATCACCTGAGACGTGAGCATCGGCAACAGTGAGTAACGTCTGCGCATTTCAAGTCACTTCAGGTAGCGTCATGTAGAACTGTAGTTAGCGTTGTGAATTCAGCATTATGAAAAGCTTTGTTCTGTACTACACATTGTAATTTGGTAATCTTGTCTTGACAATATTTAATGCAGAACCTGGTTGTCTTTAACTAAATGTGTGTGTGTGAGCTGTGTGTTTTGCCAATTTTATACACCATCATTACAACATTTTTTAATATTAACCCTTCACATAGCCTCATCTATATTAACACCACAGCATAATGTAGCCTCCTTCAACAAGGGTTGCCCACATGCAAATGTACATGCTCCACACATGTTATTTGTGTGCCACCAGAGTGGATGTAGACACAGAGTAGTGTGTGATGTATGCTGACCATGTGTTTGTTACCATGTATTTTGATATGTGACAATTGTTCACAGATGGCCGGGTATCATGAGTTTGTGACTCAACTCCTCACCTTGTACCAGGAGCATGAATGCCTGTGGCCGGTGTCGCTGCCTGCCCATCATGATCTGGCAGCGCGGGGTGCGACCTACAAACATCTGGTGGATCTGGCGAATCGCCTCCAGCCACACAAAACTTAGAACTCGGTGATGGTTGCGGAAAAGATAAAAGGCATGCGCACCGTGTTCCAGCGCTCCCACAAAAAGTGGATGGATGCATGGTCTGGAGCTGGAGCTGAAGAGGTCCCAAGGCCCACTTTGTGGTACTATGACCTCCCCACCTTCACCCTGGGCCAAGAGGGGCCGCATGGAACATGGTGCAGCATGCGCCGTCCGCAGCCATCAGTAGGCCCAGCCCAAGACCCTGCCCCAGACCCTGCCCCGTCGCAGGAGGTGGGTAATTGTGTTGGTGTGTTTGACTTTACCACCATGTTTTCACCACAGGTGTGAATTGAAGCATGCATTTCCTCGTCACCCTTGCCCATCTGCTTCACCTTTGTCTTTCACTGTTGCTTAAAATGCATCTTTTGTTTTAATTGCTTGTAAAAATGTTGCTCTTGTTTATGATCACTTTACCTAGCTATGTTGGTGCCTCAGGTGAGTATACATCACTAGTGCAGTTGTTGTTCTTTTGTTGCTCTCAACTCTTCTCCGGTGTTTTTGGCTTTTCTACATGGTGTGTTTTGCGCTCTGTTTGATTGTTTATTTTCTGATCATCATAATGGGAGACCCAGACAATGGGGTTTAGGGCGCTGCCCTCCGGAGGTCACACTAGGTACTACAAGTTTGTAGCACCGCCTCCTCCGCTTATAAACCCCCACCGTAGGAGACATCCTCAGTTTTAAACTTAGTGTGCTCGGAGGATCACGCTTTGCTTGCACTTCACTGCATTCTCACAGCTTACGTGATGGCGTATGAAGACAAGGTAAAATGGTCCCGCTCGGGATCCCCGACAGCCTCCCCGCTCACCCTCTGCGGAACACGCTGGTGGAGGTACCGGAGGGCTTTTAGCCTGGACACTTCAGTGTTCTCCCGGTACGCTGTCGCGCTCCTTTCCTTTCCATCCCTCCATGGAGGCTCTGGTAAGGGGGAGCCTGGAGCCTTGCACAGCTCCGCTCCGTCCGAGGCCTCCCTAAATGGTGCTTACAGACCGGACGGAGCCAGCCCAGTCCGAGGCCTCCCTAAATGGTGCTTACACTCCGGACTGGTGCTGTACCCCCGTCCGAGGCCTCCCTAAAGGTGCTTACAGACCGGACCGGCACTGAGGCACCTGGTGTGTCTCCTGTGTGCCTGGGGGTAGTGTCTGTCACTGTGGTGTCATGACACTCAGACCGCGCGGTTACCCTCGGGTCCGCGGTTCTGGCGGTGACCCTGTGCTGGGGTCGCCCTGGCTGACCGCCCTGTGTGTCACAGGGGCTGAGGCTGTAGACTGCGAGTGTTTTTATGTGTACATGCAGTCTGAGAGTGTGTGTGGTGATATTCACACTCTTTTCCCGCGCTGCGGGCTCCGGCACCTCCATTGCTGAGGCAGTCTGGAGGAGGAGGAGGCAGCCCTTATGGTGACATCACCGCTGGGCGTGTTGTGTGTTCTTCCCGCGTGTTCCTGGCTCCGCCCACATCTTCACTGTCGGCGGCCATCTTCTCCCTCACTTCCCAGCTGGGATCTGGCTGCAGCGCGTGTCTGCACTTGCAAGGGAGACCGGAACTCGCGGAGGTCACACACACACACCGCTTCCTCCTACCGCTTTACTGCGGTCGGTAAGCCACCGGGATTCCCGGTTTGTTTGTGAACTTTGGCTTATATTCCCCTCACTGTGGAGATGTCCTCAGTTGGGAAGCATGCTGCTAAGGCGGCAGTGGTCACCGTTACCTGCGCTACATGCAACGGGACACTGGTGGAGGGGTCCTGCAATAACTGCGGACGCCCAGAGGCCCGGTCTGCTACTATTGAGTCTGCAAATCCGGGATTATACCCTGAGGTTCAGGTGATCCCAGGGCCATGGGAAACGCAGAATAAGATTAATGAATCTCTGCTGTCCCAGATGTCCTCCATGTCGCAAACCCTGGAGGCACTGCATAGGAGACTGGAGAACCCAGCTACTCCTCCTAGTTACCCCGGGTGTCTCTTACTTCTGCTGTAAGACCCCCTAAGCGAGCCCGTGAGGCTTCTCCTGAGCTCCAGACTCTCTCTGAGGAGGAGCGTTCCTCTGATGGTGAGGAAGATGATGGGGGTTCTACTCTTGGGTCTATGTCTGAACCTCCAGATGGGGTGGAGGATCTGGTGTCCTCCATCAATGAGACATTGCGTCTTGTCACTCCTCCTGAGGAGGTGACTGTACACCCCAAGGAGATATACCAATGGCTGCGGCCAGAGGCTAGACCAAGTGGCTCCTTCATGGACCACACTAATTTCGGAAGGGTGATTAAAGCTCCCAGGTTGCATCCTGGGCGGCGTTATGTCCGTAAAACTAAGGACAATCGCTTTCCCTTTCCCCAGGAGGCGCTCCAGGAATGGTCGCAGTCTCCCAAGGTGGATGCTTCCATGACTAGGATTGCTGCGCGCTCCTTGTTTTCTGCCTCTGATAGCTCCTCGTTGAAGGATGCTACTGATAGACAGGTCGAGCAACTCGCCAAGTCTTCCTATGAGGCTGTGGGGTCTTCGTTTGCCCCTAATTTTGCCGCAGTCTGGACCCTACAAGCGATCACTATCTGTTTGGATGGTATCACTGATCTAGCTAGGTCCAGTCCAGAGGTCCTGGCTCTCACTGAGAGAGCAAGGGCCTATGCGGACTATGCCAGGACGGCATCTTTGGAAAACTGCCACTCGCTCTGCTGTGGCCTCGGCCAATGCAATTGCGATCCGCAGGCTGTTGTGGCTGCGTCTTTGGGACTCAGATGCCACATCTAAGAAGATTTTACAAAATCTTCCGTTCGCTGGTGACAGGCTTTTTGGCACCGAACTGGACAAATTGATAAAGGATTCTGCTGAGTCTAAGATACCGCAGAACAAGCCTAAGCCACGGTACACCGTGAAAAGGAACCCTAAGCAGTGGTCCTTTCGCTCCGGTTCACAGTCATCAACGGCGTCCACTCGCTCAGACCGAGGGGGCAAGCCTGCTACTCAGTGGCGTTCCAAGAGTCGTCAGAAGAAGCCGGCGGGGGCAGCGGCTGCCACCCCCAAGCCCGCCTCGACATGACTCGCTCTCTCATCCTGCCCCCCCACAGGTGGGGGGCCGCCTGTCCCGCTTTCAGGACAAGTGGCTTCTTCACATTCAAAATCAGTGGGTTCGAGACGTAGTCTCAAGAGGTTACAGGATAGAGCTGACGTCACGACCAATACACCGATTCCATCGGTCGGTTCCATCCCCAGAAAAGGCTCAGGCTTTTCACCTGGTGTTGGAGGGACTCCGCAGAGACGGAGTGGTGGTCCCTGTGCCCACGGAAGAGAGGTTCAGGGGTTTTTACTCCAACCTCTTTATTGTCCCAAAGAAGGACGGCTCTTTTCGCCCGGTGTTGGACCTCAAGTTGTTCAACCGTCACGTGTTGGTTCGGAAGTTCCGCATGGAATCCCTGCGCTCAGTGATCGCGGCTGTGTCACAGGGAGACTTCCTAGCGTCCATCGATATCAGGGACGCTTACCTTCACGTCCCCATTGCACCAGCTCATCAGCGCTGGTTGAGATTCGCAGTGGGGGAAGAGCACTTCCAATTTGTGGCACTGCCATTCGGGCTAGCCTCAGCACCACGGGTGTTCACAAAGGTGATGGCCTCCATGATGGCTCTCCTGCATGCGCAGGGACACGCCGTCATACCCTATTTGGACGACCTGTTGGTCAGGGCGCCATCGGAAGACCTTTGTCGGGTGAGCCTGGAGGTGACCATGAAGTCCCTGGAACGGTTCGGGTGGCTTATCAACATTCAAAAGTCGACCCTGGTTCCGACCCAGTCATTGACATATCTGGGCATGGACTTCCACACGGACTCGGCCCTGGTGTCCCTACCTCAAGCCAAGCAGCTTGCGATCCAATCAGGAGTACAGAATGTCCTCCTGTCTCCACAGTCATCCCTACGGGTATTGATGAGACTGGTGGGTCGCATGGTAGCGGCGATAGAGGCGGTGCCGTTCGCACAGTTTCGCCTCCGTCCTCTCCAGCTGGAGATTCTTCGCAGATGGGACAAGAGGACGATTTCTTTGAATCGGCTGGTGACGCTGTCACAACCAACCAGGGATTCCCTACAGTGGTGGCTACAGCCACATCATCTGTCACGGGGACGGTCCTTCCTAAAACCGTTATGGTTAGTGGTGACCACCGACGCCAGTCTGAAGGGCTGGGGGGCGGTGTTCTTGCACCACAGGGCTCATGGCCTCTGGACTCAGTCGGAGTCGGCGTTGCAGATCAACGTGCTGGAGATCAAGGCGGTCTATCTGGCGCTCCTGGCGTTTCAGAAATTCCTGTCAGGACAACCCATTCGGGTACAGTCCGACAATGCGACGGCCGTCGCCTACATAAATCATCAGGGAGGGACCAGAAGTGCTCAGGCCCTCACACGAAGTCCACCGCATTCTAGCTTGGGTGGAGGAAAACGGCTGCCTGATCTCCGCAGTTCACATCCCAGGGGTCGAGAACTGGGAGGCCGACTATCTGAGCCGACAGGGGATGGACGCCGGGGAGTGGTCCCTTCATCCAGACGTCTTCCGGGACATCTGCGGCAGATGGGGCACTCCGGACGTGGATCTGATGGCCTCACGGCTGAATCATCAGGTGCCCCAATACGTGGCGAGATCATGGGATCCTCAGTCTCTGGGGGCGGATGCCCTGATCCTGAGTTGGTCCAGCTTCCAGCTGCCATATGTGTTTCCGCCTCTAGCTCTGATTCCCAGGGTCCTGTGGAAGATCAGGACGGAATGCAGAGTAGCCATTCTAGTGGCTCCAGATTGGCCCAGGAGGTCCTGGTACCCGGACCTGTGGCAACTGTCAGGCGGACACCGGTGGGCTCTTCCAGAGCGCGCAGATCTTCTCGCGCAAGGCCCATTCTTCCACCTCAATTCCAGGGCCCTCAGATTGACTGCATGGCTCTTGAGGCCTGGCTGCTGACATCCAGAGGTTTCTCTCCTACAGTGGTTGCCACTATGAATCGGGCAAGGAAACCTGTTTCCAGGAAGATATACCACAGAACGTGGAAAATCTTTTTTACCTGGTGTGCATCTGGTGGTCGCTCACCGTGGCCGTTGTCTATTCCGACATTGTTGGCCTTCCTACAGTCGGGTTTGGAGTTGGGATTATCCCTTGGCTCTCTGAAAGGTCAAGTATCAGCACTTTCCGTGCTATTTGACAGACGCTTGGCGCTCCTCCCGAAGGTCCGCCAATTTCTGCAGGGGGTGTCTCGGGTGGTTCCGCCCTACAGGCGGCCCCTGGACCCTTGGGACCTCAACATGGTCCTAGCGGCATTGCAGAAACCGCCGTTCGAGCCACTGAGAGACATCTCTCTCTCTCGTCTGTCCCAGAAGGTGGTCTTTCTGGTGGCGATTACGTCTCTGAGAAGGGTCTCAGAATTGGCTGCACTTTCGTGCAAGTCACCCTTTCTGGTGGTTCACCAGGACAAGGTGGTGTTGCGCCCACGGCCTGAATTTTTGCCGAAGGTGGTTTCAACATTCCACTTGAACCAAGAGATTGTTCTCCCATCATTTTGCCCCGCTCCCGTTCATCAGGTTGAGCGCGACCTCCATACTCTGGATCTCGTGAGAGCTGTACGCATTTATGTGTCCAGGACCGCCTCCTTTAGGAGTTCGGATTCCTTATTTGTCCTCACGATGGGTCGCTGTAAGGGGTCCGCGGCTTCAAAGTCGACCTTGGCCAGATGGATCAAGGCTCCCATTCAGGAGGCTTACCGGTCTTCTGGTTTGCCTCTCCCGGTGGGTTTGAAGGCACACTCTACTAGAGCTGTAGGTGCCTCTTGGGCCTTGCGACATCGAGCTTCTGCTCTACAGGTGTGTCAGGCGGCCACTTGGTCCAGCCTGCACACTTTCTCTAAGCACTATATGGTGCATGCCCATGCCTCTGCGGATGCGAGTTTGGGCAGGCGGGTTCTCCAGGCGGCGGTTGCCCACCTTTAAAAGGGAACCATGTGTTATCCGTCTTGTTGAGGAACTCTTCCCGCCCTGGGGTATTGCTTTAGGACATCCCCATTGTCTGGGTCTCCCATTATGATGATCAGAAAAAAGAGAATTTTGTTTACGTACCGTAAATTCTTTTTTCTTGAATCATCAATGGGAGACCCAGCACCCACCCATTTGTTCCGTTGCATGTTTGCATTTGATCTGTTCTCTGTTGAGACAGTATTTCCGGGTTGTTACACCGTCTGTGCACGGCATTCTTCCCGATGTTTCGGGTGTGGTTTATTTCTCCTCGCAGCTTATGGACTAAACTGAGGATGTCTCCTACGGTGGGGGTTTATAAGCGGAGGAGGCGGTGCTACAAACTTGTAGTACCTAGTGTGACCTCCGGAGGGCAGCGCCCTAAACCCCATTGTCTGGGTCTCCCATTGATGATTCAAGAAAAAAGAATTTACGGTACGTAAACAAAATTCTCTTTATTTTGGTGCTATTGTGATCACTGATAGTGCTTCATGTAGTTGATTCTTTTTTTTTCTTCTTTATTTTTCAGGCCCCTCTGGTGCCTGGCTCCAGTGAAGAGGAGTCAGCAGTTGGCGAGGCTCTCCCATCTACATCTGCCAGTGCCCTGGACCAGTGGTGGGGGACCGGGCCCAGGGCCCAGCTCTGAGATTCGTCGCCGACGTCCACCAGCCCCACCAAATACGGAGCTGGGTACCTGGGCAAAACAAGTTCTCATTGACCGAGAGAGGATCCCTGGCTCTGGTTTCGGGTACATCGCCAGCAAAATGCTGGCCCGGATGGAGCCAGAGCAGCGGAACATCGCAGAGCGGGCCATGTTTCGTGCCCTGGAGGCGGGCGTGGAAGGGTCGCTACGATGGGGGCGTCGTTGCCGCTCCCCCGGAAGACCATCCCATGGCCCACTGCGCCCACCAGAAGCATGGTGAGGAGGCCACAACCTCCTGATACTCCACCTCCCCAAGAAGAAGCAGCCGTAGAGCTTCAGCCTCCCAGGGAAGATGGCAGTACCAAGAGGAGGTGGGGGAGGCCCCATTGTCTGATCCAGCAGAAGATGAGGAAGACAGAGATCACTACTATCCAATGCACTACCATGGCTCTTATTATTGGCTGTAGCCTTGTATTGCCCTGGTGTGGGATGTTTAATTTAAAAAAAAAAAAATAAATGAATGATTTTTGAACACAAAAAAAACAAATTAATGTTTATGTTAAACAACACTATGTCCATATCTGTGTGGAGGGGGGGGGGTGAATGTGGGTTACATATAGGGTACATTCAGTCCACATTGTGGCCCATGGCGGTAGTTATGGGACAGTATGGTGACATGTTTAATATGTGACAACATATATAGCTGTGGTTCCAACGTGGCCCAGTGTGTTAGCCTAATTTAAAATGGCAAACAAAAACATGTGGGTGTTGTCACAAACGACCACACAAGAGTTTTTGGACAACATTTTATTCACCAACACCATGTGTGAATAACATTGCCATCACACACCACAAGGCTGGTTTATTTTAAGAGTAGCCACGACACACTACACACTATCCCAATGTGGTACACTATAAGAAAAGAGACCAGCGTGGCCTTACAAAAAAATAGGTGCCAACAGGGCAACAGGGGCAAAACAAATGTCCAACATGGACAACACAGTTTATGGGCATGTGGTCCCATTATTGGGGTTGGTCTGATGGGTTTGGGCCCATGCGGCCATGAGCTCTCTGGAGGGCAGCGATCATGGCACCCAACCGGGCAAGTTGTTGGCGTGCCCTCTCCATCAGCTGCTGGGCCTCCTGGTGAGCCTCCATCAGCTCATCAATAGTTGGTACACCTGTAGGGGGAATTAGGCACAAATTAATTGATGCAATTTGCTTGAGGTGGTTATTTTTTTTTACTACAATAAATTTTTATTGAAAATTTCAAATTTAACAACCTGTAATTGTAACATGCATCAGGAAACAAAATAATTAACAGTGACGAGACTAAACACGGTCTCCACAACAGGGACATTTGGGAAGACAACAATCAGAATTGGGAATTGGAAGAAAAAGGGGGGAAGGGTGGAGGAGGGGAGTTAGGGGAAAAGAGGGTGAATGGGAAAGGTGGGATGGGGGGGGGACCAGGTGGGGGGAGTGAGGCCAGAGATTATGGTCTCAAGGAGGGGAATGGATGGGAGAAGAGGTGAAAGTAAGACCCGCTAACTGGAAAACAGCAATCGAGTAAAGAAGTAGAAGGCAAAAAGGACGACAACTCTGATTACGGGCGAGGTCACCCAGATGAGTCCTATACATTTGGCTTATAGGATGACATGAGCCATGGGTCCCACCAGCATAAGATTTTGCTTCGCCGTTTGGCGCTATGTGCAAGCAAAAGCTCATGATGGATGTGAGTGTTGATGGAATTGACTAACTCCTCCTTGGTTGGTGAGGTAGACGATTTCCAATGCCTTGCTATGCAGGCTCGAGCAGAGATTAGGGTGTTGGCAATGCACGGTTTGTGAAGATGTGAGAACTCCTCTAGTCCCAAGCCCAGTAGTGCCAAGTTTGGTGTTAGGTTAACCGGGCAGTGTATAATTTCAGAAAGCAGTCCTTCCACCATGGACCAAAAGGTAGATATTATTGGGCACGACCACCACATGTGTTGAGCGTCACCCCGATGACCACATCCTCTCCAGCAGAGTGGAGAAGGGATCGGCAAAGTAGTAGAGAATCTAGAAATCCGATCAGGTGTCAGATACCAATCCATGTGCAGTTTCTTTAATTGCTCTAGATGAGTTATACATTTAGGCTGTCATACGAGTTGCTGCACCTTGCCATTGCTGGAGATCCGCTGTGAATTGTAGACGGGCTTCCCACTTTACCATATAGGGGAGTTTCACGTTACCTCTGATTAAACATAGCGCATTATATACACGATAGAGACTCCATGGGCTTCAGGAGAGGATGTCTTAAAGTATCTGTGCAAAGATCCGTCAACGTCAACGGGACTCAACTCAGGAAGAGCTAAAGAATCAAGGAAGTGTCTCAACTGCAGGTAACAGTAAAATGAAGAGCGGGGAATCCCAAACCCAGCAACCAAATCCGAAAAGGATCTGACTCTGACTCCCTCCCGCACCTGCCGCAAGTACTCCACCCCAAGCTCTCTCCATGAGTAAAGAGAGAGAGAGTCCACCAACAATTCCACAGCAGGGATAGTGATGTAGTGGTGTAGGAACAAGAGAAGCACTCTGCTGTGTGAGAACCATGTCTGTAAGAGTGCAGTCATAGACCTCAGGTAACTTGGGGCCTGACGATTAGCTAGAAGGGCACTTTCAAGCAGGAGTCTGGTGGAGTGCCGAGGGGCAAAATGCCGTTCAATTTGTAACCATAAGCAATGTGAGTCCTCTTTCCACCATACTCCGGCTGCAGCAATATGTATTGCATGATAGTAAGAGGCAATATCAGGGAGAGCAAGGCCTCCGAGTCTGGTAGGTAAAGTGAGAATTCTGTGACTTACACGATGTGGTTTAAAATTCCAAACAAATCTACCTATCAGGGATTGTAGGGATTTCAGGAAGCGCCAGGGGAAGCCAAAGGGTAGGCATCTCATGACATGTCAACTTTTTGGGAGATACGTCATCTTTATTATTTGGATTCTTGCCATCCAAGAGAGGCCCAGCGAAGAGTGCGAGTCCACACCAGCTTTCAAATTTTTATATATGATATCGTAATTACAGCGTACCATACTGGGTGTGGATGTGATCTGAATACCCAAATATGGGAAGCCACCTGGAGACCAGGTAAAGGGCAAACCTTGCTGGAGCTGACAGGCTGTATCTGGAGGAACATTCACAGGGAAGAAAAGCGACTTAGATTCAACTTATAGTAGGAGACCTCTGAAAATTCAGAGAGTAAACGTATGACATTTGGGATGGCTTCTAGACAGGTCTGTACAGATGTATACCACGTCATCGGCGTAAAGGCCAATTTTGTGCTCACGGGATCCCACTCTGAGACCCAAAATGCTAGGGTCACTCCGCACTCTCAGCCAGTGGTTCCATCACCAGTGCGAAAATCAATGGCGAGAGGGGGCAACCCTGCCTTGTCCCATTCGCTATGGTGAATCCCGAGGATGTAAAGCCAGAGGACCTCACCCTCGCGTTGGGGTTAGAGTAAAGGGCCATCACTGAAGTTTGGAAGTCCCCCACTATTCCAAATCTGCTCAGAACCTCCCTTAGGTGCCCCCAGTGCACTCTATTGAAAGCCTTTTCAGCGTCCAAGGAGAGGAGTGCACCGGGGGTCAAGTTCCTTTCCATCAGCTCCAGCAGGTCCAAAAGTCAACGGGTACCATCTGCCGCCTGTCTTGCTGGGATAAAATCCACCTGGTCTGGACCTATCAAGGAGGGCAAGATCGACATTAATCTAATTGCTAATACTTTGGCATACAGCTTCAGATCCCCATTAAGGAGAGCAATGGGCCGGAAATTAGCAGTAGAGGTGGTTGATTTGCCAGGTTTCGGGAGGGTAGAGATGAGGGCTTCCAAGCCCTCTGGGGCGATATCTCCCTGTTCTCGCCAATAGTTAAAGAGTTTAAGCAGATAGGGGGTTAGGTCTTGGAGAAAAGAATTGTAGTATGTGTACGTGAAGCCATCTGGGCAGGGGCTGAGTTTTTTTTCATTGATTTAATAACCGTTTGGATCTCCTCTAAACGAAACGGTGCATTTAGGAGAGCTTCTTGCGCTGCCGAGACCCTGGGGAGCTTGATTTGATCTAAAAATTGGTTAATGCGGTCAGCAGAGGGCTGAACAGTGTGTTTGTCCCCATTTAGGTTGTACAGGTTGGAGTAATATTTGCGAAACTCTTCTGCGATTAATAGGGGGTTTCTAATTGGGACATTTTGATGGTCAAGGAGGTGGTCGATTTTGGTAGTAAGATGGCAGTTTTTAATTCGGCGGGCCAGTAGTTTTCCCGCCCTATCCCCCATGCCATAAAAGTTTGCCTTCATCCTTTTAAGGTTGTGTTTGACCTTGCCCAGGAGAACATTTCGTAGCTTAAGGTGAGTGTCTGAGAGATTTGCCAGCACCTCAGGGGTGTGTGTATGTTTATGAGTTTGTTCTAAGAGTGCAATTTTGTTAGTTAGGTGTTTAGTAAGTTCCTCTCTTTTACGTTTAGCACGAGAGGCTATCTTAATCAAAACACCTCTGATATAAGCCTTGTGTGCAAACCATAGGGTTTCTGGAGAGGTCGCTCCGTTGCCATTCTGGGCAAAGTATTCCACAACATGAGAGGCTACTTGTTGTATATTATCGGGGATCGACAGGATATAATCATTCAGCCTCCAAGAAGTGGTCAGTTGGAAGTGGGAGGAGTCAGCTATAGTGAGAGATGCGGGAGCATGGTCAGTCCATGTGATGTGGCCAATATCTGCGCGTAGACAGTGGGGGAGGAGAAGATCATTGACTAAGATGAAGTCTATCCGACTGTAAGTGTTATGTCTAGGCGACATATATGTGTAATCTCTCTCTTCCCCATGGAGGTATCGCCAGATATCGTGAAGTTGATGCAAGGCAATTAGTTTGCCCACATCCATGCGGCAGTGAGAAGAGGAGGAGGAGTCAAGCCTCCTACTCGGTGGGATATTAAAATCGTGGGTCCCTTTGTAAGTTCTTCCAGTTTGGATAGGAGAACTCGATGAAATTTCATTTGGCCAGTATTTGGCCCATACACCGAGACCAACGAATATAGCTTAATATTCAGGTTAACACTTAGTACAAGGTATCTGCCTTGTGAGTCGGGGATTTCCTCTATTAGAGTCACTGACACAGATTTGTGGATAAAAATAGCCACCCCCGCTCTCTTTTCCCCGGAATCTGCAAAGAACCTATGCGGAAAATTTGGATGAGACCTTCTGTAATTATCCTGCCGCAGCAGATGGGTTTCTTGCAAAAAAATTACCTCACTGTGGTGATTCTTTATTTGATTCCACACCAAGGACCTCTTGCCGGTGGAGTTAAGACCGTTGACGTTGATGTTGATCGTTGAGCACTTGATAGACATCTGTGACAACCAATCAGAACGTAAAGCAGAAGGAAATGTAAGTTACAGAGATACTTAAACTCAATTAGATTCAAACACGGTTAAATAAGTTCCAGTCTGTGGATCAAAAAAGGGAATACGGAAGGGAAAGAAATAGTAAAGAGAAGGAAAAAGGAGGGGATGAGGACTAATTGAGGGTGAAATGGAGGGAAAGGGAGAGGGAGGGTTGGATCCGGGAGGGAAGATGGGTGACTATTTACAGTTCCACTTGATTTAGTGGAAGGTGCCAAGCACCTCTCTGACTCGGAGTATTCCTAAAGGGGAGGAACACAAGGAGTCAGTAATTCAAGGTGCTAGAAATGTACCTGTGGGGGCTCGCTCTGTCCAAAGATATGGACTTAAAGAGAAACAAAAGCAAGGAAGTAAAGAGAGGAAAAGCGAGAGAAAGGTGAGTCAGACGTGGAAGAAATAAAGATTAGTAAGATTAGGAGGTAGAGTGAGAAAAGGAAGCTAGAATAGAAAGTAGGAAGAAAGTAAATCAGAAGAAGTCAGCAATAGAGGCCCTGAGTCTATAAAGAATTAGGTAAGGTTTAAATGTATAACCGGCATTTTTAAAAGTACAACAGTTCAGGCAGGCTCCAAACGATGAGTGGAAGTAGTAGCTTCATCTGGGTCAGACTCGCCGTGTAGAGATGGTGAGTGATGTTGTGGGGAAGAATCTTCCATTGCTTCAGGAAATCCTTTGCTTGTTGTGGATTTGCACAGGCATAGATTGCGTTCTCTCTCTTTATTAGCAATTTTAATGGAAATCCCCATCGATAGTCTATCTGCTGGTCCCTCAAAATTGCTGTGATTTCCTGAAAAGCTCTCCTCTTCGCCAAAGTCCCTGCAGACAGGTCTGGAAACACAGAGATATATTGGTATTCCTCTGGCACCTCCGCTCCACTCCTCAGGGCTCTCAGGAAGTCCTCCTTAACTTCAAAAAAGTGTATTCTTGCTAATACATCATGGGGCAGAGCAGGATCAATAGAAGATGGTCTCGGGAGCCTGTGGATCCGATCAATAACCATTTCTGTGGGCTGCAGTGCAGGGAGGATTGAGGAGACAAAGTTCTGTAATAATGCTCTTAATTCTTTGGGTGGAACAGATTCTGAAATCCCTCTTAGTTTCATATTGTTCCTTCTGGAACGGTCTTCCAGATCCATTTGTTTAAGTGCTTGTTTTTCCAGTTTAGCTTGCAGCTCAGAGTGGGCATCCAGTAAAGCATTATGAGATTTGACCAGTTCTCCCATCTTGGTTTCAAGGTGGTCAGTGCGTGTAGTGAGGGCACCCACCTCTCCCCTTAATCCCGCCAGCATCCCCTGCATGTCCTCATGTAAGGAGGATCTGAGATCCGCCAGGAGGTCTTTCATGGCGGCATGTGTAATAGGGGTGCCCGCCATCAGCCCCGGTGTGGGAGGAAAGGAGGCAATTGAAGTTGTGGAGTTGCGCCTGGAGGCCCGCGTGCTGCGTTGCGAGCAGAGAGGCGGCAGCGCCATCTTAGATGTTGTGAGGGGGAAGCTGGAGGACTGAGCGGGCTCAAAGAAGTCCGTGACCCGGTATGGTGGAGCTCGTTTGGCGGGTCTAACACGGCCCATTCGGTGCCTGACCTGTTCCGCTGCAGTTTGGAGTCTCACTGGGGATCGGGAAGCCGGCGGTTGCAGAGTAATGTCGCTGAGAAAACTCTGGGGCCTCAGAGCTCCCGGATTATGCGGCCATAGCGATTCAGCTCCAGGCCACGCCCCCGAGGTTGTTATTTTTAACAAATTAAATGAGCCTACGTACGCTCAACATCACTATCACGGTTCTCATGAGGAGGAGATGGTGATGGGCTGAGAGTCCATCCGGCCGCACGCGCTTGTTGTCCGACTGCAAGAATTAAAAAACAAAAAAACCATGTTACCAACACCACAAACTGGTGGCCAAAGCACACAACACTAATGACATTGTCAACGCTGTATGCGGCAGCAGACACTTACCACCATAGGCAACACCTGCAGGCACCATTTCAGGGTGTGGGGACATCACAACACCAGGGCTTGCCACTGAGCTCGAAATACTGGAGGGTGGTGTTGCTCCTGGGCTGGGCGTGTGTGGCCAGAGGATGTGGCTTTGTGCGCCCAGGGGTCCTGGGCTGCCTGCAGCCAAGCCTTCGCCCACTGGCGGTGAGGGCATGTTATCACCCTGTGTCCCTGGTGATGGTGTTGTCCTGCCTGCCGAGGGCAAGTCCTCACCCTCTGGCTGTGGCAATGATGCAGTCCCGGGTGACGAGGCCATGTGGTGACCCTCTGGCCCTGGGGATGGTGGAGCCCCGGGTGCCGAAGCCATGTGGTGACCCTCTGGCTGTGGGGATGGTGGAGTCCTGGGTGCCGAGGCCATGTGGTGACTCTCTGGCCCTGGGGATGGTGGAGTCCTGGGTGTTGATGGCTGGTCTTGGCCCTCCAGGACCAGTGGTGTGGGTGGCCCAGGTGCCGTTGGGGACTGGGGTCCCTCCCCGGACAATGATTTCTCCTCATCTGTAATATCAAACAAGATGAGACAGCTTTGAGAAAAAAGGGGCACAACATATGGAACACACCTTGTGTGTGTTTTACTATGTTGTAACAGCATGACAGATAGGGTACAAGGTCATGCTGTACGCATATACTGTAGGTAGGGGCCGCTATGGTTTGTGACAGGAGTCCAACAACAGTGGGCACATATTTTAAACATTGAAAACACATGCCTTGCCATGGTAGGTGCTTGTGTTTTGAAATTAAGATATGGCAGTAAGCAACTGGTGTTTGCACCACGGCTGACTACACATAGTGTACATGTACTAATTATTGTTCAGTTGGGTCATCATTGTGTGTACATTTTATGTGTCACAGGTTAAACATATGTGGGCCAAAGTGTCATATGTGTGTTTAATATGGCATTGATACGTTCTTGTCACATTTTCAGTCTGGACACACCTCTTTTTTAAAAAAGCATAGGTCAAGGATCAGTATAGGCGTCAGTATTTGGGGGACAAAGGAGTGTTTAATACACCTTCATGTTGCAGTGTACACAACAAGCTAATGCACATTGGTGACACATCAACATGGTGCCAAACTACACATTATGTGCCGTAGGCCAAAACAACCAGATATTTGTGTCTTGTTAGTTACCTGTACCTTTCAAGGTGTGTTGGCCATTGGCACATACTCACCACGCAGCCTGGAAATCCTGGCCTGAAGATCCACAATGCGGCCTTGGCATTTGTGCTTCAGGTCTGTAATCTTCTTCTGGATCTGCTTGCAGGTCCTCTCCACCCCCAGTTTGTGGAGCAGGGCCCGCTGGATCCTTCTCAGGATGCTGCGTTTGCGCAGCCGTGGGTGCCGGTGATGATGGTCACACCAATAATCATGGCGGTCAAACAGGTCTATGAGGAACATGAGCTCCGCCAGACCCCATGTGGCAGCGCACTGTGCGGCGGCCATGACTCTGCGGCTATGTGCAGGGGAGGGCCAGGCACTTTGCAGGCAGAGTGAAACCAAAAGAAATGTCATGACGTCTCCATGCACACTGGCGCCGCAAAACAACATTGTTAACAATAACAATGTAGCTGTCCGCGGAACGGGAGTAGCGTAATTAACACATCAGCGTCACCTAATTCACTTTCATTGCAGTCCGCTACCTATGCCACCCATGTGCGATGTGTACGCCAATATATTCAGTCATGTGTGGCACTATAATGTACACAGTACATCATCAGAACAACACAACTACATTTTGTAGTGCTATTGAGTGGCCGCTTAATTGTACTTATGTAGTGGATTGTTCTGTAGGTTCCGATGCGTGTGGTGCTGAAGTGACAGCTCAACAAAGATGGCGCCCTGTGAAGGGACAGCCAGTGGTAACACAGTAGCCCCCACCAATCATCGCTGATGGAGCGCGGTATCCAGCACGCTGTGGCACGCCTCTGGGAAATCACTAGGTGACGCAGATTCCATCCCTATCGCCCGTTCACACGCCAAAACCAGGGCAATTCACCTTCAGGGTTGCCTCTGGTTTTTGAACAATGCTCTGAAACTGCAACCAGGAGCAACTTCAAAAATCACCATCGCTTTCCCCAATTACACGCCGTAATTTCGTAGCAATTTCAAGGCAACGGTGATGGAATTCCAGATTGCCTCTCGGTTGCTACACTGTAGTTGCGGCGTGTAAAGGTACTTTATGGTACCTTTACACGCAGCTACAGGTAACAGGTTTTCCACAGGTAACTTACTGGTTGCAGTGAAATCATGGAGACATGGTTCTATCTTGTTGCTGTGTACAAATAGAAGTATGTCTCCATGATTTCACTGCAGCCAGTAAGTTACCTGTGGAAAACCTGTTACCTGTAGCTGCGTGTAAAGGTACCATTAGAGTTGTCCTCAGGAACTTATGTTGTCCCTCATTGGGAGCATAAATATTTGTCAATGTATGTAGCTCACCATTCAATAGACACGTAATAGTTAAACACCTACCCGTGGGGCCAGTATTTTACGCTATCAATTTAAAAGCAATTGTATTTTTCACCATAGTACATACTCCAGCCTTTTTTGTCGTGCCATTAGCAAATAGTATGTGGGGAAAGAGGGGATGACGGATCCTTAAATTATCATTGACCAGCAAATGTGTTTCCTGCAGGCAGATAATATCCGCCTTCGACCGTTTCACCTCTCTCCACATCATAGATCTTTTTTCAGGGCAGTTTAGACCCCTGACATTCAAAGAGAAGATTTGTAGGCTCATAATGCTGTTATTCTAAAGTCTATACTACTGTTCTTATCCAGTGACCCCACAGGTGGTGTTCCCAAACTTATATACACACAAAAGCCAGATCCATTATAGCAGATAAAAATCAATGTAGTCAGAGAATGCCCAGGGATTAGGAGAGAAAAAACCTGAAGGGAAGAAAGGGGAAGGGCATGTATGTAGTCGCATCGGCGGAGAGCTCTGAATGTATAACAGACAGAGTAAAAAAAATTAAAAAATAGAAAGAAATAAAGAAAAAGAAAAAAGAAAAGAAAAACCAAGCAAAATAACCAAAACATAAATCAGCATACGAGGAGTCCTCGCAGGAACGTCCAGAACAGTCTAGACAGTCCGCAGAATAAAGATCTGCGTAGAGGGGTGGAAGTGAATAAATTCACAATCCAAATTCCCACTGAAGGGTGCAATAAGGGAGCTCAGCAATCAGGACACCGTCCATGTGCCACAATCAAGCCGTGGACCAATCTGAGGCTATTTTCCTTCCTGTATCCGCACGCCTGGGTGCAAAGGGTATTTTCCAGTCCTTGAGCTTCTCCTCCGCTTGTTTGGGTGAAGAGCAGGCGACTGTGCGGCCCTCAAAGGTGATAATCAGACGCACAGGGTTAAACCCCCAGCGTACCATATGTGGATGTCTCTCAAGGCCTTACAAACATGAGCATATTCCATCCTTTTGGCCAGGGTAGCAGCTGACAGATCTGGGAAGACCTGTAGATCTCTGAATTCAGAGGGTAGCTCAGGAGGGAGCGCGAGCACATTCAGGCACCTCAGTGAATCAGGTATGAGGCATAACCATACTATCTAACTACTGCAACTGCACTTCATTGTTAGCTATAGTGATATTGACAGATAGAAGATTAAGCTGTAGCTACCAAATGAATTGTGAGTGTGATTGGATATAATCAGGTACTACCTAGGTGAATGGGAAGTGGATAGGTAGTCATTGATCACCTACATGGGATGTGCAGATGAATTTTACTGTCAGTTCAATAGATGTGGGTTAAGGTTGGTACAGAAAATGTAGACCCTATACTGTTGTGATGTTTTGTGATAAATATATGGTTATTGCATGGCATACTATATTTTTATACTGATTAGCCTGATTGTTTCTTGTGTATCCCCCGGAGGGAATGCTCTGTCTTTTAACATTTTATGAAATATAATAAAGATTGTTTGATAATTAAATAAATCTTTATGGTGAATCTTTCCTTTGGGTGTGAGATAGATAACCATGTAATGTGATGCAGTAGCTCTCTGCTGATTAGCACACCCATCGGGGTGTGAATAATTAGCGTGCAGGCAGCGGAGAGAAGCACAAGGCAACGCCTTTTGCTGCTTCTCAAAATCTGAGAAGCTGCAGTGAGTGCTGGTAATAAAGTCACTTTTATGAACTTTACAAATACACATTTTTAGCACAAAGGGATGGCTAGAAATGTCTAAGAATGGTGCAGGGACAGGTCTTAAGAGACAGGGGGCTAATTTTTAGGAGTCAAGTTCCCTTTAAGAGCTCTTTCTCCCCTTCCGACTACTTGGATAAGGGAATTCCTGCCAGATATTCCGCCACCTCCTCTTCCCGAAATACTGCTGTAGAGGAGTACTGTCACGATGGTCTCCCTTTCCTTGGAGACTTGTGACTGCTTTGAACCTAAGTCTCGTGTCTGAATTGAGACTTCATATTAAATATGTCCTTTTCCTTTGGCACTGAACAAGTTAATGTTAGTCTCTGTTGCCAGCAAGCTAGCTGGGCCTTGTCCAGATGTAGGCACTCTGTGATTACCTCTGCCATTATAGGATCACAGGGTTCCAGCATGCTTTCCTGGAGATTGAACTTCATTCCTAGCCAAGCTCCTGAGGTGAAAGGAGCTCTGTGGAAAACCCCTTGCTTTTAAGCCGTCTGCTGTCTGGTGGAGTGTCAGCAGATGTGACGTAGCTGTCCTTTTGTTCTTTGTCTTCCCCATCCCTCATGTCTCTTTATTGTAGTGGATGGGACTAGTGCTCCCGCTGGCCTTCCCTAGCGAGGGCCAGCGGAGGGCTTAGGTTTCCTGCTCGGCGACGAGGTGAAAGAGCTCGTATAGGGACGATAGGGAGATCAGGGCTGCCGCAGGTGAGTGCAAGAGGTCACCTCTCCCCTGTTCCCTATAAGCAGGGCTCTCCATTGTACTTATTCCCTTTGGTATTTCCCTGTCAGTTGTTTTTTCGTTGCTGCGCATCGGACATTGTTGGTCCATGTGCCACTGTCACGCACGGTTGCTGGACATCCCCTTAGTCCAAGTGTGACAAGTACAGCCTAGAATAACAGTTACAAAGTTTGTCAACTATTCCCTCATTATCCTGCAGCACCTTCCCTGATTCTGGCGGACCGCATCGCAGTTGCGTTCTCCGGCTGTGACTCCACTTTGATTTCACTATTTTTCAGCGTTTCTTCTGAGACTTGTCCATCTGCACGGTAGGTATCGTTTGGGGTCTCAAATGCGTTTCCAGTATTACTTTATTTTTAGGACACCAATGAATTATCTGCTATCATTGCTCTGGAGAGAGGGAGGGAGGGCTTGCCTTCTATGTTTATACATATGCTTATGCATGGGCAGCCATTTTAGAGGGGGTCTCGTGTGCACACACCCACACAGCACGTTTTATGGCACGCTCACTTACATAATAGAACACAGTTTTTCATGACATTTCGCTTCTACAGGTTTAATAATTGCGTTATTGTTTTGTTGAATATGTTCTCATCTTTTCATTTTATGTTTGCAGTTTGCACATGATGAACTATGCGGAGTGTGCTGTTGTTGCTGCATTGCTGGTGAGGGAGCTCGGCGTCAAGAAGAGGCACGGATGCAAGACAGTCGTTCCAAACAAAAGTGTCGCATGTGGACCAGACAATAGCTGCAGAAGAGGTCTGAATTGTCCCACATGAAACTTGTAAGAGAGCTTCAGGAGAACAATCCTCATGATTTCCGCAACTATCTGCGGATGTCAGAGGATTCCTTCAAAGTGTTACTGGAAAGAGTTACACCACTTATTCAACGGAAGGATACAGCGATGCGTCCTGCCATCCCGGCAGATGAAAGATTGGCAGTCACGCTGCGATTCCTGGCCATCGGACGTTCATTTCAAGACTTTCATTTTTCTGCTGCCATTTCAAGGACCCTGCTCAGGATTCTAATCCCGGAGACATATGATGCGCTTTTCCACAGTCTACTTAGCTAGATGCAGTTTCCCAGCACGGTGGAGGAATAGAAAAAGATTGCCTCTGATTTGAGCAGCTGTGGCAGTTCCCTAACTGTGGTGGAGCCTTGGACAGGAAACATGTCCGGATCACTCAACCACCGAACAGCGGATCCTATTTATCTACTTATATAATCGGCAGTTTGGAATCCGGGCGTTGTAGCCGAATCCCAAAATGCTCTGCGGCTCTGCGAGCGATGACACGTAGCGTCATCGCGAGCAGTCTCCGCTGCCCACCCGCCCCCGCAACTCTCCTATCAGCCATACACCCTGCACCTCGCCTGCTGCCCCCAAGCTCTCCTACCACCCATAGACCCCCCACCTCTCCTGCTGCCCCCACACCTCTCCTGTCACACATACACCCCCGCACCTGTTATGCTGCCCTGTCACACTCCCGCATCTCTCTGCTACGATCACCAAGTCTAAAGGACCTTTGGTGATGTCAGAGTCATGTGATCATTCACATGACTCACACATCACTGCAGCCCCTCTATTCATCGATCACTGCTCCCAAGAAGGGTAAGAAGCCACAGAGGGGGCAGGGGCAGCAAACACAGTGCAGGGGCAAATAGAGGCCAGGGGAAACCGGGGGGGGGGGGCATTCTGCCCCTCTACATTCTACCCCTGCTCTGCCCCCACACCATTCTGCCCCTAATCTGCTGCTGGGCTATACAGAGGCTGTGAGCTGGGGTATACAGAGGCTGTGAGCTGGGGTATACAGAGGCTGTGCTGCTGGGGTATACAGAGGCTGTGTGCTGGGGTATATAGAGGCTGTGTGCTGGGGTATATAGAGGCTGTGTGCTGGGGTATACAAAGGCTGTGTGTTGGGGTATATAGAGCCTGTGTGCTGGGGTATACAGAGGCTGTGCTGCTGGGGTATACATAGGCTGTGTGCTCGGGTATATAGAAGCTATTCTGCTGGGGTATACAAAGGCTGTGTGCTGGGGTATATAGAGACTGTGTGCTGGGGTATACAGAGGCTGTGCTGCTGGGGTATACAGAGGCTGTGTGCTGGGGTATAAGTTACAGAGGCTGTGTGCTGGGGTATACAGAGGCTGTGTGCTGGGGTATATAGAGCCTGTGTGCTGGGGTATACATAGGCTGTGCTGCTGGGGTATACAGAGGCTGTGCTGCTGGGGTATACAGAGGCTGTGCTGCTGGGGTATACAGAGGCTGTGCTGCTGGGGTATACAGAGGCTGTGCTGCTGGGGTATACAGAGGCTGTGTGCTCAGGTATACAGAGGCTGTGTGCTGGGGTATACAGAGGCTGTGTGCTGGGGTATACAGAGGCTGTGAGCTGGAGTGTACAGAGGCTGTGAGCTGGGGTGTACAGAGGCTGTGTGCTGGGGTATACAGAGGCTGTGTGCTGGGGTATACAGAGGCTGTGAGCTGGGGTGTACAGAGGCTGTGTGCTGGGGTATACAGAGGCTGTGTGCTGGGGTATACAGAGGCTGTGTGCTGGGGTATACAGAGGCTGTGTGCTGGGTATAGAGCTGTGTGCTGGGGTATATAGAGCCTGTGTGCTGAGGTATACAGAGGCTGTGAGCTGGGGTATACAAAGGTTGTGTGCTGGGGTATACAGAGGCTGTGAGCTGAGGTATACAGAGGCTGTGCTGCTGGGGTATACAGAAGCTGTGTGCTGGGGTATACACAGGCTGTGTACTGGAGTATATAGAGGCTGTGTGCTGGGGTATACAAAGGCTGTGTGCTGGGTATACAAAGGCTGTGTGCTGGGGTATACAGAGGCTGTGCTGCTGGGGTATACAGAGGCTGTGCTGCTGGGGTTTACAGAGGCTGTGTGCTGGGGTATACAGAGGCTGTGTGCTGGGGTATACAGAGGCTGTGTGCTGGGGTATACAGAGGCTGTGTGCTGGGGTATATAGAGCCTGTGTGCTGGGGTATACAGAAGGTGTGCTGCTGTGGTATATGGAGGCTGCTGCTCTGCTACATGGAGGCTGCTGCAGAGGTATATGGAGGCTTTGCTGATGTACATGGAGACTGTGCTGTGGTATATGGAGCCTGCTGCTGTGCTGTATATATAATATGGAGGCTGCGATAGGCTATATATATATTATTTGAAGGCTGTGCTGTATATATAATATGGAGCCTATGCTGGGCTGTTTATATTATTTGGAGGCTGCGGCTGGGCTGCCACAGCTTGGCACAGCCTCCAAATACTATATACAGGCCAGCACAGCCTCCAAATAATATATACAACCTGCAGTCTCTATATTATATAGACAGCCCGGCACTCTCCATATTATATATACAGCCCTGAACAGCCTCTATATTCTATATAGAGCCCACCCACGAGCCTCTAGATTATATTATACACAGCCTGCAGCTTCTATATTATATTACTGTATCATGGTTTGTGCTAAAGGGGCCCACTGATACTGTTTCGCCCGGGGCCCACAAAAACCTGCAGCCGGCCCTGTCTGCCCCCACTACATTCTACCCCTGATCTGCTTCTGTCTATTCTGCCTCACTCCACTCTGCCCCCACTCCATTTCTGCCTCTGCTCTGTCCCCACTACATTCTACCCCTGCTCTGCCCCCACTCCATTCTGCCCCTAATCTGTCCCCACTACATTCTACCCCTGCTCTGCCCCCACTACATTCTGCCCCTAGTCTGCCCCCACTACATTCTACCCCTCATCTCCTTCAGTCTATTCTGCCTCACTCCACTCTACCCCCACTCCATTTCTGCCTCTGCTCTGTCCCCACTACATTCTACCCCTCATCTGCCTCACTCCACTGTGCCCCACTCCACTGTGCCCCCACACCATTCTGCCCCTGCTCTGCTCCACTACATTCTACCCTTCATCTGCCTCACTCCACTCTGCCCCACTCCATTCTGCCTCCGCTTTGCCCCATTCCACTCTACCTCCACTCCACATCTACTGTGCTAACCACTAACCCACCATATACTGTGCTAACCACTCACCCACCATATGCTGTGCTAACCACTCACCCACCGTATAGTGTGCTAACCACTGAGCCAGCGTATACTGTGCTAACCACTGACCCACCATATACTCTGCTAATCACTGACCCACAATATACTCTGCTAACCACTGATCCACCATATACTGTGCTAACCACTGAGCCAGCATATACAGTGCTAACCACTAAGACACCATATACACTGCTAACCACAGAGCTATCATATCCTGTGCTAACCACTGACCCACCATATACTGTGCTAGCCACTGAGCCACCGTATACTGTGCTTTTCACTGACGCACGATATACTGTGCTAACCACTCACCCACCATATACTGTGCTAACCACTGAGCCAGCATATACAGTGCTAACCACTGAGCCAGCGTATACTCTGCTAGCTACCGTGTTTCCCCGAAAGTAAGACCCTGTCTTACATTAATTTTACCTCCAAAAGTCCCACCCTGTCTTACTTTCGGGGGAGGTCTTACATTAACTTACCATCGATGCCATAGACAAAAAAACAACACTGCACTTGCAGGACGCAGTCAGACCACACTTGTGTAGCAAGCCCAGATGCAGGCTAATGAATCACCTCAACCAAGGTATGGGAGGCGACTTGCCATGCACACTGAGGGCCTGCATAGGGCACCATTCACACTGATACAAATGGTGCAGAGTGTCTGAAAGCAAACCCAAGCTCTGCTGCCTTATTTAGCCTGGGCTGCACAGTACAATGATTCTGCACCACTAGATGAATGGCGCCCCCAAGTGGCCCAACTACATCCTGAAATGAATAAAAAAGTGCAGAAAAGTTTTCTGTATGATGAACAAAAAACCTTTATAGATGGGATATTGGTTCATGTGTTGGCCAAGACACTTAAGCTGGCGATCCACGACACGGATTCCCAAGCTCGACAGTCCTATCAAAAATATACAAAAACTACTAGAAAAGCAGCAGTCCTATCATTGTTTTTGTCTATGGCATCGATGGTAAGTTTTTGATGCTGCTTTTCTATAGGTCTTACATTAGCAAAAAAAAAAAAAGACACATTTTTTTTAACAATAAAATTAACATTTATTAACAGGCTGATCAGTATGGTCAAACAAATGTATCAAGAATATCTTGGTAATACGGTACCGCACTTGCCGCACAGCATTTGCGGCGCAATTGCGGCACGGCCCCATGCAGTGTACCATATAGGCCACTTGCGGTTCACTTGCGGCAAGTGCGGCAACCGCGGTTACCGCACTTACCGCAAGTGAACCGCGAGTGGCCTATACATTGCATGGGGCCGTGCCGCAATTGCGCCGCAAGTGCTGTGCGGCAAGTGCGTTTTTTTCACCGCAACTGCCGCAAGTTACTGTACCGTATACACACACACCCATACACACCCATACCCACCCATGTTTATACAGTACACACGTGTCATTACCTGTTTTCTCCGGATCACTTTCGTTTTCCTCTGCGGTGCTGGGGTGATCGATTCCTCTGCAGGAGACGCTGGGCCAATCAGCAGCGAGCCTGGGAGTGCGGTGACATCGGGGCTGGTCGGCCAATCAGCAGTGAGCCTGGGAGTGCAGTGACGTCGGGGCTGGGCGGCCAGTCAGCAGCGAGCCTGGGAGTGCGTTGACGTCGGGGCTGGGCGGCCAATCACAGGTCGCGCTGGGCGGAGATCGGCGGGGCACAGCAAGTTTAGGCTGTGATTAACCCCATGATCTCTGGACCAGCGGCTGCATAAGGGGACAGAAGGAGCCTGGACACACCGACGGCGTACGGTAAGCCTGCGGCAAACTAAAGGGAGGCCTTACACTCACCCTGACCCCCCCCGTAGGCGGCCTTACATTTCCCCGCGACCCCCCGAAAGCGTCCTTACAATCGGGGGGTGCCTTACATTAGAAACCCCTGGGTACCCCCCTACCCTGCCTTACTTTTGGGGGAGTCTTACTTTCGGGGAAGCACGGTACTAACCAACCCTATACTGTGCTAACCACTAAGCCACCGTATACTGTGCTAACCACTAACCAACCATATACAGTGCTAACCACTGAGCCACTGTATACTGTGTTAACCACTGACCCACCATATACAGTGCTAACCACTGCCCCACCGTATACTCTGCTAACCACTGCCCCACCATATGCTGTGCTAACCACTGCCCCACCATATGCGGTGCTAACCACTGACCCACCATATGCTGGGCTAACCACTGACCCACCATATGCTGGCCTAACCACTAACCCACCATATGCTGTGCTAACCACTGACCCACCATATACTGTTCTAACCACTGAACCACCATACATTGCTAACCACTGAGCAACTATATTCAGTGCTAACCACTGAGCCACCTTATACAGTGCTAAACACTGAGCCACCGTACACAGTCCTAACCACTGACCCACCGTATACAGTGCTAACCACTGACCCACCATATACACCATATTAATCCCGCAACAACAGTGTACTTTCTGGAGAGAGGACTGTACTATTGAGCGGCTATTTCTATGGCACCTGTTCATTTCACCGCGCTCCCTATGCAATAACATCGGACCTGTTTCGCACTCGGCGTCCTGGACCAATCGGATGCCCGTCCTGTCTTTACCACAGAGCGCCCAATCCGCTCCTTCCCCTCAGGTCACACATGTGACCTCAGAGGAGAGACTGATCCCTCTCTGCAGCCCCCACCCCGCCGCAGACGACAATGGCGTGTGACTGGGGCGCCGATCAGCCCCAGCACGCAGCCACATCCTGCCGCCAAGCGGTGATGTCGCCGCTCCAGCCGCATCTCTCCTCACCCCTCCAGCTTCCCGCCACATCATACTCTGCTATCTACAGAGACCCCTCTATACTCTGCTACCCACAGAGCCGCCTCTATACTCTGCTATTCACAGAGCTGCCTGTATACTCTGCTAACCACAGAGCCCCCTGTATACTCTGCTACCCACAGAGCCGCCTGTATACTCTGCTAACCACAGAGCCGCCTGTATACTCTGCTACCCACAGAGCCGCCTGTATACTCTGTTACCCACAGAGCCGCCTGTCTGCTACCCACAGAGCCGTCTGTATACTTTGCTACCCACAGACCCGCCTGTATACTCTGCTACCCACAGAGCCCCCTGTATACTCTGCTACCCACTGACCCGCCTGTATACACACAATTCATTTCACCGCGCTCCCGATGCAATTGCATCGGGCCTTTTTACTAGTATAACTATAATGGCCACTTTACATGCGGCAACAGGAAGATAGAAAACGGCAGGTGTCGGAGACAATTGTACCTTTTACCTTCAAAACACCTTGAAGTGGCTGCGTGTAATTCAGGTATGTGCAAGGTGTTTTGAAGGTAAAAGGTATAATTGTCTCCGACACCTGCCGTTTTCTATCTTCCTGTTGCCGCGTGTAAAGTGGCCATTAGGGCTATTTCAGCATCATCCTTTGTAACATATTTTTATTGAGTTTTCAGTATGGTAACAAATAAATAGACCAATAAACAAATAAACAATTAAACAATCCATCCCCCCTCCCCCCAACCTCAGCCACCCTTGAGTTCAGCCGAAAGTACTAGAGTCTAGTTCAAAACATACGGCGATAAACCATGTTCATGAACAGTACTGAGTATTGACCTTGGACCTCAGTAGACGTAGAGCCCCAAGAAGGTAGGTTGTCACTCCTGGTCTGCTCCATCCGGGTTGTAGATATCTGAAGCCCACCCAAAGACCCCTGCAACTCTCCCAACAGATACCATGGTGATTGCACGAATGGAAGAACCACTGCTCGAAGCTCAGTAGGAGAGAGCTTGGATAGTATAAACCCTCTCCATGTTTCGAAGAACTTCCCTGTCAGTGTGTTTTTATCTCTCGCAGCTTCTAGACTTTCTATATGCATTACAGCCTTCAAATCCTTGAGTATGCCTGACATACTTGGGACGTGCTCCGAGAGCCAGTTGCGGAGAAGCAATCGCTTGGTGACCATTGCCAGTATATGAAGTATTCGGGCAGATTTGCCATTCCATACCCCAGACGCCGGGAAATGGAGAAGCCAGCCCAATATGTCCATTGTGACATGTGTATTTATAATCTCCCTCGCCAGGGTTTCAACCCGCTTCCACAAATTCTGTACTTCCCCACACAACCATAGACCATGCACCATATCTGTTTTTGACTGGCCACATTTCGGGCAGTTTTGTTTCCTGTCTGGAAATCCTGCAGTTGGAGGTAAAGTAAAACCATATATCGCCCTATGAATGATTCTATATTGCACATCTCTCCATCTTTCGTTGATTATATTCTTCCTCATAACCTCCCATCCTCTTCTAATCACATCTCCAATATCTGGTCTAGGTATATACTTGGACCACCCGCTAAATGTGGTGTCTTCCCTCATAGTTAAGGTCGTTTCCCTCAAGCTGTTGTAGATGTACGACACATTAATGGTCAAAGGGTCTGATCCCAACCAGTCATCCCATACCGAGGGTCTGCATTCCTGGGAAACATTATGAAGATGGCGTAAAACATGGTGATGCAACTGCCTGTATTGTATGATGTGGAAATGACCTAACTGGAATTTCTCCAGGACCTCTAATTCCGTCATCCACCGCCTATCTGGTTTGTGGATGAGGTCTCCCAGTGTTCGAACCCCCTTCTCTGACCAGGCTGCAAATAAAGCATTTTCTCTGCCCAAGCTAAACCCTACGTGTCTCCAAGGGTTAAGATATTTAGACGTTTTCCACGCCATCGTCAACTTCTTTCTAACCGCTTTCCAGCACATGGCGGTGTCCCTATAGATGATTGTGTTCTTTAAGGTCTTGGGCACCTTGGACCATGATGAATGTAGTAAACTAGCCGGTTCCCAGGGTCTACACCTCGCAGCCTCGGCTGTATAATTAGAGTATCTGCTAGTCCCCCTGAGCCAGTCAATAACATGGCGCAGTAGGCAAGCTAAGTTATAGCCCCTGACATCCGGGAAGTTCAGTCCCCCCTCTCGTTTCGGGAGCATCAGGATACGACTGGCTATCCTGGCCCTTTTTCCCCTCCAGAGAAAGTTGGAGAACGCTGCGTTGAGTTTATGAACGTCCGCTTTCTTAAGCAACAGTGGTATAGTTTGCAGCGGATACATAAGTCTGGCAAAACTAACCATTTTAATTAGATGGCACCTTCCCAGAAGAGTCAACGGCAGACCTCTCCACCTCTCCAATTCTCGAGTTATTTTAGTAATTAATGGGGTGAAGTTCAGGCTATATATAAGATTTGTGTTGCTGCTAAGAATGATACCCAGATATTTTATGTGATGAGACTTTACTCGGATACCCTCCATCTCTCCCGCTGGTCCACCCCCCTCTCTCCCTGGTCTGTGATGTGGTGTCCCTAGACGTAGTATCTCACATTTAGCCTTGTTGAGCCTAAAGCCCGAAAACGTTTCAAAGGTATGAAGATGTTGAAGTAGTGTACCTAAGTCTCTTTCCGGTCTATTCATATATATAATGACGTCATCTGCAAATAGTGCTGATTTCAACACTACCCCTCCCACATCAATACCCTCATGTGAACTAGAACCATTCAAGTATCGTGCTAGAGGTTCAATGGCCAAATTGAAGAGCAAGGGCGAAAGAGGGCATCCCTGTCTCGTCCCCCTCTCCAGAGGGAAGGGGGCGGACAAAAAGCCGGGGGTGCATATTCTTGCGCTCGGGTTCTCATATAATATCCTTAAAAATGTCCTGAATGCCCCCTGTAAACCTATCTTATCCAGGACTAAGTGCAGCCACGGCAAATTGACACTGTCGAACGCCTTTTCGGCGTCCAACAGTACCAACGCCGGACGGTCAGAATGTAAATTCTCACGATGACTCACGGTATCCAATACCAGCATGGTTTGTCTGATATTGCCCACCGCCGATCTGCCCCTGACAAATCCCGCCTGTTGAGGGTCAATAAGAGATGGAAGTAGTCCTGCCAGGCGATCTGCCATTATTTTGGCCATAATCTTTAGATCCTGATTAATCAGGGAGATGGGGCGATAGCTGGACGGGTCAGGTGAGCCCACGTTACCTTTCGGCAGTAGCTTAATATGTGCTGTGTTAGTGTAATTCGAGATACTATCACCCGCGAGAATGCTGTTGAATAGAGAGACTAGGCATGGGGCCACCTTGTCACACAGAGATTTGTAGTAGTCTCCAGTGAAACCATCTGGACCCGGTGCCTTATGAGCACCAAGGTTCTTGATGGTCGCTTGAACTTCAGTTAGAGATATCTCAGCGTTCAAGCTAGCCAAGTCATCTTCTGTGAGACCAGGCAAGGTGACCCTCTCAAGCCACTCCCTTCCCGCCTCCATCTCATGGTGCCCCGGGCCCTGCTTATACAGTTTAGCAAAGAATTCCCCTAAATGAGAGTTGATGTCTTTTGGGTCATGTAGTGTATTTCCTTCAAAATCTAATAAAGAGGTAAATGTCGTGGGCTTAGTTTTGCCTCTGGCCAAGTTAGCCAATATCCTACCCGCCTTGTCGCCAAATCTATAGAGATCCACCTCCCATTGATCTTTACTCCACATTTCTCTCCGTTTAGCCCATACGTCAAATTCCCTCTTAGCTCCCAGCCATTCCTCTTTCGATGTCGGTGAAGGATTGTTTTGAAATTCCTTATGTGCATCTCTCACTTTGTTGCTGGCTAATTGAAACTGAGTAAATGTTCTTTTTTTTTGAGTGCTAGTATAAGCCAATATTTTCCCCCTCATCACCGCTTTGCTCGTCTCCCAATATAGTTTAGGATCTGTCACATGGGTTGCGTTGTTAAGAGCGAAGTCAGACCACCACTCCCCCAAGAGTCTGTCAAAGTTACTGTCCTTTCTCAAGTAAGATGGGAAGCGCCATATAAAGTCAGATCCCCTTGGATGCTCATCACGTATTTCCATTACCACAGGGTTGTGATCAGAGATAACCATAGGTTCAATGTTTATTTTGACCACTCTAGATAGCAATTGATTGCTGATCAGAAATAGATCTAGGCATGACCACGACCCGTGGGCATGGGAGAAGTGAGTAAATTCTTGTTCAGTGGGGTGGTGCAATCGCCACACATCATGTAGGGCCAGTCCCTCAGCTAGTGTCTGCAGCAAGCCTGACGTCTGCCCATCTAGATTAGAACCGGTCGCCGTCTTTTCACTTCGTCGGTCAGCGCCTTCAAAGAACACTGAATTGAAGTCTCCCCCCACTATCCTAAGGTGCTCTGTGTCCTCTAATAGTTTTACCTGTAGTTGGGAGAAAAAAGCATCTTGTGACTGGTTGGGAGCATATATATTAGTAACACTAAACCGCCCAGTCGGGCTATCTATAACCAATCGCACATATCTACCTTCATCATCTTTGGTCTCGGAAACTATAGTGTAAGGGAAATTTTTATGAATCAGTACCAGTACTCCCGCCTTCCTCCCTATTGCTCCTGATCCATATACCGCCCCCACCCAGAGTCTATGCATCCTAAAAAATTCCGTATCTTGGAGATGTGTCTCCTGAAGTAGAGCAATGTCCACTTTCAACCTCTTAAGATGATTAAGTATCATGGAACGTTTCTCCGGTGACCTAAGGCCCTTAACGTTCCAGGACAGTAGATTAACCATTATCAATTGTCATTGGGTGGGTCATAGTCAACGCCATCGTGTTTCGAGAGGACTCCATCCATACAACACATAACAAACAGAGTACCGTATATACTCGTGTATAAGCCGACCCGTGTATAAGCCGACCCCCCTACTTTTGCCCCCAAAACCTGGGAAAATCTATTGACTCGTGTATAAGCCGAGGGTGGACCCTAGCACAAGTATACAGCCCCAGCAGTGTGGTATACACCAGTCCCAGAGGTAGATACAGCAGCCCCAGTGGTAGTATACAGTGCCCCAGAGGTATATAGCAGCCCCAGTGGTAGTATACAGTGCCCCAGAGGTATATAGCAGCCCCAGCGGTAGTATACAGTGCCCCAGAGGTATATAGCAGCCCCAGCGGTAGTATACAGTGCCCCAGAGGTATATAGCAGCCCCAGCGGTAGTATACAGGGCCCCAGAGGTATATAGCAGCCCCAGTGGTAGTATACAGGGCCCCAGAGGTATATAGCAGCCCCAGTGGTAGTATACAGTGCCCCAGAGGTATATAGCAGCCCCAGTGGTAGTATACAGGGCCCCAGAGGTATATAGCAGCCCCAGTGGTAGTATACAGTGCCCCAGAGGTATATAGCAGCCCCAGTGGTAGTATACAGTGCCCCAGAGGTATATAGCAGCCCCAGCGGTAGTATACAGTGCCCCAGAGGTATATAGCAGCCCCAGCGGTAGTATACAGTGCCCCAGAGGTATATAGCAGCCCCAGCGGTAGTATACAGGGCCCCAGAGGTATATAGCAGCCCCAGCGGTAGTATACAGGGCCCCAGAGGTATATAGCAGCCCCAGTGGTAGTATACAGGGCCCCAGAGGTATATAGCAGCCCCAGGGGTAGTATACAGTGCCCCAGAGGTATATAGCAGCCCCAGCGGTAGTATACAGTGCCCCAGAGGTATATAGCAGCCCCAGCGGTAGTATACAGTGCCCCAGAGGTATATAGCAGCCCCAGCGGTAGTATACAGTGCCCCAGAGGTATATAGCAGCCCCAGCGGTAGTATACAGTGCCCCAGAGGTATATAGCAGCCCCAGCGGTAGTATACAGTGCCCCAGAGGTATATAGCAGCCCCAGCGGTAGTATACAGGCAGCCCCAGTAATGCAGGCCCCCCCCAGCGTCTCTCCGGTCACCTGTAAAGCAAGCTATACTTATCAGTGTCCCGCTCGCACCCGCCGCTGCCGACATCCGCGATCCTCCATCTTCATGCGACTCCTCTTCCTGTTTCCTGTGCGCGTCGCCGGGAATGACGTCATTGCCGGCGACGCGCACAGAAACAGGAAGAGGAGTCGCATGAAGATGGAGGATCGTGGATGTCGGCAGCGGCGGGTGCGAGCGGGACACTGATAAGTATAGCTTGCTTTACAGGTGACCGGAGAGACCCTGGGGGGGCCCTGCATTACTGGGGATGCGGGGGCTGCTGTATACCGATGTATACATCGGTATGTACCGATGTATACATCGGTATACAGCACTGACTCGCGTATAAGCCGAGGGGGGTACTTTTCAGCCCAATTTTTGGGCTGAAAAACTCGGCTTATACGCGAGTATATACGGTATATACAGTGGCTGAAACTTCAAGATCACCCAAACCCTATAACCCCAACAGCTTTTTAACAGGTGGCTAAGAGGCCACATCCCAACCCCCGTACCCACATAAAACCCCCTTCTCACCCGACTTTTCCCAAACAGTTCCCCAAATACAAGTTATGGACTTCCATATTCTGAAGGGCGCTCTCCTTTTCAGCTCCCGCCCTGTGACTCCAGTATGCAGGAAGATAAGTAATACCGTGCACTAAAGTCTATTATCACATATCGTCAGTGTTATACCATATCATATCGTACCCCCAGCATCTGGCGAGGCGTCCGGGTTGAACGCCACTAAACCGTCCAGGCCAGGGCTTGGGGTTTAGGAGTTCTGACAACAATCATCTCCGGTATAAAAGTATTGAAAAAATAGTAAAAGAAAAAGAGAAAAAAATCACCAAATCAGGACTCCTCTCGATTGTCCTCCACTAGTGATCCATTTGTCCCTGAAGGGCACCTTCTCCCTTCACTACCATCACGTCGCACAGTCCTTTGCTCCTTCGGGGAGTTAGATCCCGGACTTCCCCTCCCAGCCGACCAGCGAGGAGAGTCCTCTCTAGCCGTTGGGGTCCCTGGGCGAAGATCCTCATTGTCTCTCCGGGCTCCTAAATATCGGCTCCGTTGTCCTCCGTCATGACTTCCCACCGGGCTCCGTTGTGTCAGGCTCCTGATGGCCTCCCCCGGGCTGTGGTGCACCCTGATGGAACTGTCCGGACCCCTGTACTTTAATACGGCTGGATATAGTAGCTGAAAGCGTATATTGCGCTTGTAAAGTATACTGCATGCTTCCCCAAAGGCTCTCCATTTCTTTGCCACTTCAGGAGAGTAATCACCAAATAGCAGAACCTTATGTCCACGAAGTATCAGTGGGGCCCTCGAGCTCTTATATGCGCGCAGAAGGTTTTCCTTGCCCCTGTAGTTTAGGTAGCGAGCAATAGCCTGTCGCGGCTTCACTTTCTCTTGGGCCGCTGTGCTCGCTTTGGCGGGACGGTCTGGTGGGGGACCTATCCGGTGTGCCCTTTCCACCATACAGGAGCCCCTACTTCCGAGAATCTGGGGGAGTTCAGTCTCAAAGATATCTAGCAGAGCCGTGGGGGTGATGGACTCCGGGAGGCCCTATCAGTCGCAGGTTGTTCCGGCGAGACCGGTTCTCCAGGTCCTCCAATTTATTAATTGTGCGTTCTTCCCTATCCTTGTATTCTGAGACTTGTTGTTCCAGCCATGTCACCCTGTCTTCAGCATCTGACACTCTCTGCTCCAGTGCTGTTATTCTGGCCTCTTGAGCTGCAGACTCCTCTCTAATGTCAGTGAGGGAATCTTGCAGCAGCTCCTGCACTAAAGCCCTGAAAGTCTGCTTCAGCTCTCCCACCAACTGTGCTGAGACTTCTGTGGCCAGCAACTTATAGTCAATGGTGTGTTCAGGATTCAGCCCCTCCGCCTGCTCCTTAGTGTCACCTCTCCCACTGCTGTTCCGGCCAGGATGGACACCGGGATCTTTCCCCTGCGAACGGGGCTGTTGTTTACACGCCGCCTCCTTGCCTCTGCTTCCTACTCCGCTCTGCGCCATCTTGGAGGGGGGCCCGGAGTTTCTCGTCGCCATCCCCGCCGTTACCCGCCTGGTGCCGGTGCTCCGGAGCCACCGATGCATGCAGGGGTAGTATGAGAATAGGGGAGCGTGACTCCGGTAGCGTTTGGCGGCGGATTCTCGCCTTTGAATCGGGTGTGGAGTCACGGGCTCTGGGAGCTCAGTCCCTTCCTCCCTCTCCCATCAGGCCGGAAACCGGAAGTCCTTATGTGGTTCTTATAACCCGTTAACCTCTACTGCATATTCAAGAGACTTTACATGATTTTATATATCCATAGTCACAGAGAAGTAGTAAGTGTGTGGAGATCCAGAAGATGTTACACTATAGGACCGTATGGCATTTAGCACCTCAGGAGTTGACAAAGAGTTAATAAATCTGAATGCTGCAGAGGCTGTAGAACAGTGGTGCTGTAATCCTATATGAGAGGGGGAAAGGTTGGTGTAAAGAATGTCTTTATGTACAGGGATCAGAGTCCCACAGCACATGGATGAAATCTGCTCTGTAGTAGTTCACAGCGAGTCAGGATGTCCCTGCGATGACAAGTGTGACGCCAGCCACTTATATATACTCTGGGATCAGAGTTATAAGGTCCTGTAAGGGCCGCGGTGTTATAATTGCCAGGAGATTATATGAGGCAGAGCTTGCCTCCCTCAGTGCACCTCCAGAGCAGCCCCCCCTGTCACCAATAGTTTCAGCAAGGCTCCCTAGATGACAATAGGGGCTCTTTTCCAAGCAGCTGCAGAGGTGAAGTGTGTATGTTTGATGGTAGCAGTGCCTTCAGCCACCAGAAATTAGAGAGCCAAACAATCCTGGCAACACCAGCTGTTATCTTGAGTTGTCTGGGAGCCTCTGAGCAGTTTTAAGTGCTGGGGCCAGCAGTGTTGAAGCCCTGCAGCACCTCTATGTATCTTAACTGATGTGGGCACTGTCTGTGTCCCTCATTAATGGCTGCATGGGCAGAAATGAGCTTCTCTCTCTCTGGTTCCGCACTTCTCTTATCTTATCTCTGCTCCCTGCTGATTTGATGGAGTCTCCTCATCCTCACAGAGCCCCAACACAATATGTATCAGGGATTTGCGGGCTGGCAGTGTTAGGTGTCCAGGAGCAGGGAGGAATTCAGACAGTCTGAGGCAGGGAGGAAGGGGAGTGCAGCATTCACCAACCTGAGAAGAGAGTTTAGAGGCTCTGCAGGCTTAAGATCCAGATCCCTTGAGTCCCTGGTGTTGTGGACTGCAGCTGGTGTATCTTTGATGGCAGATTATGTGTTCTCTGAGGCTGGATGGCTCGGATGGTGGAGTGTGGCAGGGAGCTGTGTCAGATGCAACCTCCCTGGTCAGCGGCCATCTTGGATCTCTTCAGCATCATCCTGATGGCACTTGTTAACGCCAATTACGAATTTATAGATGTAGATGTTGGCATGAACGTCAGGGTTTCCGATGGTGGAGTTTTAGAGCACACGCCTTTTGGAGAATGATTGCACAACGGTGACCTGCAACTCAGAGACTAGAGGTAACCTTAAAGGGATCCTGTCACCTCCAAAACGCCTCCTAAGCTATCAAAACATGTCCCTGCACCATCCTATCACTAATCTCACACTTCTTTTGGCTCCTAAAAGCATCCTGTGAAAGTGGAGAAAAACGTTTTAATACTCACTCATTAGTGATTATAATTAGCAGGGGCCATATTCTTTAGTCACCAGGGGGCGTTGTTTAGCAGCTCCAGGATCCAGCCCTCTCTCTGTCTGTGCTGCTGTGAAACTGAAACATCACCCAGCACACACACAATTGGATCTCTTCCAATTTTACAATCGTACACCCCTTCCAGTCTAGAAATAATCGCCATCCAGAATGCCGTCAATTTAGAGCATGCCCACAGCATATGTAGCATTCCAGCCTCATCTGAGCTGCACCTGGGACAACAAGAATCCTGCCTCAGGCCCGCCTTAAACAACACCTTTGGCGTTTTGTATGCCCTATGGATGATATACAACTGGGAGAGTCTGGCCTGTTCGCTCAGGGACAGTCGGGGCACAGCCTCCAGTATGGTTTCCCATTGCTCCTCCACCAAGTCACCAACGTCTTCCTCCCACTTACTTTTAGCCCTGAGACCAGATCCTCCCAGAAATGCATACAGCAAGTCTTTGTAGATCCCAGTGATAACCCCTTTAGTGTCGCCCGTCATACAGACATAGTCCAATGTCACATCCTTTTGCACTGTCATATTTGTTAGTTTCTGCTGCGCTAGCCATGCGTGCCTGATTCCTGCGTATTGGAACTCCCAGAAACTTGGGACATTGCACTCCTCTCTCAATTCCGCAAATGAACTCATCCTCCCCTCCTTCACCAGCTGCCCCACATACCTAACTCCTTTAGTCTGCCAATGAGCCATGGGCCCCATTTTCTGAAATTCCTCCAAGTGCTCGTTTTCCCATACCGGCGAATAAATTGTCAGCCCAGTCACCCCTCGAACCCTCTTTATCGCATTCCAGCTCTTTTGTATTAGGCGAACTGTTGGATACTGTGTTCCCAATTTTTCAAATGTACCATCCTCCAATCCCTGCACTAGTGGATTCCGTCCTGAAATGTTAGATAGAAGTCTGCAGCTGGATCCCTCAATGTTGTTGTCTCTCCACCCCCTCATATGCTGGCCCTGCCCTGCCAAAAAGTATATCCATGCATGAGGTACAGCCAACCCCCCCTCCTTTTTTCCCCTTTGAAGAGTTTCCAGTTTGATCCTGGCCGATCTCTTCCCCCATATCAGAGATCTAAAGATGGCACTAATTCCGTGAAACTTCCTATTAGCAATCCATACAGGGGAATTATGTATCACATACATTAACTGAGGCATCAACACCATCTTAATCAAGTTGGCCCTCCCAGTTACCGACAGAGGCAGTTTACACCAGGCGGTCAATTTCCTTTTGAACACCTCTAATAGAGGAACAATATTTAAATCCCAATATTTTGTCAGAGGGAGAGCCACCCATACCCCCAGATATTTAAATTTGGTCACCATCTGAAGCTGTCTCCCCTGTGCGGCTATCTCCTCCTCTTCAATTGCTCGATCCACCGCCATGATACAAGATTTGTGCCAATTTATCTGTAAGCCCGAGATATCTCCAAACCGCTGAATGATTTCCATGACATTTCCCAATGCCTCTCCTGCGTTTTCCAAAAATAGCAAAATATCATCTGCGTAAAGTGCAATTTTTTCTGTGATTCTACCAAACCTGAAACCAGCTACCTCTCCAGACACTCTGATCTTCTCTGCCAGGGGCTCCATCGCCACCGCAAAGAGTAGCGGGGACAACGTACACCCCTGTCTGGTTCCCCTATGCAACCGGAAGGACTCCGACCGCTCCCCATTCACCTTAACAGTCGCTCTCGGAGAGGAATACAGCAGCCTCACCCAGGACAAGAATCCGTCTCCAAATCCCATTGCTTTCAGGATTTTCCACAGATACCTCCATTCCACACTATCGAATGCTTTTCTCGCATCAAGCGATACCGGGTGGTCACTGTTGTCAGCTGGCAATTGAAGATTGAGAAACAAGCGTCTCAAATTGACTGCCGTTGAGTGGCCCGGAACAAATCCAGACTGATCTGTATGGATCAGGTTCTGTATCACACCAGAGAGGCGAGTGGCAAGGATTTTAGCTAGTATCTTGACGTCTGACGTTAGCAGGGATATTGGCCTATAGGATTCTGCATATTCAGGATCTTTACCGTCCTTGGGCAATACCACTATACCCGCCTCCTCCATAGATCGTGCGAGTGCCCCCCTCTCCTTTGCGCTGTCAAATACCTGCTTCAACCGGGGTGCCAACACATCAGAGAATTCTTTATACACCTCACTCGGAATGCCATCGGTCCCAGACGCCTTATTCGCTGGCATAGAAAATATGGCTGCCTACACCTCCTCCATCTCAATTGGCCCATCCAACCTCATCCGTTCCTCCTCCGTCAGTGCAGTAAGTGTCACGCCCTCCAAGAATCCCTCCACCTCCCCATCCCCGGCCTCCGTAGCTGATGTATACAGGTCCTTGTAGAAATCCTGGAAGACTGCCAAAATTTCCGGAGTCTCCGTAACCACTCTGCCCCTGTCATCCCTTATTTTGTATACACGGTTGCTCTCCCTCGGCGCAGTCGAGATAACTGCTAACAAGTGCCCCACTCTTTCTCCTTCTTCAAAGAAAACAGATTGCTGAAAGGCCCTCTTCCTTTCACTTCGCTCCACATGCACCCTGTTCACCGCTTCCTGCGCGTCTTTAAGTTTGGCATGCATTTCCCTCGTAGGATTCAGTATCATATTTGCTTCTGCCTCGTTCAAAGCCTCGTTCACTTCCTGATCTGCCAGTCTATGTCGGGTCTTGCACTGTGCTATGTCTCTGATTAGGATACCCCTCAAAAAGGCTTTCATTGCATCCCACACAACCGTCACCTCCGCACTCCCCTCATTCTCACGAAAGTACTGTTCCAATTCCTCCCCTATACCATTCAGATCCAATGACTTCAGCCATGTCGGGTGCAATGACCAGACATTCCTTCTTCCCCTCCTATCACCCAATTGTAACGTAACCTGAAGTGGGCTGTGGTCAGACAACACTCTTTGCAAATATTCCACTTCCTTAACCATGGCGTCCATGGCCACATCCCCAAGAGCAAGGTCAGTTCGGGAAAGCGTACCATGTGTGGCCGAATGACAAAAAAATTTCTTCCTCCTCTCATTCCTCACTCTCCAAACATCAATCAAGCCCATTTCCGTGACATAACATCCAAACGCCGTCAGCCTGTCCACCTTGCCATTCATCCCCCCAGTCCTGAGTCTGTCCCAATATTCATTTATCACATTATTCACATCTCCCAAAATAAGCACTGGCGTGCCCCCTCTCCCTCTGGTTAGATCCACAACCTCTTTTAATTTCTTTTCAGAATATGGCGGCGGAATATACAACGCCACCAGAATCATTTCCCTTCCATACATCTTGCAAGCTACTCACACAAATTGGCCATCTTTATCCGCTCGGACCTCCAGTTCCTCATAAGGCGCCTTGGTATATATCAACAATGACACTCCTCTGGCGTAGGATGAGTAAGTGGAATGGTACGCTCTCCCAATCCAGGGTCTGGCTAGCCAACTAGTAGTGTCTTTGACCAGGTGAGTCTCCTGCAAGCACATAACCATTGCCCCACTCTTTTTGACATATTGCAGGACAGCAGCCCTCTTATCTTTATCGGAAATCCCCCTTACATTCCAGCTTAGAAGACGTAAAGTGCTACCACTCATTATTAGAATACATATCCAAGAACTGCAGACTTCTATGCAACCCACCCGGATCCCAGGTCACACCACCATGAGCACCCTTTCCATATGATAAATCTCGTGTACCATTCCCAAGGCCCTCCCCCTCCTCCTCCCTCCCCCCTCCCATCCCCCAACTATATAACTCTCCCCGTGACCAATAAAAGTAGGGGTACAACCGACCCCAGCGCCGTACAAGCACAGTCCACATGCAAGTAGTCCCGTTTAGCAGGTAGACCTGGCATCGCCTCCGCGCCACGTTACAAGATTATACTAAGAGTACTTTTCCCTTTTCAGAGTCCCATAACCGATCAATCCCATGTTAACTAGGATAACCAACAGAAAATAACATTCTAGTGAAAATCCAGAATGAAAAAAGCAAAGATCATTGCCAAAAATGGTGGGCATAACATAACTCGAGGGGATATTTGAGCATCCAGTCTCGCACCTTCCCCCTCCATCTTTTCGCACTAGCAGGACCAGTAACCATGTCCCTTTCAGGTTGCTTGATCCCGGTCTCCTTCCTCCTGCAGCCTGGTACGGTTTCTTTCCATCCAAGCAGTTGCGGCCTCCGGGGTGGGGAAGAAGTGCACCCTTCCCAAAGCCTCCACACGCAGCTTAGCCGGGAATATGGTGGAGTATTTCACTTTCCAAGCGCTTAGCTGACGTTTCACTGAACTGTATTGCATACGCAATTTTTGCACTTCTGCAGAATAGTCAGGGTATAGCTCTATGCGTTTGCCCTCAAAGGTGAGATCAGGCATTTTGCTGTCTTTACGAAGGATAGTGTCTCTGTCCCTGCAGTTAAGAATCCTGGCCAGCAAGGTGCGTGGGTCATCTCCAGGCACTGGTGGTCTCATTGGAACCCGGTGTGCTCTCTCCACAGCAAAAACACGAGACAGCTGTGCTGCCCCAAACTTCTCCAGTAGCCACTTTTCAGCGAATTCTGTGGGATCAGACCCCTCCACTCTTTCTGGGAACCCCACCATGCGGATGTTATTTCGCCGTGACCTATTCTCTAGGTCATCAGCCTTGTTAGCCACTGTTATGATCCTATTGCCATGCTGCAGCTGTGTCTTTTGTACTGTCACAATATGATCCTCTGAGTCTCCCACTCTCTTCTCCACCTTAGTAAGTCTCACAGTGGTTTTCTGCACTGTAGCCTTAAGCCCCCCCATCTCCTCTCTCATAGTATGGACTTGCTGGGTCAGGGCAGCCAGTGCAGTTTTACAGTATGAAACAATGAGATACACGTCCTTAATGGTTGGTTCCTCCACCTCTGCCTGCTCAATCTGCTGACCCTCAGCCTCTTCCTCCCTCAGCCGAGGGGTTAATTCTTCCTCCACATCTCCCCTGCACTCGTTCTCCACAGCTTCCTGCTGCCCAGCCTCCTCCTCCTCCTCCTCCTCCGCCTGTCCACCATCCATCAGCTGTACCTGTGCACTGGGGTCAGATGGGTCTCTGGCAAATCTCTGCAGCCGCTCAGCCACTTCCAGGCTCCGGGCAAATGCTGCATTCCTTTTTCCTGCCTCCTACTCTCTGTCGGCGCCATCTTGCCCGGCCGCACTGCCTCCTGCTCCAGCATCTTTCTGTCGTTTACGGACCATCTCTGCCTCCCGGAGTCTGCCCGATGCTCTCCCCCTGCTCCAGTGACCTTCTGACATCCACTCACAGCCGTCTGGTCACCGGCTCTGGGCTCTAAACAGGATAAATGAGCACTATGGCTGTGGAGGTTCTCTGCCTTGCTTCTGCTCACATCAAGCGCTTAGCCACGCCCCACTGCCAATATTTGAATGGTCCTGGAGCTGTTAGGGCCGCTTTACACACACCAATTTCTGTGATCAACTTCTGAACAGATCTCTGGTTGCAGTGAAATCATGGACACATTGTTACATTTGTACACAGCCACAAAATAGAACAATGTGTCCATGATTTCATTGTAACCAGAGATCTGTTCAGAAGTTAGACACAGAAGTTGGTGTGTGTAAAGCGGCCCTTACTTGGCAGCATCAGAACTTATAGTGGGCTACTACTGACATTTATACACTGCTTTCATTTCTGTACTGATGTGTGTAATAAACTATATTTTACTTAACGTGTATAATAAACTGTTCAAAACCTTTGTTTCTCATTCTTTCAGTTGTTAGGAACCAAGGGACTCATATTTATACAGACACATCCATGTACACATACACATTCACATACCTACGAATCTATACAGATATACACACACAAACACAGATACCTACATATATAGGCTAGGACAGGGGTCTCAAACACGCGGCCCACGAGGCTTCACACTGCAGCCAAGGGCAACACGGAAAGTTAAGCATGCCCCAGTCCATTGTTATGGCAGGGAGCCGCCGGGTACACACTTTATTGTTACTTCTGAGTACCGCTCAGAGAAGCTAGATGTACATGAGCGAGGGACTCGGAGCTTCTCTGCGTGGTATTCAGAAGTACAAATAAAGTATTTACTGCGTCAGCTCCCTGCCAGTAGAATGGACCGGGGCATCGTTTAGGTGTGTGATTAGACCGACAGTGTGTGAGTATGTTTGAGTGTGTGTGAATATGTCTGAGTGTTTGTATGTGTGTGTTTGTGTATATGTATGTGAGAGTGTGTGAGTATGTGTGTGTGTTTAAATGTGAGTTTATAAAGGACTGTGTGTATGTGCAAGTGTTGTGTGTGTATATGTGTGAGTGTGTTTGTGTGTGTGTATGTGTTTGTGTGAATATGTCTGAGTTACTGTATATGTGTATGTGCGAGAGTGTGTATATGTGAGTGGGTGTACGTGTATGTGAGAGTGTATGTGTGAGTGGGTGTATTCGCCGCTAGGCACTCGTAGGCATGTGCCTACTGCACTGAAATGCCGGGAGGAGGGGTTGTTGCCCATCCTACCCCCCTCAGTCTCCACCCACACACCCACCTCTACAACAAGGGGATCAGGATGGGGACATTACTACAAGATGGGGACATTCCTTTAACCCTTCACATGCCACCGTATGTGGCCAACATTTCTCTAGGGAAAGTGGACACACCCTGGAGACATGTTGCCCACATATATTACACATACAGTCATATGAAAAAGTTTGGGCACCCCTCTTAATCTTACTCTTTTTTTTTTGTTTAAAATTTGTTTTTTGCAACAGCTATTTCAGTGTGATATATGTAATAACTGATGGACAGAGTAATATTTCAGGATTGAAATGAGGTTTATTGTACTAACCAAAAATATGAAATATGCATTATTTCAAAAATTGACAAGTGCAAAAGTATGGGCACCTCTACAGAAAAGTGACATTAATATTTAGTAGATCCACCTTTTGCAAAAATAACAGCCTCTAGTCGCTTCCTGTAGCTGTTAATGAGTTCCTGGATCCTGGATGAAGGTATTTTTGACCATTCCTCTTTACAAAACAATTCCAGTTCAGTTAAGTTTGATGGTCGCCGAGCATGGACAGCCCGCTTCAAAACATCCCACAGATGTTCAATGATATTCAGGTCATGGGACTGGGATGGCCATTCCAGAACATTGTAATTGTTCCTCTGCATGAATGCCTGAGTAGATTTGGAGCAGTGTTTTGGATCATTGTCTTGCTGAAAGATCCATCCCCGGCGTAACTTCAACTTTGACACTGATTCTCAAGAATCTGCTGATACTGAGTGGAATCCATGCGACCCTCAACTTTAACAAGATTCCTGGTGCTGTCATTGGCCACACAGCCCCAAAGCATGATGGACCCTCCCCCAAATTTGACACTGGGTAGCAAGTGTTTTTCTTGGAATGCAGTGTTTTTGTGGCGCCATGCATAACGCCTTGTATGACCAAACAACTCAATCTTTGTTTCATCTGTCCACAGGACCTTCTTCCAAAATGAAACTGGCTTGTCCATATGTGCTTTTGCATACCTCAGGTGACTCTGTTTGTGGCGTGCATGCAGAAACAGCTTCTTTCGCATCACTCTCCCATACAGCTTCTCCTTGTGCAGTGTGCGCTGTATTGTTGACCAATGCACAATGACACCATCTGCAGCAAGATGATGCTGCAGGTCTTTGGAGGTGGTCTGTGGATTGTTCTTGACTGTTCTCACCATTCTTCTTCTCTGCCATTTTGATATTTTTGTTGGCCTGCCACTTCTGGCCTTTACAAGAACTGTCCCTGTGGTCTTCCATTTCCTTACTATGTTCCTCACAGTGGAAACTGACAGGTTAAATCTCTGAGACAACTTTTTGTATCCTTCCCCTGAACAACTATGTTGAACAATCTTTTTTTCCAGATCATTTGAGAGCTGTTTTGAGGAGACTATGATGCCACTCCTCATAGAAGATGCAACTAGGAGAACAACTTGCAAGTGGACACCTTAAATAGCTTTTCTCATGATTGGATACACCGGGCTATGAAGTATAAAGCTCAATGAGGTTACCAAACCAATTTAGTGCTTCAGTAAGTCAGTAAAAAGTAGTTAGGAGTATTCAAATAATGAAAATCAGAAGGGTGCCCATACTTTGGCACCTGTCAAATTTTGAAATAATGGATATTTCACATTTTTGGTTAGTACAATAAACCTCATTTCAAACCTGAAATATTACTGTGTCCATCAGTTATTACATATATCACACTGAAATAGAAGTTGCAAAAAAACAATTTTAAACAAAAAAAAGAGTAAGGGGCCTTTCACACTTGCGGTTTTTTCCCTGATTTGGAAGATCAGGAAAAAACCCGTTCTTACTGTATTTTGCCTATTCACTTTAATTTGGTCAGGTAGAATCTTGTTGCTTCATGTTTTTTCCTGAAATCAGAGAATGGGCAAAAAAAATGAATCCTGTAAGAATCTGTTTTTTTCTTCCAAATCAAGAAAAAAACGCAAGTGTGAAAGGCCCCTAAGATTAAGAGGGGTGCCCAAACTTTTTCATATGACTGTTGTAATATGATTACTGGTACCGTACGTGATGGGAGATATGTTTCAGCCAGGTTGATGAACTCTATTATGTGAGCTGGGGCTGATTCAGCATGTTCCTCCCTCCCTGAGGTGTGGTCAGAGAAGTTAAATGTTCACCTCTGTTTTTTTTTCTTTGGTGTGAGTTTAGAGTGGAGGAGAGCAGTGTGCAGCTCTGAGCCTAAGAAGCTGATCCCCAGTTTGGTTGTTTTTCATATGGTTTATGACAGAAATAAACCTGACACTTACCCGGCAAGGCTTCCTGTGTCTACCTGGAATTGGCAGCCCGTGAGTGACTCTATCACACTGTATTAATCCTTTGCTCATCCCCGCATCAGTAGGGATGAACAAAGCATCAGGCAACCGGATTGCACATTATGCGCAATCCGGTTACTTGATGTGGGTTTAGGGACACATTTAGAGGGCAAAATGTGTCTGAAGGGACATGTGGTTAAAGGGAACCTGTCACCTAATCTATGGCCCTAAACTATCACTACCTGCCCCTACAGCCTCTTACTAGTTCCCTAACCATCCCTGCCTGTCATAATATGGCTTTATAGAAGATGGATAAAACACTTTATAAACTTACAGTTTTTTTGTCAGCTGGGCGTTCTTGTTGGGAAGGCGGTGTCCCCAGGGCCGCACTCCCCCCGCCTAACAGCCTTCCTAACGCCCTAATGGGCGGCATTATTGATTTGAAGAGCGGGGGCGCCCATTTGAATCTTCCCGCCCTCTCTTCATGACACGAGGCCGGCGACCGCGTCATTTCCGGCCCGCACATGCACAGTGCGGCGGGAGAAAGCCGACGCTGAGTCCCAGCGTCGCTAGGCAACGACCGGGAGCGTCTTCGGAAGGTGAGTATCGGCGCCCCCCTCCCAAATCTGCACATATATATGTGTGTGTAATCCACATATAGATATGGATTACACACACACATATATATAGTCACTTTGATTAGGCATATTTCATTTGTGTATATATATATATATAGATGCACATATATATAGTTAGATGATATATATGTGTGTGTGTGTGCATGTGTATATATATATATATGCACACATATATATATATATGCACACACACACACACACATATATATAAAATCTAACTATATATATATACATTATATATATATATATATATATATATATATATATATATAGTTAAAGTATATATATATATATATATATTTGCACATATATATGTATATATATGTATAGTTAGATTTTATATATATGTGCATATATATATATAAGCGCACACACACACATATATATATATATATATATACATAGATTATATATATATATCTAATATATAAAGCTGAATGTGTGTATGTGTGTATATCCGGGATTGGTATCTACACCGTCGCAGCTACAGCCGCAAAATTTTAACCCTGCACGTTCCAGTTCACCAAACAATTTTGCCCCTATCTACATAATGGGAAAAAAGGGAAAAGAAACGTGTGGGAGGAAAATAGACAGCTATCAGCTATAGAGACAAAATTTTGCACAGTCACACGTCTGGACCCCGGGAGCGTCATAGGCTATGTTGTGAGGTGAAATTTTAACCCCGCGCATTCCAATTCACCAAACAATTTTGCCCCTATCTACATAATGGGGAAAAAGTGAGAGTTACCAGATGACAGTTGTGAATAAGAGGGGCTTAATGATAGCACCAAAGACTAACAGCATATACCAGCATATAGTCATTAAGGTGGGGCCCCAACATGAGAGATTCACCACACACGGGACATGTATACACACCACACGCACACAAAGAGTAACAGCAAGTGTATAGTCGCTAAGGTGCAGCCCCAACATTGGATACTCACCACGCACCCGAACAAAGACACACCACAAAGAGACACACACAACACAGAGATACCCCCACACCCCCAAGGGGACACACACACACTCTAAAGCGACACATGCACTCACCCCACAGGGACACACACACACACACCACAAAGAGACACACACAACACAGATACACACACCACACAGACCCCCACACAGGGGCACACACACATACACACCCTATAGGGACACATGCACTCACCCCACAGGGACACACACAACCACAAAGAGACACACAACAGAGACACACACCACACAGACCCCATCCCACAGGGACACACACATACACACCCCAGGGACACACACACCACACAGACAGACACAGATGTGCACAAATCACCTCACACAACTCGCCTCATACGTTTGCTATCTTTATTTTCCAAACATAAACATCTGATTAAAAACAGCCAATGTGCAACACATGTGCCATATAGGGACTTAAGGCAGATGTCAGTCACATGAGATGTCTTTTATGTGTATGTGTGAGGTAACATATACTGCCCGGCCAGGGGGTGGGTTTACTGTTGGCTGGAGATTTATTAGGCTGCCTATAACAATCAATCACAGCTCAGCTTCTATTTTTTTTATTGTGATTTGTGCACATCTGTGTCTGTCTGTGTGGTGTGTGTGTCCCTGGGGTGTGTATGTGTGTGTCCCTGTGGGGGGGTCTGTGTGGTGTATCTCTGTTGTGTGTGTCTCTTTGTGGTGTGTGTGTGTCCCTGTGGGGTGAGTGCATGTGTCCCTATAGGGTGGCTATGTGTGTGTGTCCCTGTGGCGGGGGTCTGTGTGGTGTGTGTGTCTGTGTCATGTGTGTCTCATTGTGGTGTGTGTGTGTGTGTGTGTCCCTGTGGGGTGAGTGCATGTGTCGCTATAGAGTGTGTGTGTGTGTCCCCTTGGGGGTGTGTGTGTCTCTGTGTTGTGTGTGTCTCTTTGTGGTGTGTGTGTGTTTGTTCGGGTGCGTGGTGAGTATCCAATGTTGGAGCTGCACTTTAGCGACTATACACTTGCTGTTACTCTTTGTGTGCGTGTGATGTGTATACATGTCCCCGTGTGTGGTGAATATCTCATTTTGGGGCCCCACCTTAGTGACTATATGCTGGTATGTGCTGTTAGTCTTTGGCACTGTGATTAAGCCCCTCTCATTCACAACTGTCAACTGGTAACTGTCACTTTTCCCCCATTATGTAGATAGGGGCAAATTTTTTGGTGAACTGGAACGCGCAGGGTTAAAATTTCGCCTCACAACATAGCCTATGATGCTCTCGGGGTCCAGACTTGTCACTGTGCAAAATTTTGTAGCTGTAGCTGACAGCTGTCGATTTTCCTCCCACACATTTCCTTTACCTTTTTCCCCATTATGTAGATAGGGCCAAAATTGTTTGGTGAACTGGAACGTGCAGGGTTAAAATTTCGCCTCACAGCATAGCCTATGATGCTCTCAGGGTCCAGACGTGTGACTGTGTATAATTTTGTCTCTATAGCTGACAGCTGTCGATTTTCCTCCAATATTTTTCCATTCACTTTTTCCCCATTATGTAGATAGGGGCAAAATTGTTTGGTGAACTGGAATGCGCAGGGTCAAAATTTCGCCTCACAACATAGCCTATGACGCTCCCGGGGTTGAGACGTGTGACTGTGCAAAATTTTGTGGCTATAGTTGCGACGGTGTAGATGCCAATCCCGGATATACATACACACATACACACATACACACATTCAGCTTTATATATTAGATAGTTATACACTGTTATATATAAACAATATATATATATATATATATATATATATATATATATACATCGCTGTATATATACAGTATATACAAATATATGATGCATCTATACACTTGTGTGTATATATAGATGCATCTACTGTATATATACAGTAGTATATATGTGATGCATCTATAGAAATTATGCATCTATAAGCTGTGCATATATATATATATATATATATATGCATATATATGCGTGTATCTATTCAAATGTATGTATATATATATATATACATGTACATATATATACACAAATGTGTGTGTGTGTGTATATATATATATATATATATATATATATACACACACACCTATATCAGTATATATTTATATATATACATATACACAGACACATGTATATATCTATATTCACGCATATATATGTACTAGCTGTGAGCCCGATGCAAATGCATCGGGATTCTAGAACGTGCATTAATTTGATTATAGTAGTTATAGCTGTTAGCCTGATGCAAATGCATCAGGTATCTAAAATATGTTTATTGTTTTTTTAAAGATTTTTAAATAATAATCGCATCATCAATAGCAATAATATAAGCCATAGCATTATTATTAGCAGTAATAGCAGTATTAATAGCATTATTAGCAGTATTATGAGCATTAATAACAGTATTAATAGCATTAATAGCATTATTATTAGCATTAATAGCATTATTAATAGCATTATTAGCATTAATAATAGCATTAATAGCATTATTAATAGCATTATTAATTATAATAGCATTAATAGCATTATTAATAGCATTAATAGCATAATTATTAGCATTAATAGCAATTAATAGCATTATTGCATTATTAATAGCATTAATAATTATTATGTAGCATTAATAGCATTAGTAATGGCATTATTAGCATTAATAATAGCATTAATAGCATTATTAATAGCATTAATAGCATTATTAATAGCATTATATAGCAAAATTAATAGATAATATAGCATTAATAATAGCATTAATAGCATAATTAATAGCATTAATGCATTATTATTAGCATTAATAGCATTATAATATATAGCATTAATAGCATATATAATGCATTAATAGCATTATTAATAGCATTAATAACATTATTATTAGCATTAATAGCATTAATATAATTATTAGCATAATAATAGCATTAATAAGCTATTAATAGATTATATTAGCATTAATAGCATTAATAGCATTTAATTAAGCATTAATAGATTATTAGATTAATAGCATTAATAGGATAAATATTAGCATTAATAGCATAATTAATTAGCATTAATAGCATTATTAATAGCATTAATAGCATTAATAATATTAGCATTAATAGCATTATTAATAGATTAATAGCATTAATAGATTAAATCATTAATTAATAGCATTAATAGCATTATTATTAGCATTAATAGCATTATAATTAGCATTAATTAGTATTAATAATACCATGAATATGATAAATATTAGCATTAATAGCAATATACATAATAGCATTAATTAATAGCATTAATATAGCATTAATAGCATTAATAGGATAAATATTAGCATTAATAGCATTATTAATAGTATTAATAGCATTAATAGGATAAATATTAGCATTAATAGCATAATTAATAGCATTATTAATAGCATTAATACATTAAATAGCATTATTAGCATTAATAATAGCATTAATAACATTATTAATAGCATTAACAGCATTATTATTAGCAATAATAGCATTATTATTAGCATTAATAGTATTAATAATGCCATTAATAGGATAAATATTAGCATTAATAGCATAATTAATAGCATTAAATACATTATTAATAGCATTAATAGCATTATTATTAGCATTAATAGCATTAATAGGAGAAATAATTAGCATTAATAGCATAATTAATAGCATTATTAATAGCATATAATAAAATATTATTAGCATTAATAGCATTAATAATAGCATTATTAGCATTAATAATAGCATTAATAAATTATTAATAATAGCATTTAATAGCATTATTTAATAATAGCATTAATAGCATTATTATTAGCATTAATAGCATTAATAATACCATGAATAGGATAAATATTAGCATTAATAGCAATAATAGCATAATTATAATAGCATTATTAATAGCATTAATAGCATTAATGTAATATAGCATTAATAGCATTATTATAGCATTAATAGCATTAATAGATAAATATTAGCATTAATAGCAATTAATAGCATTAATAGCATTATTAATAGCATTAATAGCATTAATTAATTAGCATTAATAGCATTATATAATAGCATTATTAGCATTAATAATATAGCATTAATAACATTATTATAGCATTATTTATTAGCATTAAATAAATTAATAGCATTATTATTTAGCATTATATAGCATTAATAATCAAATAGATATATTAGCATAATACATAATAGCATAATATAATAGCATTAATAATAGCATTAATAGCATTATTATTGCATTAATAAAATACTAATTAGCATAATAGCATTAATAATAAGCATGGATAATTAACATTAATAATAGCATTAAATTAATAGCATTATTAATAGCATTAATAGCTTATTATTAGCATTAATAGCATTAATTAATAGCATTAATAGCATTAATATAATAGCATTAATAGATAATATAATAGCATTAATATGCATATTATTAATAGCATTAATAGCATTATTATTAGCATTAATAGCATTAATGCATTATTAGCATTAATATAGCATTAATAACATTATTAATAGCATTAATAGCATTATTATTAGCATTAATAGCATTTAATACATTAATAGGGATTAATATAATTAATAGCATTAATAGCATATTAATAGCATTATATAGCATTATTATTAGCATTAATAGCATTAATAGATAATATTAGCATTAATAGCATTATTAATATGCATTAATAGCATTATTAATAGCATTAATAACATTATTATTAGCATTAATAGCATTAATAATGCATTATTAGCATTATATAGCATTAATACATTAATAGCATTATTATAGCATTAATAGCATTAATAGCATTATAATTAGCATTAATAGCTATTAATTAATTAGCATAATAATATTATTAGCATTAATATATTATTAATACATATTATAGCATTATAGCATATTAATAGCATTAATAGCATTATATTAGAGCAGTATATTAGCATTAATATTAGCATTTTAATTTTTATTATTATTTATATTAAATTATTATTATAATTTATTTTTTAATTATTTTTAATTATTTTTTATTATTAAATTTATATTAGGCTGAAACCAGTTCTCTTTAAGTCCATGAAAGGGTGAATAATTAGCATTATATTAATAATTTTTTATTAATATTTATATTGAATTATTAATTATTTTTATTATTTTTTTATTATTTTTTAATTATTTTTTTATTATTTAAATTTATTATTAGGAGATAGTTCTTTAGTCATGAAAGCTGAATTAATTAGCATTATTAATTTTTTATTATATTTATATTGAATTATTAATATTTTAATTTATTTTTTTATTATTTTTAATTATTTTTAATTATTTTTTATTATTAAATTTATTTTTTTTTTAAGTCAGATGAACGCAGTTCTATTAGTCGCATTTTGTTTTATTATTATTATATATTTTATTTACATTATTATATTTTTTAATTATTTTTATTATTTTTTAATTATTTTAAATTATTATTTTTACATTAAATGTATTTATTTTTTTAAGTGAGAGTAGACACAGTTCATTAGTCCCTTTTTTCATTGACATAACATTACGGTGTGTCGGCGATTTTATGGCCGCCGACCTGGTTCTATTTGTCGGCCTAAAATCGCGGACACACGCTAATGCATGTCTATGGGCAGTGAGCTCGAATTCTGATTGGTCGCGTCCAATCCGAAATCGGGCTGATGCCCATAGAGATGCATTAGCGGTGTGTCCGCATTTTAGGGCCGACAAATAGAACCAGGTGGCCGGCTATAAAATCGCCGACACACGTAATGTATGTCAATGGGGAAAAAAAAGGCGGACCTGAATGAGAACTGTGTCTCAACTCTCACTTAAAAAAATAAATAAATTTAATAATAAAAAAAATAATTTAAAAATAATTAAAAATAATAAAAAAATAATTAAAAAATAATAAATAATTAAATAAAAATAATAATAAAAAAAAAAAAAAATGCGGACCTGAATGAGAACTGCGTCTCAGTCTGACTTAAAAAAATAAATAAATTTAATAATAAAAAAAAGAATTAAAAAAGAATTTAAAAATAATAAAAAAATGAGGGGCTCTTCTGATTGGCTGAGGGCAGTATACAGCGACCAATCAGAAGAGGGCCTCAGATCTCATTGAGGTAGAATGGCGGATTTTTCGTCCATTCTATCTTAATGAGAAGGAAGAGGACGTCGGAGGTGTAAGTTTGCGAAAAGAAGACAGAAGATCCCCGGGGCCGGACGAAGAGGCGGAGATGGCGGAAAGAAGAGAGAAGACCCCCGGGGCCGGAGGAAGAGGACGCCTGGCCGGACGGAGGACTTGTGGATCGGACGGACGATCAGATGACTTGAAGGCATGTAAGTGATCGACGGGGACGTTAGGTTAGGGGACGGCGGGGGCTTCGGGTGTAGGGCCTTAGGTGACAGCGGCGTTAGGTTAGGGGACTGCGGGGGCTTAGGGTGTAGGGCTTTAGCGAGAGGGGCAGGGGACAGCGGTGGGAACTTAGGGGCGGCGGTGCCTTAGGGGATAGGCGGCGGGGCTTAGGGGGTATCGGCGGGGGCCTAGGATGCTACGGGGCTTAGGGGGTAGGGGCTTAGGGCGGCGGTGCCTTAGGGGGTAGGCGGCATGGCTTAGGGGTATCGGCGGGGGCCTAGGGGGTAGGGGCTTAGGGGCGGCGATGGCTTAGGGGGTAGACGGCGGGGCTTAGGGGGTATCGGCGGGGGCTTAGGATGCTGCGGGTCGGGGGTTAGGTGGTCGGGGCTTAGCGTGTAGGGGTGCGGCGGACTTAGGGGTTATCGGCGGGGGCCTAGGATGCTACGGGGCTTAGGGGGTAGGGGCTTAGGGGCGGCGGTGCCTTAGGGGGTAGGCGGCATGGCTTAGGGGGTATCGGCGGGGGCCTAGGATGCTACGGGGCTTAGGGGGTAGGGGCTTAGGGGCTGCTGCGGGGCTTAGGGGTAGGGGCTTAAGGGCGGCGGTGGCTTAGGGGGTAGACGGCGTGGCTTAGGGGGTATCGGCGGGGGCTTAGGATGCTGCGGGTCGGGGGTTAGGTGGTCGGGGCTGCTGCGGGGCTTAGGGGGTAGGGGCTTAGGGGCGTCGGTGGCTTAGGGGGTAGACGGCGGGGCTTAGGGGGTATCGGCGGGGGCTTAGGATGCTGCGGGTCGGGGGTTAGGTGGTCGGGGCTTAGCGTGTAGGGGTGGGGCGGACTTAGGGGGTAGGGCCTTAGGTGCGGCGGGGTGGTTTTGTTGCGGGGTGGGTGTGCGGACATGGGGGTGGGTGTGCGGACATGGGGGGGCTGTGCGGACATGGGGGTGGCTGTGCGGACATGGGGGTGGGTGTGCGGACATGGGGGGGGCTGTGCGGACATGGGGGGGCTGTGCGGACATGGGGTGGCTGTGCGGACATGGGGGGGGGCTGTGCGGACATGGGGTGGGGGTGCGGACATGGCGGTGGGTGTGCGGACATGGGGGTGGCTGTGCGGAGATGGGGGGGCGGCTATGCGGACATGGGGGGCCTGTTTGGACCTGGGTGAGGCTGTGCGGACATTGGGGGGGCGGTTGTGGGTAGCGGAGCGAGGCGGCTGTGCGCCTCCGCTCCATGGTCCCCGGGGAGCGAGTTGCGGCTCAGGCAGCGACTCGCAATGGCCTCGCGGCCATTGCTCGCGCTACCTGAGCGGTAAATCGGTAAGGTTGTAGCCGAGGCTGTGGATCGATTTTGGGCCAGCGGCTCGCAATGGCCGCTTTGCGGCCATTGCTCGCCCTGGGCCAGCGACTCGCAATGGCCTCGCGGCCATTGCTCGTGCAGCATTTGGCGCTTCGCGCCCAATGTTAAATTCGTATCCACATCGGAAAGTGCGCGCGGAGGGGCGCTTTTCCGATTCGCGATTATATAATAGATGTATATCTATACAGAAATATATAGTAAATTACACATTATGCATATGTGTGTAAATGTATATACGTATACATATATGTGGATACTTAGACATATAAACATATATGTATATGTGTGCATATGAATATATACACACGTGTATACATATGATTACCCACATATATACATAATGTGTGTATATAGTAATATATATCTGTGCATCTATAGATATGTATATATACACATACATATACATATGTATATATATAGTTAAAGTATATATATATATATATTTGCATATATATATATGCACACATATATATGTGCAAATATATATATATATATATATATATATATAGTTTAACTATATATATATATACACATATATATATGTATATATATATAGTAAGATTTTATATATACATGTGTGTGCATATATATATGCACACATATATATATACACATGCACACACACATATATATATCATCTAACTATATATATTTATGTGCATCTTATAATATATATATATATATATAGATGCACATATGAAATATGCCTAATCAAAGTGAATATATATATATGTGTGTGTGTGTAATCCATATATACAGTATATGTGGATTACACACACACATACATGTGCAGTTTTGGGAGGGGAGCGCCGATACTCACCTTCCGAAGACGCTCCCGGTCGTTGCCTAGCGACGCTGGGACTCAGCGTCGGCTTCTCCCGCCGCACTGCGCATCCGCGGGCCGGAAATGACGCGGTCGCCGTCCTCGCGTCATGAAGAGCGGGGCGGGAAGATTTGAATGGGCGCCCCCGCTCTTCAAATCAATAATGCCGCCCATTAGGGCGTTAGGAAGGCTGTGAGGCGGGGGGAGCGCGGCCCTAGGGACACCGCCTTCCCGACAAGAACGCCCAGCTGACAAAAAAACTGTAAGTTTATAAAGTGTTTTATCCATCTTCTATAAAGCCCTATTAGGCCAGGCAGGGATGGTTAGGGAGCTAGTTAGGGTCTGTAGGGGCAGGTAGTGATAGTTTAGGGGCCATAGATTAGGTGACAGGTTCCCTTTAGGGTATATGGATCTGGACGCGGTAACCGCATTTTGCCTTCTAAATGTGACCCTAGCCATACACATGTATTCTCACAAACATAAAATATATTCCTAGTTGTTTAGATATATACCGATCTAAAAATATATTGTGGTGATGTGGCCCCTGGCCGGGTGCATCACACGGGTTATCAGTGCAGGTCTCTGTTCACATGGGCCGGTTTTCCTGATTGTGTGTGCTGTGTGAAACCTGTCCGGTGTACAGGGGGTTAACAGCTGAAGGGTTTTCATGCGCTGAGTGAACAGCTGAGTGTGAGTGCTGAAGATCTGGGTTATTTCATGAGCCTAATGAGCGGCTGTGTCTGAGCGCTTTGCTGGGCTAAACCTGAATGGTGCACAGGGGGTTAATCACATCTCAGGTCTGTGTGTGAGATGTGCTGATTGACTCACTGTGTTGCAGCTGTGCTTGAGGCAGCCTGAATAAGAACCTGCCATGTGTCTGAGTAAAGAGAGGATGATGGGAGTCAGAAGTCTAGACCACTGCCATGTGAGGACGTGCTGGAAGTGATCCGTCACCGGTGGGGGAAGTGAAGGGAGCCGGCCAGCTCCATGCCGGTGCACCTGATGTGTGCATGCCAGCCAGTGATGAGGACCGAAGACGGCTCAAGGGCCAGGCGGTCATATGGACGACATATTTTATGGTTGTATGCGACGTAGCAAACCTCAACAGTGAATGTAGCGAGGGCTTTGTTGGATGTTGTATCTGCGTTTCTATTGGCGTAATGCTTTGTCATGATGCTATTAGCGCTGTTTTTTCTTCCGTTGTCCTAACTACTTCTCATTTATGTTGTCTGTGTGACACCTACAGTGTTGGCCAAAAGTATTGACACCCATGCAATTCTGTCAGATAATACTCAGTTTCTTCCTGAAAATGATTGCAATCACAAATTCTTTGGTATTATTATCTTCATTTAATTTGTCCTCAATGAAAAACACAAAAGAAAATGAAGCAAAAAGCAAAACATTGATAATTTCACACAAAACTCCAAAAATGGGCCGGACAAAAGTATTGGCGCCCTCAGCCTAATACTTGGTTGCACAACCTTTAGCCAAAATAACTGAGATCAACCGCTTCCGGTAACCATCAATGAGTTTCTTACAATGCTCTGCTGGAATTGTAGACCATTCTTCTTTGGCAAACTGCTCCAGGTCCCTGATATTTGAAGGGTGCCTTCTCCAAACTGCCATTTTTAGATCTCTCCACAGGTGTTCTATGGGATTCAGGTCTGGACTCATTGCAGGCCACCTTAGAAGTCTCCAGCGCTTTCTCTCAAACCATTTTCTAGTGCTTTTTGAAGTGTGTTTTGGGTCATTGTCCTGCTGGAAGACCCATGACCTCTGAGGGAGACCCAGATTTCTCACACTTGGCCCTACATTATGCTGCAAAATTTGTTGGTAGTCTTCAGACTTCATAATGCCATGAACATGGTCAAGCAGTTCAGTGCCAGAGGCAGCAAAGCAACCCCAAAACATCAGGGAACCTCCACCATGTTTGACTGTAGGGACCGTGTTCTTTTCTTTGAATGTCTCTTTTTTTTCTCCTGTAAACTCTATGTTGATGCCTTTACCCAAAAAGAGAGAACATTCTTCCAAAACGTTTTAGGCTTTCTCAGGTAAGTTTTGGCAAACTCCAGCCTGGCTTTTTTACATCTCTGGGTAAGAAGTGGGGTCTTCCTGGTTCTCCTTCCATACAGTCCCTTTTCATTCAGACACCGACGGATAGTATGGGTTGACCCTGTTGTACCCTCGGACTGCAGGGCAGCTTGAACTTGTTTGGATGTTAGTCGAGGTTCTTTATCCACCATCCGCACAATCTTGTGTTGAAATCTCTTGTCAATTTTTCTTTTCCGTCCACATCTAGGGAGGTTAGCCACAGTGCCATGGGCTTTAAACTTCTTGATGACACTGAGCACGGTAGACACAGGAACATTCAGGTCTTTGGAGATGGTCTTGTAGCCTTGAGATTGCTCATGCTTCCTTACAATTTGGTTTCTCAAGTTCTCAGACAGTTTTTTGGTCTTCTTTCTTTTCTCCATGCTCAATGTGGTACACACAAGGACACAGGACAGAGGTTGAGTCAACTTTAATCCATGTCAACTGGCTGCAAGTGTGATTTAGTTATTGCCAACACCCGTTAGGTGCCACAGGTAAGTTACAGGTGCTGTTAATTACACAAATTAGAGAAGCAATAGAGTGCCAATACTTTTTCCACCCCCTTTTTTATGTTTGGTGTGGAATTAGATCCAATTTGGCTTTAGGACAAATCTTTTTGTGTTTTTTTTCATTGAAGACAAATGAAATGAAGATAATAATACCAAAGAATTTGTGATTGCAATCTTTTTCAGGAAGAAACTGAGTATTATCTGACAGAATTGCAGGGGTGTCAATACTTTTGGTCATGACTGTATATGGCTGTTGACGGTGACATTCTGTCCTGATTTACTACTTGAGACACACATTAGCTGTACTATCTCATTGTTTATAAACATTGAAATGCTGTAAAATAGACATCATCCGGCAATTGTGGATTGGTTTTTGATCGGTACTGCGTTCTGAGAAGATCGGGGTAGCATCATTGTTTTTTGGCGGGAGAACAAGCGGCCTGTGCGTATCTAGCATGCATAATGGCGTAATTATGACCTTTGCCGGCCTGCCCCCTTCACTATACTGTGTATGGAACATGGCTGCTCCGAGGCGTGCATCTCCCTGGGTTGAGCCAGAAGTTTATCACCTTATTAGAGTCCTTGACCAAGGGGATTATTGGGGGGAGCATTATGCCCATTCCACGCAGGACACAAGCGGGTAGTGTTGCTTAAGGTATGTGTCTTTACATTTATCTGTTTTTTCCTAAGCACACTTACGTTTTTGTACGTGACCATTTCATGTGTGTTGCACCATTCAACATATTTACCATCATTGTTTACAACAGGACCAGGAGGTACTTTGTCGACGGCTCGGTGTGGAGCGCAGCTTGAGACAGATTCAGCGGAAGATTGCGGACCTCCAGTACAAATGCCCGGAACGGATAGTCCGCATCTGAGCCCGGATCCAACGGAGGCGTGGTGAGTGTTTCATGCACAAACATCAGCATGTTTTTTTTGTGTCTGTTGTTTTTTGTTACCATTTTCACTACTTCTACTAATATGGTATGAGGTTGTGACAGTGGATATTGTAGTGAAATGGTCAGTATTATTGGCCACCAAAATCCATGTTGTCGGTGTGCACACTGACTGAACAAGATATATAGAGTACACCTGGGGCAGACACAGACTATAGTGGACCCCTGTGTGTGAAATTTGTTTAGACCCCTTCCCCTTGATAGTGCAACAAAGTTCTGTAACTTATAGATTGGAAGATTTAAAAATGCTGCACATTTTAGTGCTGGAACATCTGGAGCATATTATTTCTTGCTGTGGGTTGGTTGACCAAATAAAATGGTCTGTATATATAATATTGAGGGTAAGCAGGGTCGTCTTTGTTATGTGGTGCTTCTGCTGAGCTGTATATATTTTTTGGATGTAATTAATTGTTAATTAAACAGTTATTAGTCAACTGTTAATATTGGATGTAACCTTAAACATCTGTCCGTTAATATTTGCTGTTCCCTTTCACATGTGTACACATAGTTAAATGTTTTGTTTTTTCTATAGCTGCTGGAAGACAAGCTGCGTCTCCACCCCCAGCCGAGGAACAGTCGGCTTCACTGGAACCACTGGAACAACAAGAGGCCACTCCACCACTCTCCCTGCCTGTACCTGACCTAGAGCCGGACGATGAGGCAGCCGGACCATCTAATGCTGCCTCGTTACCACCGGCTGGACCAATACCGCCTAGCCTTTCTGACATGGGATGGGCTCCCCTTGTTGAGGGTACACCCCCTCCTCGTGGCACACTGTCCCCTCAAGGGTTCAGTTCGGTTGGCTCACATCAGGGAGGGTTATCAGAGGCTTCGGGCAGTCCGAGAATAATTACACCCCATGATAAGGAAAGGTGTTTGAATTCACCCAAACTTTATGTTCATGTGGACATGTGTGTGCAGGATCACTAAAGGACACTTGTTATCTTCTAATTTCAACAGACAGCCCAACAGAGTCACATGGGTGGGCCATCAGCCGCTCGCCTTCACCGTGCCCGGACCCTGTGCCAGACTTCCTGTACCGTAAGTAATTTCTTTTGTTTCTTACATGTAAATGTGTTTGCACCTCAGTACAACTAACACTTGTGCCTTCACTCAACAGGCCTACCATCGCTGGTCTAATTGCATACGGCAAACCAGAGGCTGGTACGTCAGATGGCCCGGCAAGGCAAAATCATCAGTAGTTTGCTGAGGGCCCCCACACTGGCACACCAACCCATAATGTTGCGTGGTCAAGATGTTTGGGCTATGAAAAGCTGCCTAAACGACGAAAGTAGGAAAATGACGAGCTCATGTAAATAGCAGGACATTTTCAAGACATGGCAAATGTACTAGAGAGGCGCACCACAAAGTTTACAAGACCTAAAGAACATTACATTTGGCAGAACCCGGATATGAGGATGAAGCAGGCTTGTTGGGGGAGCTTCCGTTGCATCGCTAAACGGTGTCCATATAGTTGCACTTTCACTGCCCATTTGGCCAGTGCAAATACTTAGTTTTTTCGCCTGTAAATAGTTTTTATTTTGTCAATATTTTCCTTCTATTTTGTATATTTGTTGTAGATATTGTATATTATGTTGATAATCTGTATATATGTAATATATTTTAACCTTTTTTTGTGTACATATTGGATATTATGTACTTAATCTGTACATATTTTGTATATGTTGTAAAATGTATGTTTATTAATAGTTTATTCATAAATTCTTTGAGTTATGTGAAATAACTTGTACTTTAATATATGCTATTGTCTTAAAACGTTATTCCCCACTAACAAACCATGTTTTATCAATATAATCAATAAACTCAATAAACTCAAAAACATGCTAATTAGAATACGACTACAACTCTTGGTAGTAGCCTTCCGGATTTAAATATTGTTGCCTGGGCGTTCAACATAAGTGAAGAGAGTTCTGAAACATGGGAAACTGTGGGTGGCCAAGGTGCAATGGTGGCGGAGGCTCTATCCTACTCAGGGGTGTGATGTACGGTGTGTAGTGTGAACAAGGATTTTGCTCATTGTTATTCGTTGGAATTGTAGTTTTCACGCTGAAGCCTTCGCCAATACGTCAAGCATGATATCTTTGTGGCACCTTTTGTATTTCTTCAAGCTTGGCCATTGTCTCGTCCACGAGTTTAGCAAAGCAGCCTACTGTGGTGCTGCTCTGCACATTTAAAAACTATACGAACACCATGAATTTTTCTTTTCACTACATTTTCACCCACGGTGTCATCTGGAATTTGCAGCTTATAAAAGGCAACAAGTTTTTGCTTGGCCTCTTTTTTTTAGATTTGTAGGTGTAATCTGCAAATTTCATCATCCATAAACAAGGCATAGAGCATTGATCGATATAACTCAATGAGTCCTCAGATAAAGCGCTGAGAGGAGGACATCTGAAATAAAGGAAAAGCAACATTGAGTGTGAAAAAAAAAATTAGGTGGAAAAAATAAAAAACTTTTTAATTTTTACGGATCAAATCATGAAGTACCTGGGGGTTCAAAGTGCTCACTATGCATCTGCATAAGTTCCTTGGGGGGTCTAGTTTCCAAAATGAGGTTACTTGTAGGGAAACTAAAATGTTTAGGCACACTGGGGCTCTCTATACGCGACATGGTGTCCGCTAACAATCAGAGCTAATTTTCCATTCAACTTGTTAGCTGACACCATGTTGCGTATGGAGAGCCCCTGTGTGCCACCAGCACAAGGGTAAGTTGGGGTACAGCACCAGAAAATGGCGCCTCTAATCAGTGTGCTATTTTCTGGGGTGGCTGCTGGTTGCAATTGGCTGTTTGGGGGGCCCAGAATGTTTGGGGCTCTCTATGCTGAGTATTCCAGCCCCCCAGCTGTCTCGTTCTAACTGGCTGGAAACCAAAAAATACAGAGAAGCCCTTTTATTTTCCTATTTAAAGAAGTATTTCTAGAAAAAAATTTTTGTGTGGCTCTGCCATATTTTTTGTCCAGCCAGGTACAACTAGGTGACATAGGAACATAGTAAGGAAAGCTTCACATTTGCGCTGCATATCCATATGCAGTGCCAGACACAAACACTTTCATATGAACTCAGCAGAGATTGTCTGCATGCGTTCACATGAAAATTTGAATGTGAGCCGCCATGCCACGCAACCCATGAACTGCTGATTCTGTGCGAACGGGAAAGCCATCGGTGATGTTGGAAAGAGTTATCCTAAACAGTATGACTCTGAACACAAAGACTACAACAAGGGATCAAGTGTCCTCTTGTTGTGGTCTGTTGGGTCACGGTGATTGTGCACTGTATGGCAATGATCTGCCATACTGTGCACCATGACTCTGACCCCAAAGACTACAACAAGGGAGCAAGTGTTTCCTTGTTGTAGTCTCTGGCCGATCGTTTCAATAGTGATTGGCTCCTAAGTGCTGTGATCGCTGCGATCACAGCACATAGGGTGTTAACACAGAGTCAGGGCACAGCAATCACACAGATGCTGTGCCGCCCTGGCTGTGACACCACTCCTCTGCACCCTCAGCTCAATGCTGAGAGATGAGGGTGTAGAGGAGCCAACAGAAGCGGCAGGAAGAATACCGGAAGAAGACTAGCAGGGAAGAAGACCGGAGGACATAGGGAGAAGACCGGGTCGGGAAGGGGTTAAGCAAAAAAGAGGCAAAAAAATCTTTTTTTATTACAATGAAGAGGACAGAGGGAGAAGACGGGGTCGGGAGGGGTTTAAGTAAAAAAGGAGACCAAAACAAACATTTTTATTAAAATCAAACAAATATTTTTACAATTCAACAATTAACATAACAATTAAATTGTCAATAACTTTACAATTTAAGAATTACAGTTAAAAACTACAATAAGACATCACTAGAGAGCTTCGTAGTGGTTGTCCGCATATCCTTGCCTGGGTGAAAAAAATGATTGTGACAACATGGGATACTGTGGGGGGGACCAAGGTTCTGTGGAGGCTGAATCCTACGCATTGGTGTTGTTGAGCCCACTGGGACGAGGGTACTCGGTACCGGACCGTGTCTGCTTCTGGGGAATGTCACGGGGTCCTGGTCCGGACCGTGTCCCGGGCCCTGGCAATAATAAGGGTGTATTTACAGGGGAAAATAGTTTATCGTGACGCCACCCACAATATGTGGCCAGTAGTGGGGCCACCGCTGCCGCAGAACCTCCGGGGATGATGTGATGGCAGCTTAGATGGGATAGTTCTCTGTGGGCAGAACTGAGTTCCCCGGGGCAGTGTTGGTAAAGTCTATGATGGAGGTGAATAGTGGAGACAGGGTTAAGGAACACACACTCACGGTTTCTGTAGTTTCCAAAGCTTTACTGCGATGTTATTGCAGATCGTCCATGGAGTCTGTACGGGGCCGGGTTTTCCTCCCACCCTGTCCGGGTCATCAGCTTCCTCGTGCTGTGCTGTGTGTGTGTCCTGGCTGCTGCCTCTAGCTGAGCTGCTGGGACTGTCTCACTCTCTCTCTGTTCTGCTGGTACCACTTGGCTAATCAACTTGAGTCCTCTGTGCTGTGCTGACCCCACCGTGTTGATTTGCTCTAGTACTGTGGTGGTCTAGAGACTCCACTACTCCTGGATTCACTGTGCTGCGTGTGTCAGCCACAGTGCCGGATCCGGTGTCCGTTCTGTGCGCTTCTCTGGGGCGAGTAATGGTGGCACTCTAGCTCCCAGAGGTGTTCCTCTGCTCTTAGTTCTCCTTCCCTCAGACCCTGGCTAGGCCTGGAATCAGTGAGCAGACTGTAGAGAAGCCTCTCGCAGCTCCTTGACACTACAGTCTCTCTCCTCTTCACAGTACTGCCTGTACTGAACTCTACTCCTCACTTCCTCATGAGCTGGAGTATTTAAGAGAGCAGGTTGTGCTCCCCCTCCTGGCCCAGAGGTGCTAGTGTAAGTCAGTGTGTTGTGGGGAGGGAACCCGTGTGATGTTACTGTGGCACATTAACCCCTGTGGTGCCACATTCCCCCTTAGTTAAATACAGTACTCCGGGACTGTGGAAAAACAAGTAAATAAACAGTTAACACAATTAATATTTCTAGAGACTGAAAAGTAAAAATATACAAAAATCACTAAAGTTTCAAAAAGAGTCCAAAAAGTTCAAAAAGCAGTCTTTCCGGGGGTTTAGTCTATTGCCTCCGGGCTGATAAGTATATTCACAACAGTTCTTACCACAACCAGTTCGTGATATATATGGTCCATAAGTAAAGAAGAAAAGTTCAACGTTCATACAGGATAGTCTCTGTAGGTACTGGGCTTTTACAACGTTGCATTAACTATCTACATTTGTTCACCGAGTTCAATTCACATTCAAACAACATATTTACATTACACAGTTAATGGCATTCTAATCTTTGTACCTAGCTGGTAACTGACCTTGTGTACTACGCTCTGATCTGCGCAATGTTGGTGGACTTAACCTGATAGTGTGAGTAGACGTGTACCTATTTGGGGTGTTTGGTATTATGACTGATGGGGATCTGACTGCAGGACTGGCAAGTTCACTAGGACCAGGAATTTCTCCTTCCTCTTCAGATTCTACTTTCAGTTCTTCTAGTCTTGGGTCTTCTTCTGGTAACACGGGTTCTGGTAACACGGGTTCTGGTGTTGGTTCCACCATTGAAGGGAATGCAATCATTGGTACTACAACTGCTCCGTGGTAATTTGGCCATGTTTTAGGGAAATCTCCTAGTACTGTACAGAATACTTCTTCTTTTTCTTTCTCTTGGATAGGTTGGACCTGTACGGGTTCTGTAACTTCAGGTGTCTTCAGGGTTTCAGGACACAATTTGAGTTGATCTCGAGATACGACTGCTGAAGTTCTTCCTTCATCTTTGCTTATCAAACAGGTTTTAACATTGTCTAGGTTAGATGGTAAGACTGTGTATGGGACGGTTTCCCACTGATTATCTAGTTTGAGCGTCTCTTTCTCTTGAGAACTTGATCACCTTCTTGTAATGGCATTGCGTGAGCATGTTTGTTAAAAGTCTTCTCTTGTCTTGCTCTGGCTTGCTGTAAGTTTCTTTCTACACACTCTTGCACTTGTTGATACTGTTTCTGACGTTTGGTGTCCCAATCTGATTCTTCTACTTCTGTATCTGGTTTCATGATTCCCATTTCTAGATCAATTGGTAATTTACCGGGTCTTGCACGCATAAGGTATGCTGGAGTGCAGTTTGTAGAACTTACTGGAACATGGTTGTATATGTCCACCAGATCAGGTAATTTATCTGGCCACTGTTTTTTTTCTGATTCTGGTAAGGTCTTTAAAAGTTCAATCACGATATGATTCATTTTCTCGCATAAACCATTTGTTTGGGGATGGTACGCTGTTGAGCGGATTTTCTTACAACCATACATATTGCAGAATTCCTTGAATAACTCTGATTCAAAAGCTGGACCTTGGTCTGCAAGGACTTGTTCTGGGTAACCATGCGGTCTACAGAAATGCGTCTGGAATGCTTTTGCTGCTGTCTTCGCTGTCAAATCTTTGACTGGTATCACCACTAAGAAGCGTGAATAATGGTCCACGATGGTTAAGACATAGACATAGCCTGACCGACTTGGTGACAACTTGACATGGTCTAATGCGACTAGCTCGAGTGGCTGCATGGTTATTATGGACTGGAGTGGAGCTTTCTGTGGATCTTTCCTTCTGAGGTTGCATGCAGCACATCTTCTACATCAAAGTTCAATGGATCTTCTCATGCCAACCCAATAGAATCTCTCTCTCAAGATTTCTTCTAACTTCTTCCATCCAAAATAACCTACACCGTCGTGGTAAGCTTCTAAGACCATTCTGATGTCTCGCTTGGGTACGATTATCTGCCAGACCAGTTCGTGTGTTTTAGGATTGGTATGCCTTCTGCAGAGCTTCCCTTGATACAGAAACAACTTGCCTCTTTCTTTCCAGAGCTGTATGGCCTCAGCTGGGGCATTCTGGTTAGGGTACGCACCTTATTGTGTAAGCAGTTCTTTCACTAGCTTCACAGCCGGATCAGTATCTTGGGTGTCAGCCCATCCGTGGTATCTTAACGGGTTGAGATTCACTTTCTGCTCTCTTTGACAGATGCTGGGTTGATACTTTTCTTCCTTTGAACGATGAAAGGCCGGTAGTTCAATCTCTTCCAACTCTTCCGGTTCCTCTTCCGCGTCTCTCAGGTGCGGCATCTGGGACAAGGCATCTGCGTTCCCGTTCTTGCGGCCTGCCCTGTATTTGATGACAAAGTTGTAGTTAGACAGCCGGGCTATCCATCTCTGCTCCAAAGCACATAATTTTGCTGTATCCAGGTGAGTCAACGGGTTGTTATCCGTGTAGATGGTGAATTCTGCACCTGCCAAGTAATGCTTAAAACGTTCAGTCACAGCCGAAACTACTGCCAGTAGTTCTAACTTGAAGGAACTGTAATTCTCGGGATTTCTTTCTGTAGGCCGGAGCTTCCTGCTTGCAAAGGCAATAAGTCTCTCTTTGCCTCCTTGCTTCTGCGACAATACTGCTCCCAGTCCCACGTTGCTGGCATCCGTGTATAGAATGAACGGTCGATGGTAATCAGGGTATGCCAGGATCTCTTCTCCCATCAATGCATATTTCAGCTTGTTGAAGGAGTCTTCTTTCTCTTCACTTCACTGGAAAGGAGGATAACGGGTTGCAGACTTTCTTGACTGTCCTACCAGGAAGTCTTGCAGGGGAGCTGCGAGCTTCGTGAATCCTCTGATAAATCTTCTATAGTAGCCTACCAGGCCCAGGAATTGCCTCACTTCTTTCACGATCGTAGGTCTTGACCAATCCTTTATCACTGTGACTTTATCAGGATCCAGTGCTACTCCCTCTGAACTCACGACGTGTCCTAGGTACTGTACCTTTGGTTTGAGAAGATGACACTTGGATGGCTTGATTTTCATGCCATATTTGGACAAGGCTTCGAACACTTCTGCCAGATCTTGTAGATGTTGCTCATACGTCTTGGAGTAGACTATGACATCATCTAGGTACAGGAGGACAGTTTCAAAGTTCTTGTGTCCTAGGCAGCTCTCCATCAGACGTTGAAAGGTCCAGGCTGCGTTGTAGAGTCCGAACGGCATACAATTGAACTCACAGAGGCCCATCGGCTTAGTAAACGCTGTCTTCTCCTTGTCGGCCTCGGCCACAGGAACCTGCCAGTACCCACTAGTCAGATCAAGGGTGGAAAAGTAGTTAGCAGATTTTAATGCAGCTAATGACTCCTCAATCCTAGGTAATGGGTATGCGTCCTTATGTGTGGTGCGGTTGATCTGCCAGTAATCTACGCACATTCTCATGGTCCCATCCTTCTTTTTAACTAACACTAGAGGCGCTGCCCAGGGGCTACAACTGTCTCTTATTACCCCTGCAGATTTAATTTCTTTGAGCATGTCTTTGGTGATTTGGTAGTGAGTGGGTGTTAATGGTCTATACCTCTCTTTTATAGGCTGATGGTTACCTGTGGGTATAGTGTGCTCTACCCCTTTGATTTGCCCAAAGTCTAACGGGTGTTTACTGAATATTTGCTCATATTCTTTCACTACCCGGTATACTCCATGCTTGTGACGGGGAGGTGTTGAACTGGTACCTACATGCAACTTTTGGCACCAATCCTCCAGCTTGTCCCCTGAGCCATTGTCATCCGCCTGACTTAACGGGTTCAAGGGCTCGATGGCTGTTATGTTATTGTTATCAACCGTGTACAACTTAGCCATGGTAGCATACTTTGGTAATGTGACCTCATCTTCTCCGCGGTTTAATAGGCATTATGGCACTCTTCCCCTGTGTACCTCAACCACTCCTCTAGCTGTGAGTATGGTGGGTTTGCTGTCTGAGTACACGAGTTCTACCAGGACCTGATAGTCTCGCCCTTTAATGCCTATTGCGGCTCTACACCAGACCAACATTTCAGTTTTGGGAGGTATCACAATGGGTATTGGATCACTTATTCGTACACTGCTGATCTCACCTCCGGAGATTTCTACCTGTTGCTTCAACATCAGGGCTTTGAACTCTTTGTGCAGAAGCCTCAGTTGTCCGGTTCCGCATTCTCGGCGATTTGCTGCAAAACACTTAACACTTCGGAAAAACATTTCTCAATTACATTCATTCCTAGCAGCATCACTGGCTCACGGTCTTGCTGGTTAACATCTATGATTATAACACCCTGGTTCTGCAATTCAACCTTCCCAATCTGAATACTCATTTCTCTAAACCCAACCTGTGGTATTAACTGTCCATTACTAGCCCATATAATCAAAGTTAAAGTCATCTGGTGCACTATAATGTCTGAATCAGCCCAGTACTTTATTCTCACACTGTCACGTCTTGCGTTAACTCTGATTATAACACCCTGTCTGCAATTCACTCCAACTGAATACATTTCTAACCAACCTGGTATTAACTTCCTACTAGCCCATATAATAAGTTAAAGTCATCTGTGCACTAGTAAGTCGATCACCCAGTACGTTATAAAGAACATTGGATTGATGTTATTTGGGACCCGGTATCCAGCAAGGCACTAAAAGGAATGCCATCCAACATGATAGGAATCACCGGCTGTCCTCCCACGAATCTGTCAAACCAGGCTGAGGGACCTTGAGAGTTCATTCCTGGGGAGCGGCCCGCCTACCCAGGGAACCGTCGTTTAAAGGACACTCTCGGGCAAGCTGACCTGTTTTCTGGCAACGGCGGCAAATGGGCTGTCCATCCGGTTGGTAGCGATCGCTCGGTCGTCCTCTTGCTGCTGGGTATCTTCTGGGCCTCATCCACGGAACATCCTCTCTGCTGCTGGCCAACTTGATCTTGGGTGCAGGCTTTGACTCTCGCAGTTCCTTGATGACCTTGGCCATAGAGATCACGGTGTCTGTCAGGGCATCTAGCTTTATTGAGTGCTGCATTAGAGATATATTCCCCGGTTTCAGCAGCAGTTGCTGACATTGCAGATGTCGCTGGCGATGCGGGTTGCTGAGGTGCTGCTGCAGTGTCCGGTACAGATGTTAATTCCCGGGCTCTTCTAGCTGCTGCAGGCGGATAACTATCTTTCAGCTCAGCAAATGTCATGTCGGGGTTCTGCAGCAGTATCATGCTCAACTGTCCTCTGTGGGAAGGGGAATGGAGGCCCTCTATAAATTGATCAAGTAGCATTTTATCAGCTCCCGGGGCTAAAGCAGGTTCTGCCAGCTTAAGGGCTTTGAGTGCTTCCTGCAGGTTCAAGGCAAAGTCTCTGGCACTCTGTTTAGGTTTCTGGTGGCATGCAAAGAACCTCATCTTAGCCCGGGTATCAGCAGCAGATTCAAAAGTTGCTTTCAGTCTAGCTACTAGATGTTCTACAGTGTCCTTATCTGTGTCCAGCCAGGACGCAACCTCCTGCCGTGCATTGCCTGTTAATTGTCTCATTATCATTCCTACACGCTGGGCTTCAGTGAGGGGATACATCACATAATATTCTTTTATCTTTAGCATAAAGTCAGTTAGTGTATTAGGCTCACCGGAGTATTGGGGCAGCCACATTGCCCCTGGAGTATACGGCATCAGGAACGGCATTATTGGTGCTGTTCCTTGCGCCGCTGCTCTGCCGGGTGCTATCGCTGGGTCCGGCACTGCAGCTCCACCGACTGCTCCGTCGCCGTCTTGTGCATCGGGCTGCTTGGGCCCCCTTAGTTAATGTTCGCCCTTCGTCTTCCGTTTGTGTCCGGATGTCTATGGGAGGTTCTGCGGTGCACCAGGGATCTTCTTCCCTGCCGGATGTCGTCAGCACCAAGGGAGGAGGTTGGGTTCGCGCCACTGCAGGGTACCGCCCCCCTTCTTTCCCGCGTGCCGCGCGCAGCAAAATGGCGTATTTTCAAAAATACAGTTCACGTGGCGCAGTTCAAAATCAGTTGCACATCAATCACGGCACACGCTGCCCGTTTTAATGGGCACGGTAGATCCTGTTCGTGATGCCAGGTTCGTCAAGCCCACTGGGACGAGGGTACTCGGTACCAGACCGTGTCTGCTTCTGGGGAATGTCACGGGTCCTGGTCCGGACCGTGTCCCGGGCCCTGGCAATAATAATGGTGAATTTACAGGGGAGAATAGTTTATCGTGACGCCACCCACAGTGTGTGGCCAGTAGTGGGGCCACCGCTGCCGCAGAACCTCCGGGGATGATGTGATGGCAGCTTAGATGGGATAGTTCTCCGTGGGCAGAACTGAGTTCCCCGGGGCAGTGTTGGTAAAGTCTATGATGGAGGTGAATAGTGGAGACAGGGATAAGGAACACACACTCACGGTTTCTGTAGTTTCCAAAGCTTTACTGCGATGTTATTGCAGATCATCCACGGAGTCTGTACGGGGAACAGAAAATTAATGTTAAGATTTTTATTACAACATCCATCACCACAAGAAATGTGTTGGCATTGGATATGTCATCACCAGCATGGATACACGAGCACTGGAAACCAATGTGAGGGGAAGCAAAGAAGGTACTTACATCTTCAGTCCAGGGGAGTCAGTCCAGATCTCTGGGTCTTCTTCCAGGGTATGTCGGATAGAAGATGTCATTGGCCGAGGTATCTCATGGTCACGGGTGAAGCTACGTAGATCATAATATCACCCTGTGGGGACATGAACCTGATTCGTGCTGGTAACAGAACTCTTAAGGTACCGTCACATGCCGCAATCTCGCCTGGCGATATGTGGCGATGGAACGTGCGCGCTCACATTTTTCGTAGTTGCCTCAGATCGCCGATGGCAGCTTCACATGCTGCGATTGCGCCCTGAACCTAAGGCGATGTGTCGCTCCAGAAATCGCCTCACCCACAGCGGAACCAATCTTGCCTAATTCCATCGCCGCTTCACACGCCGCAAGCTCAAAGGCAATGTGGGCGTACATGTTCAGCGCGGTGAGGAGATAGGCGTGCCACAGTGGTTTACACCGCGCCCCATACACGCTCATTGGACGGTACCTTTAGACTTCTACACCCTGTTGAGCTCTTCTTTGTAGATGATCTGTAGATTCTGTATCTTATTCTTGACTACCTTCACATCCACCTTCTCGGCGGGGCCATGCTTCCTAAAGAGTTCTATGAGTGTTTGATATGCCTCATTTTTTTTTTTTTGACCATTGATGTAAATTGCTGATTTGGTCATCCAAAGGCATGGCAGGGGCCGATAAATGTCAATCAACTCCCGGGTGAACTCGTCACTTTTAAAAGCCATCTGAAATAAAGATTAGCATACAGTCATGGCCAAAAGTTTTGAGAATGACACCAAAATTATATTTTCACATGATCTGCTGCCCTCTGGTTTTTATTTGTGTTTGTCTGATGTTTATATCACATACAGAAATATAATTGCAAGCATATTATGAGTACCAAAAGGTTATATTGACAGTTAAAATGAGTTAATGCAGCAAGTCAATATTTGCAGTGTTGACCCTTCTTCTTCAGGACCTCTGCAATTCTCCCTGGCATGCTCTCAATCAACTTCTGGACCAAATCCTGACTGATAGCAGTCCATTCTTGCATAATCAATGCTTGCATTTTGCCAGAATTTGGTGGTTTTTGTTTGTCCACCCGTCTCTTGATGATTGACCACAAGTTCTCAATGGGATTAAGATCTGGGAAGTTTCCAGGCCATGGACCCAAAATCTCTATGTTTTGTTCCCTGAGCCATTTAGCTATCACCTTTGCTTTATGGCAAGGTGTTCGCTCATGCTGGAAAAGGCATTGTTGGGCGCCAAACTGCTCTTGGACGGTTGGGAGAAGTTGCTCTTGGAGGACATTCTGGTACCATTCTTTATTCATGGCTGTATATTTAGGCAAGACTGTGAGTGAGCTGATTCCCTTAGCTGAGAAGCAACCCCACACATGAATGGTTTCAGGATGCATTACTGTTGGCATCAGACAAGACTGGGGGTAGCGCTCACCTCTTCATCTCCGAATAAGCTGTTTTCCAGATGTCCCAAACAATCGAAAAGGGGATTCATCAGAGAAAATGACTTTACCCCAGTCCTCAGAAGTCCACTCCCTGTATCTTTTGCAGAATATAATTCTGTCCCTGATGTTTTTTTTGGAGAGAAGTGGCTTCTTTGCTGCTCTCCTTGAAACCAGGCCTTGCTCAAAGAGTCTCCGTCTCACAGTGCGTGCAGAAGCACTCACACCAGCCTGCTGCCATTCCTGAGCAAGCTTGGCACTGCTGGTAGTCCGATCCCACAGCTGAAACAGTTTTAAGATACGGTCCTGGCGCTTGCTGGTCTTTCTTGGGCACCCTGGAGCCTTTTTGACAACAATGGAAGCTCTCTCCTTGAAGTTCTTGATGATGCGATAGATTGTTGACTGAGGTGCAATCTTTCTAGCTGCGATACTCTTCCCTGTTAGGCCATTTTTGTGCAGTGCAGTGATGGCTGCACATGTTTCTTTAGAGATAACCATGGTTAACTGAAGAGAAACAATGATACCAAGCACCAGCCTCCTTTTAAAGTGTCCAGTGGTGTCATTCTTACTTAATCATGACTGATTGATCGCCAGCCCTGTCCTCATCAACACCCACACCTGTGTTAATGGAACAATCACTAAAACGATGTTAGCTGCTCCTTTTAAGGCAGGACTGCAATGATGTTGAAATGTGTTTTGGTGGTTAAAGTTCATTTTCTAGGCAAATATTGACTTTGCAAGTAATTGCTGTTAAGAAGAACCGTTGGAAAAAAACTAAATAGTTGTGGAGTCAAAGCTGGAGAGCACTACTACGATCCTCAGACCAGGACGCAGTCAGAAACAGGAGTCACAGCCAGAGAACGCAACTGCGATGCGATTCGCAGACTAAGACGCAGTCAGGAACAAAGGAGAGATGAATGGATGCAATGCAAAAACAGCGCGGAGAACACGGAGAGCTCTTCTGCGACCTTCGAACCAACACGTGGTCAGGAACAAAGGACGAAATTGCTACTACGTTGCCTTCTGTTAAAACAAGGCCGCCCAATCAGAACGCAGTAGCGACCACCAATCGGAGCTGAGAGGCCGCGGAAAAGGCAACGCATGCACACCTGTTTGACTAGTACAGAGGTGTAAATCGTTGGATTGCCTGCTGTGTGAACGGGTCCCAACGACCGCCGACATCGTTGTATACATCGCTAGAATCGCCGCATCGTTGGGAAGATCTCACTGTTTGACATCTCACCAACGACCTCTTAACGATGCACCAACGATCCTTACGGGATCGTTATCATTGTCGGAATCGTTGGTGCGTCGTTGTGTGTGACAGGACCTTTAGTCATAGCTTGCTAGTTCAAACTACGAACCTCAGCTGCTATAAATAAACATGTACATCCTTTCAGATCAGTATATAAACCATGTTCCAATTATTATGCAAATTGGTTTTAAGTGTCATAGGTTTTTTTTTCTTTTTCTTTCAATAAACCTATTGATAGTATTCTGTCTCAGGGTTCTTTGGATCACTAAAATCATTCTCAGATACCTGTGATATTTAGTTTGGCAGGTGAGCCCAATAAAAGGAAAACTGGATGTTCCACAATATTGAGCAGGCCACAGTTTTCAAGTAACGTGGGAAAGAAAAAGGATCTCTGCTGCCGAAAAGCAACAAATAGTGCAATGCCTTGGACAAGGGATAAAAACATTAGATATTGCACGAAAACGTAAGTATGATCATCGTACTGCGAAGAGATTTGTGGCTGATTCTGAGCACAGACGTGTTCGTGCAGATAAAGGCAGAATGAGGAAGGTTTCTGCCAGGCAAGTTAATTGGATTAAGAGAGCAGCTGCTGCAAAGGCCTTACAAACCAGCAAACAGATATTTAAAGCTGCTGGTGTCTCTGGAGTCCTTCGAACCTCAAGGTGTAGGATCCTTCAAAGGCTTGCTGTGGTGCATAAGCCTATTACCCTGTTTCCCCAAAAATAAGGCGCCCCCCGAAAGTAAGGCATGCTAGGGGGTTCAATGTGCCTGCAAATATAAGGCACCCCCTCGAAAATAAGGCATACCTGGTTTTTGGCTCATCAGCATGCCACCGATCACAAGAACGGGGCATGCAGCTGTGGCCCATCCGGTGCCCGCCGCTGCATTCAGCTGCCGTACATATATATTTTTCAAAATTGGCCCATCAGCCGTGCCGCTCACAGCCCAGGAGCCGAGTGCCAATCACCGCTCCGGAGCTGTGTGCCGATCACCGCCCAGGAGCCCTGCGCTAATCACAGTGCAGGAACCGTGAGCCAATCACAGCCCAAGAACTGCGAGCCAATCCGAGGCCAGCTGATGTCAGTGCATGGCCTCTGATTGGCTCGCGGTACCTGGGCTGTGATTGGCTCACGGTTCCTGCGCTGTGATTGGCGCATGGATCATGGACTATGATTCGCTTACTACCGGAGCAGGAGAATACCACAGAGGAGTGATATAGAACCGGTAAGGAGCAGCTTGTGTGTGGCTATGGGTTTGTGTGTGTGTGTGCGCGTCTACGGTATGGATTTGTGTGTGTGCCTTTTTTGTTTATTTTTGCAGGTACACTACCGTATGGTACTGGGAGGCTGCAATGGGGTAATGGGGACGATGGGAGGCTGCAATGGGGTAATGGGGATAATGGAAGGCAGCAGTGGGGTAATGGGGACGATGGGAGGCTGCAATGGAGTACTGGAGATGATGGGAGGCTGCAATGGGGTACTGGGGATGATGGGAGGCTGCAATGGGGTACTGGGGACAATGGGAGGCAGCAGTGGGGTAATGGGGATGATGGGAGGCTGCATTGGGGTACTGAGGACGATGGGAGGCTGCAATGGGGTAATGGGGATGATGGAAGGCTGCAATGGGATGATGGGAGGCTGCAGTGGGATGATGGGAGGTTGCAGTGGGAAGGGAAAATAAGACACCCCCTGAAAATAAGACATGGCACATCTTTGGGACCCAAATTTAATATAAGACGATGTCTTATTTTCGGGGAAACACGGTATTTGGCCACCCCTAAACAGTGCTCACAAGCAGAAACGGTTGCAGTGGCCCAGACATAGCATGAAGACTAATTTTCAAACAGTCTTATTTACTGATGAGTGCCAAGCAACCCTGGATGGTCCAGATGGATGGAGTAGTGGATGGTTGGTCGAGGGCCACCATGTCCCTACAAGGCTGCGATGTCAGCAAGGAGTCCACAGTCATGTTTTGGGCCGTAATCATTGGGAAACAGCTAGTAGGCCCCTTTTAAGGTTCCTGAAGGTGTGAAAATGACCTCTGCAAAGTATATAGAGTTTCTGAGTGAGAACTTTCTTTCATGATACAAAAAGCAAAAACGTGCCTTCAGGAGCAAATTCATCTTCATGCATGACAATGCACCATCTCATGCTGCAAAGAATACCCCTGTGTCATTGGCTGCTATGAATATGCAAATAAGTCTGTGGAGCCTCGGTTAGGAGTCTCAAACACAGGACTAGCCATTGGCTGCTATGGGCATAAAAGGAGATAAACTCATGGTGTGGCCACCATTTTCCCCTGACCTCAACCCTATAGCGTACCTTTGAAGTATAATCAAGCAAAAGATCTATGAGGGTGGGAGGCAGTTCACATCAAAACAGCAGCTCTGGGAGGCTATTCTGACATCATGCAAAGAAATACAAGCAGAAACTCACAAGTTCAATGGATGCAAGAATTGTGAAGATGATATTAAAGAAGGGTTCCTATGTTAACATGTAACTTGGCCTGTTAGGATGTTTTGGAGTTAAATAGCTTTTTACTTCAGTGAATGTGACCTCCTAATGCTGCAAATTCAACAAATTAGCATTTTCAGTTCTTTGAAACATATCAAATGGTTAGAAATTCTACTGTGCCTAATAATTTGGAACCGTGCATTTAGAGTTTTTTTTATTTTAAAGATACTGTTATCATTGGGAGGTTTCTTCAATAAAATTTGATGTATACTCTTAACGGGTGATGACCTTTATTACATTGACTGTCATTTGCACTGACCATTTAGGAAAATCAGAGAAAAAGAACATTTGCATAATAATTTGGAACATGGTGTACTTCCATTAAATATCTACCGTGTTTCCCCGAAAATAGGATGCCCCCGAAAATAGGGCGCTCCAGGTATTTGGCCTGGGTGCCTAATATAAGGCACCTCCCGAAAATAAGACATAGCAGGCAAAAAAAAAAAAAATTCATACTCACCTACTCAGCTGCCTCTGCTGCCGCCATTCTTCATCCGAAGCTTGCCACCGCCACCTCCGCTGCTTGATGTCACCCGGTGTGTGTACATAGACGGGCGCCACAGATGTACGATAGTAAGCCATCAGCCAATCAGACAGTTGCTGGCGTCTGATTGGCCGCGGCATTACCGTATATCTCCTATACAGAGGGCATCTGCGCCGCTCAGCGTAGATGTACGGTAATGCCGCGGGCCAATCAGACACCAGCAGCCGCCTGATTGGCTGATGGCTTACCATCTACGGTGCCCGGCTATGTATGCACCGGGGGACATCAAGTGGTGGCGGCGTAAGCTTTGGCAGGCTCCAGTGATGTGTTTGACTGTGTGTGTGTGGCTGTGTGTGTGTGGCTGTGTGTGTGTGTTTGACTGTGTTTGTGGCTGTGTGTGTGTTTGACTGTGTGTGTGTGGCTGTGTGTGTGTGTGTGTGTGTGTGTGGCTGTGTGTTTGACTGTGTGTGTGTGTTTGACTGTGTTTTGTGTGTGTGTGGCTAGAGGAATGTTGGAGGATGATGGGGGCTACAGAGGGACAGTGGCGGATGATGGGGTCTAGGGATAGTGGAGGATGATGGGGGACTACAGAGGGACAGTGGTAGATGATGGGGTCCAGGGATAGTGGAGGATGATGGGGGACTAGAGAGGGACAGTGGCAGATGATGGGGTCTAGGGATAGTGGAGGATGATGGGGGACTACAGAGGGACAGTGGCAGATGATGGGGTCTAGGGATAGTGGAGGATGATGGGGGGGCTACAGCGGGATAGTAAAGGATGAGGGGGCTACAGAGGGATAGCGAAGGATGAGGGGGCTACAGAGGGATAGTGGAGGATGAGGGGGCTACAGAGGGATAGTGGAGGATGCTTAATATAAGGCGCCCCCCCGAAAATAGGACATGGTCCATCTTTGGGACCAAAAGAAAAATATAAGTTGGTGTCTTATTTTCAGGGAAACATGGTAGGCATACAACTACCGGCCGACCCATCAACATTATATCAAATTATTTATAGACCTCTAATTGCGTTGATACTCAATCTCTAAATTTCTGGAGGCATTTTAACTTGTCTTTTTCAGGGCGATGCCATTTGCTCAAGATAGAAGCATTCCTCAAGCTAATGTACCGGTACATTTGTTAAACACTGCCCCTATTACTATCGCAAGCAGATATTAACATTTTGAATAAAGCAATCAGGAAGGTTATCTGGCGGGCAGGACACTCATAAGATTAACAAAACTTCAAACCCCCAAGGGACGAGGGCGGTATTAACTTCCCAGACATCGGGAGATACACTATAGCAGCCAACCTCAGGTATACCATTGATTGGGTAAGAGAAATATCTAATTTCGCAAATATTAATTTAGGACAACAACTACTGTATGCCCCAAAATCTGCTGCCAGCCCTGCTACACTTGAATAATGACGAACTCCCAAATGACGTAGGTGACCACCCTACCTTATGGAAAACAATACAACCTTGGAGAAAATGCACTAAAATTTGCAAGCTGAAACCACATTCCTCTCCCTTTTTGCCAATCCTAGGTTACCCTGGCTTTATACAAGATAACCCACCCTCATACTACAAATAAGTCGCTGGCCAGGGATTTACTCTGGCAGCGGAATTGTTAGATGACAGGTTCTGTATACTCACTTTCGAGAATGCAGCACATTTTCCACTATTTGCTAACAGACCTTTTCTTTTCCTTCAGGTGTGAAACCTGGTTCAAAAAAGTGTGGCTGATATAAGAGGGAGAGATGAGTGGAACACCATGTACAGCTTATTTAGAACCGCAAAGACACAAGTGGCTTTAACTAGCAGCATCTATACAATACTACGCAGACAGTGGTCATGGGAGGGGAGAAACACAGGACCAGCACAGTGGTCAAAAGATATACCTGAGACCACGACCAGGGACATATTGGAAGCCACGGCATGACAGAGTAAAATCATCACATTCAGTAGTTATACAGATCCTACATAGAGCATACATCACCCCACACATAGTCAAAAATAACTCCCTCAGGTCTGTATCCGTGCACCAAATATGGAACAAGAAGCACTGATTTGTATCATATGTGGGGATGCTATTCATGCTGAATGTCAGAGTCTATGTGAGATTACATTTTTGCTCACACCACAATGGGCTATTTCCAACATCCTAGATGGTACCCAATACAAGTTATCAAAACAAATTAAGGCCACATTGACAATATGGGCCGCGGCTACTAGAAAAAGCCTATTGCACCATTGGCTAAGCCCTATTGCATGCTCATACATTTTAAAACAATGTTTGTTTTCAGTATGGAATGGCTAGATACTCGAACAAGTAAGGAGAGGCTAACTGAGAAATTATTAAGCACCTGGTCATTATTCATGCCATCACTTCCCCAAGAGACTAGAGATAGACTCAGGATTTAATTTGAAAACGCTCAGTGGTACCTCCAGAGGATCAGTGGACGCATACCAATACCTTGATATACTTTACACATCAGATGAGTGCAGAGACTACGGTTGAGGGAGAGGAAAGCAGGTTGGGTTAAAAGTTGTTTGCAAGAGTTTGTAACCTCATTGATATGTACACTCTCTATGTCATGCCTTTAATATCAACAAAAAATATTTAAAAAAAAGAAAAAATAAAGGCTACCATGCAGATTGTACTCTATAGGCAAGCCCCTAGGTTGAAGGGAATACAGATAATTTGTCCATTGTAATTCTCATTTTTTTTTTCAATATACTCAGTGATTTTGTTATTGGGTGGGGGGGTTGGTGGTTATTTCTGACATATAAGCATCTGAAAATCACTTCAAACATGCTGTGGTCCCTAAAAATGGTTCTCTAAATTTTGGTGGAAAAAATGAGATGTTGCTGATAAACCTTTAACCCTTCTATCTTCCTAACAAAAAAAATTGTTTCAAAATTTGTGCTGATGTAAAGTAGACATGTGGGACATGCTATTTATTAACTGTGATATAACTGTCTGGTTTAAGAGTATACAAATTCAAACTTTAACAATTGCAAAATTTTCACATATAAATACAAAAAATTTCATCCCAAATTTACCACTAACATGAAGTTCAATATGTCACAAAAAACATTCTCAGAATCACTGGGAACTGTTGAAGTGTTCCAGCGTTATTACATCATAAAGTGGCACTGGTCAGAATTGAAAAAAAAATGAACTGGTCATGAAACCAGGCTGGGTGATGTCTGGGATATTTTTTTTAAATTAATAGGGTTGCAGCTATAGAAAATAATAAACTCTGTCATATCATTCTTCCCAAGTCCACTGCTGCCTCTTTGCCGCTGCGCCACCCTTTGATAGCCCTCAGTAGTGATGTTACAACTACTGCGTACATGTCAAATGCATCCAGTCCCTGAGCTCTTGGCAGCTTGTGTTATCTATATATTGCCAGTTGGTAATTGGTTGCAGTGGTCGCTGCACTGTAGTCATTACATCACCACTTAAGCCTGCTAAGAAAGACTGGAGTATTGTTGGAGACAGAGTTTATTTTCTACAGCTGCAAGTCAAAAAATATATATATAAAAAAAATTGTGGGCAACCCCTCTAATATATCATAATTGAAAAGACAATACTTACTGATATAAGGTTAAAATGCTAGTTACCAGCACAGTAAAGACAGGCCATACCTTTATAAGAAGGGCATTACCAGGGGCGTACACAGAAATCATGGGGCCTCATAGCAGAAGTTCTAATTGGGTCCCCCCCCCCCCCCCACAAAAAAAGAAAAAAATTGCCGGGTCACATAAAAGCATATCACAACTTTGCAGCCCTTACAAAGTAATTTCCCCCCTATTGAAGACTCTACATTTCCCTTTCATTGTACCAGTAAAGTGTGATGCCAACAAAAGCGACCCGCAGTCACTGTATGATACCACCACAGTGAATTCCTCCACAGTACTCTCCACAAACACAGTGTGATGACCCTACTGCACTCGCCTCACCATCTACCCCGGCAGAGTATGGTGATCCCAACAGAGTATGATCCCCAACTGTGACCCCCACACAGCACTCTATGCAGTATAATGGGCCTACATACAGTTTAGTGGCCCACTCTAGTCCTCCAAACATTATACTGGCCCCCAACACATCCCTCTGTACAGTATTAGGCTGTGTTCACACACAGCGTAATTGCAGCGTCTTTTTACGCACACTTTTCCCCCAAAAGCGCATCTGCGTCTGCGTTTCTTGGAAAAGTGAATGGACTTTCACTTTTGCCGTTCAGACACTGCGCTTTTTTTCGTCCGCGCTTTTGGGGGAGAAAAAAGATTAACATGTCAATTGTTTCCGCTTTTTAGCGCACGCTTTGTCCCATAGGCGCCATTATAACCCCTGGAATTACGCATCGCCGTTCAGACAATGCGGAATTGCAGCACGTATAATTGCAGGCATTGGACAAATAGCAGGATGTGATGTCACACGGCAGGAGGAAGAATCCTGTGTTCCTTCTCGCATGTGACGTGTGTCACTTTTGCTTTAGTAGTGCTAGCACTGCTAAAGTGAAATAAAAGAAAGAAATTATTAAAAATAAAAAGAAATTAATACTCATCTCTCCGCAGAGTGTCCCGAGAAGGTGTCCACTTCAGATCGCTGCCAGGTCCTGAATCCACTGACCGGCGGCAACCCTATCAAGTGATGTGTCACGTGACAGCATCAACTGAGCGGTTTAAACCTCCCGCCAAAACCGTTTAAACCGCTCAGCTGATGCTGTCACGACACGATCCGCTGATGATATCACGTGACACATCAACTGATCGGTTTTGGCCAATCACATCTTTAAGGTTCTTGCAGCGATCGTACTTCTTCTCCTTGGGACCCAAGACACTCTACGGAGAGGTAATTATTTAATTTCTTATACTTAATAACCATTGCTTTCTTTTAGTTCACTTTCGCAGTGTAGATACACTGAGAAAGTTAAAGTACACAAATATCACACGGGAACAGGATTATTCCTGACCCCTTGTGACATCACTTCCCCCTGCGCTCCTAGGGGAAAAATGCGGCCATAAAAAAAATGTGGTGTGTGAATGCACCGCATTTTTTTACCTACGCTAAATAGCGCGGCCGCAAAAAGCGGGAAATACGCCTGCGTATAAAAAAAGCGGCAATTACGCCGCGTATGAACGCAGCCTTATGGGCCACACACAAACCTTCACACTGTATAATTGCTGTCATACAATATAATGGCACTCAAATAGCCCTCCATAAAAATAAATACTCCCTCATATCCTTCCAAATAATATAATTGGTCCCACATAGTTTTCCATATACTGTTATGCACCCCCCATAGTCATCCATATAGTATGATAGCCCCCACATTGCATTTTATATAGTATATTGTACCTCCCATAGTCCTCCAAATAGAATAATGGACCCCAGATCATCATATTGTATAATTCACTCCATAGTCCTCTATAAATTATAATGTACTCTACATAGTCCTCCATATAGTGCAATGCACCCTCATAGTCCTCCATATAGTACAATGTACCCCATAGTCCTCTATATATTATAGTTCACAAGAAGAAACGGCACTCACCCAGGAAGATTGCAGGTGTTGGCTTTTTATTCCGGATTCTTCATACAATAGGCAGGGAGGGGGTACGAACGGTAGACTGTAGTCCTCCGTCCTCACACTCCCTCACTGCTTATTGTTTGAAGAATCCGGAAAAAAAATCAGATGCCTGCAATCTTCCTGGTGAGTGCCGTTTCTTCTTGTGAACTATTTTCTGCATCTGCTTGTGAAACTGAGCAAGAGGTTTTTGGGGGCTCCCCTTCATAGTGCAAGAAAGTTATGTAAATATATAGATTGTAATATTTATAAATGCTGTGTATTTTACTGTAGGAAAATCTGCAGCATATCAATTCTTGCTGTGGGTTTTCCAACTCTAAATGCGCTGTATATATAATATTGAATCTATGCAAGGTTGTATTTATTATCTGGAGGCTACTGCTGGGCTGTATATATTATTTGGAGGCCAGTTGCAGCATACAGCCCAGCACAGTTTCCAAATAATATATATAGCCGAGCACAGCCTCCATCCCCCTGCTTCCTCCATCCCCCTGCTCCCTCCATCCTCTGTCCCTCTGATCTCTCCATCCCCCTGTGCCCTCCATCCTTCTGCTCCCTCTATTTTCTATCCCTCTGGTCTCTCCATCCTCCAGCTCCCTCCATCTTCCTTCTTCCTGTTCCCTCCAAACTCCTTCCCACTGCTCTCTCCATCCACCTGCTCCCTCCATCCCCCTGCTCCCTCCATCCTCCTGTTCTCTCCATTCTCCATCCCCCTGATCTCTCCATCCCTCTGATTCTTCCATCCTCCGTCTCCCTGCTTCTTCCATCCTCCATCCCCCTGATCTCTCCATCCTCTATCCCCCTGGTCTCTCCATTCTTATACCCCTGATCTCTCCATACCTCTGCTCCTTCAATCCTCCATCCCCCTGATATCTCCATCCTCCATCCCCCTGGTCTCTCCATTCCCCTGATCTCTCTATCCCTCCTGCATCCTTCATCTCCCTGCACAGCCTGCTGCCCTCTGCACCCCTCTCTCACATACCCTGCACTCCTCTTGTCCATCTTCTCCAGCTTCTGTCCCGCTGGGCAAAACTCCATGGCTCCGCCCACCTGAGTCACGTGTACATGACGTCATCGCAGGTCCTTCAGCTCCAGTAGCTGTTCTGCTTGTGCCTCCACTCCACACATAGCTAATTTGTATAGTTTACAAATTAGCCAAATGGACAGAGCCAGAGGTGCTGGAGCCTTGGGGGCCCTCTACCAGCTCGGGGCCCTGATTCATTGAACTGGCTGCATGAGTGGCAGGATCCACCCCTGCCCTTAGTTCTCCATATACTATGGCTGGGTGATAGTAAACTGAATAGTGCAAGCCAGCAAGTAAAGTGCACTAGTAGTCGCACAGCTGCGTACCTTTAAAGGCTGGATATACTCTTCACCTGCCTCCCGATCCTGATGGTGGGTTTACACACACCAATTTCTGTGTCCAATATCTGAACAGATCTCTGGTTAGAGTGAAATCATGGACACATAGTTCCATTTTGTGGCTGTGTACAACATGGAGCAATGTATCCATGATTTCACTGCAACCAGAGATCTGTTCAGATATTGGACACAGAAATTGGTGTGTGTAAACCCACCATCATAAGGGGTGACTTTAGCAGAGCCCTTCCCAGAATGGCGGCTGTCGACCAGACACACAAGGATCAGAGAGGTCAAACACACCAGAACCGAACATACAGTGTAAACCACAATAACTAAAGGGAGAACAGAGGCCAAAGTATGAACCACCTCAGAAGCACACAAACACTAACCTCTACCACCCAACTCAACTGAAATAATCAGCAACAAACAGAAGAAATTGCAGGTTTTAAATCTGCCTCCCAGCAGTCACTTGACTATGCTGAGGCAATGTCCAATCTCCACCCCCAGACCACAGAGGCATCGGAGGAGGGGAGGAGAGAGGAATGGAGGGAACCTCTCACCACCTGACTGCCCCAGTAGGCATGGCATCTGTACCTGCTGGAAACAGCTTACACCGTGGGTTCCGGGGCCCCTGAACAGAATAATCGCTGGGAGTAGCAGCATCTCACCTTTCAGTTTTACTATGAGTAAATCTCTTTGAATGCAATTCCCGGACTGAGCAATCACCCGCGCATGTTACACCCCTAGAGGTGATACACTCGCCCCTCATGGCCAGTGATGGGATGCTCCGGCTCTCCGACACAAACCCGTCGCCCAAGAGTGCGAGGGATATGTTTACGTACGGAGTCCTAATGCACACCTCATATTCCTCAATATATTATACTGCACCTCCATAGTCCACCAAACATCATAATGCACCCCCATAGACCTCTACATACAGTCATGGCCAAACGTTTTGAGAATGATACAAATATTAATTTTAACAAAGTCTACTGCTTCAGTTTTTCTAATGGCAATTTGCATATACTCCAGAATGTCATAAAGAGTGATCAGCTTAAAGTGATCCTGACCCCACAACTGACCCCCCCCGCATCTTTAGACCTGTCCCTGCACCCCCTCTTATCATTTCTAGCCATCCCTTTTGCAGAAAAAAAATCGATTTTGTAAAGTAGAGAAAAGTTTATATATACCTCGTCCTGTGTGAGTTCTCCGTTTCTGAGGAAGCCGCAATAGGCAGACCTGTCTGTTGCTCCCTTGTAATTATGCACGCCCCTCCCAGCTTGATGCCTTGGTAAGAGCCTGGCCGCGTCATGAAAGGGGGCGGGGCTAAAATGTGTCATACCGGAGCCCCGCCCCCTTTCATGACGCGGCCATGCTCTTAGCAAGCAGAGAGGGGCGTGCATAATTACAAGGCAGCAGCAGACAGGCACGCCTATTGCGGCTTCCTCAGAAACGGAGAACTCACACAGGACGAGGTGAATATAAACTTTACTTTACAAAATCGATTTTTTCTGCAAAAGGGATGGCTAGAAATGATAAGAAGGGGTGCAGGGACAGGTCTAAAGATGCGGGGGGGTCAGTTTGTGGGTTCAGGATCACTTTAACAGCAATTACTTGCTAAGTCAATATTTGCCTAGAAAATGAACTTTAACCCGCCAAAACACATTTCAACATCATTGAAGTCCTGCCTTAAAAGGAGCAGCTAACATCGTTTTAGTGATTGTTCCATTAACACAGGTGTGGGTGTTGATGAGGACAGGGCTGGCGATCAATCAGTCATGATTAAGTAAGAATGACACCACTGGACACTTTAAAAGGAGGCTGGTGCTTGTATCATTGTTTCTCTTCAGTTAACCATGGTTATCTCTAAAGAAACACGTGCAGCCATCATTTCACTGCACAAAAATGGCCTAACAGGGAAGAGTATCGCAGCTAGAAAGATTGCACCTCAGTCAACAATCTATCACATCATCAAGAACTTCAAGGAGAGCGCTTCCATTGTTGTCAAAAAGGCTCCAGGGCGCCCAAGAAAGACCAGCAAGCGCCAGGACCGTATCTTAAAACTGTTTCAGCTGCGGGATCGGACTACCAACAGTGCCGAGCTTGCTCAGGAATGGCAGCAGGCTGGTGTGAGTGCTTGTGCATGCACTGTAGGCGGAGACTCTTTGAGCAAGGCCTGGTTTCAAGGAGGGCAGCAAAGAAGCCACTTCTCTCCAGAAAAAACATCAGGGACCGACTGATATTCTGCAAAAGGTACAGGGAGTGGATTGCTGAGGACTGGGGTAAAGTCATTTTCTCTGATGAATCCCCTTTTCGATTGTTTGGGACATCTAGAAAACAGCTTATTCGGAGAAGAAGAGGTGAGCGCTACCTCCAGTCTTGTCTCATGCCAACTGTAAAGCATCCTGAAACCATTCATGTGTGGGGTTGCTTCTCCACCAAGGGAATCGGCTCACTCACAGTCTTGCCTAAAAACACAGAATAAAGAATGGTACCAGAATGTCTCCAAGAGCAACTTCTCCCAACTGTCCAAGAGCAGCTTGGCGCCCAACAATGCCTTTTCTAGCATGATGGGGCACCTTGCCATAAAGCAAAGGTGATAACTAAATTGCTCAGGGAACAAAACATAGAGATTTTGGGTCCATGGCCTGTAAACTCCCCAGATCTTAATCCCATTGAGAACTTGTGGTCAATCATCAAGAGACGGGTGGACAAACAAAAACCAACAAATTCTGGCAAAATGCAAGCATTGATTATGCAAGAATGGACTGCTATCAGTCAGGATTTGGTCCAGAAGTTGATTGAGAGCATGCCAGGGAGAATTACAGAGGTCCTGAAGAAGAAGGGTCAACACTGCAAATATTGACTTGCTGCATTAACTCATTCTAACTGTCAATATAACCTTTTGGTACTCATAATATGATTACAATTATATTTCTGTATGTGATATAAACATCAGACAAACACAAATAAAAACCAGAGGGCAGCAGATCATGTGAAAATATAATTTTGGTGTCATTCTCAAAACTTTTGGCCATGACTGTACAGGGCTGTGCAAATTAATTGGGACAAAGCAAGTTTTTCTTGCATTAATTTTACTATTTCTGATAAGTGTTTTATCAGTTCTTGGTGTCGTTTTCCTTTTTCTTCCACATTTCCCTTTTCGTTTTGGAGAAAACAATCCAGTTTCATTGTGTGTGCGAATTATTCTTGAAACGGTAGATTTTCCAATACCAACGGTGGAAGCGATTTCTCTTAGTCAGACTTGTATGTTCATTAAGAGTAATAATTCTAGACCTCTTCCGTGGAGTAACATCCATTTTTACAGGCACGAATCAAACAGATAAAAAGTACACTAAACCACTACTCACAGAAACAAGCTCTCAACTGAAGCTGAGGAAGCAGCTAGCTGTTATTTTCTGACTAAAACTAGTCAAACCACATTTTGTTACTGAAGGTTGTACACTCACACCTGTTCAAGGCATTTAAAACTGGTTTGAATCACTGACTGGTAACCAACTTACGATTTTTCTTACAAAAATGCTTTGTCCCAATTAATTTGTACATCACTGTAGTTAAATACACCTCCCATAGTCCTCCATATATTATAATGCACCCCATAGTCCCATAATGCACCCCATAGTGTTTTAAAAAAAAACAAATACTTAACTGTCCTCTTTACCCCTCTGCTCCAGTCTCTGCAGATCTGCTTCTCTCGGCGCAGTAGGCATGCTGCTGTGATGTCATCACACCCACTGCGCTAAGTCTTTAGAGCCAGTGGCGCAACTAGTCTGATGGACCCTGCATATGCACTAGCAGAATGCGGTGGGTCCCACTGATATAGGCGGGGACAACACAGGTGCAAAATATTGATGAAACAACCACTTTCGACCTACCATATCATGAAGGGGGTGATTGCTGGTATTAGTCATGCACACAGGTGAAGTTAGCATAGGGTGCCAGTCACACAGGTACATGTGATGCACAGTGTCTGGTTTACAGCCTATTGTTCACACCCATATTATTGGATCAGATGGGATGCCCAGCTTTATATAAATACAGTTTTTTTGAATGTAGTGCAGGGACTCATAAGCGTGAGGACTAGTGATGAGCGAGTACCAAAATGCTCGGGTGCTCGATGCTCAGGCCGAGCATCCCAAGATACTCTTGTACTCGGGCCGAGCACCGAGCCCAATGTTATCCTATGGGAGACCCGAGTATTTTTATGGAATGACCCTGTCTCATCCTGGAACCGCTCGCCTTGATCAAACGCGGTCTTTTCCGCTTTTGCCTCATGGCGGCGAGGGTCTTGATACCGAGACACTGGAAGTCCACTGTTACTCCCTCTCTCGGAGAATGGGTGATTGAGATGGACAGATTATGCCGTATGGAGCGCCTGATGGCACGAGACCACCACGAAACTTGGGAGAAACACCAGAGGCTGTGGACTCCTTGGTGGCTTTTCCGTGACGGTCCTTACTTAACATAATATGACTTTTACGAACCTCTTGGATGTGCTCTGGTTGGTGCGGTGGATACTCCTCCCTTCCCTCCTACTCCCTCCCTTCTCCTTCTCTCCCCCTCTCTTTTTTCTTTTCCCTGCTCCTCTTTGTTACTCTCACACCTCTACTCTCTCTCTCTTCTATCATTCTCTACACATATTTCTAGATGATACTGAAGCTTTCTCTCTCACTTTCATGTTGCTTGAGAGTCTGTTTAAGGGTTTATATTCTGGTGATCCGCTTTGTTTTTTCTCCTGGTGATCCCTAATCAGATTCTCCAATTTCTGGTGAAAGAGGTTGAATAGTTGAGTGTACTCAAGGGGTAATCTATACTTCTATTATGCGTGTATTTGCCTTGAACCTGACCCCGACCTTCCTTCCACCTTCTCTTTTCTTGAAAGGAGTAATAGCAACCCGTGTTTATATGTGTGCGGTTAACGCATTTGATGTTGTTTTAGAATTCTGCTGATAACTGTCAGTATACTTGGTTACGATGGAAAATTTGAATAAAGAAATTTTGTGAAAAAAAAAAAGTCACAGCTGTGAACAATGTTGTCCGAATTTTACGCCATTTTTACGGACTCACCAGAAAACCTTCCAAAATGACACCAAAAAGAATTTTCATGGCGGAAATGTTAAGGGCACATACCCAATAGTGAGATAGAGCTGGTGTATGTTACTTTTTGTGATTACATGAAAGATTTTACGTGAAAACATTGTGTGGCACTCCGATGTCCCTGAGAAGAGACGTACATGAAGGCCTCTTCACATAATGTGCCCATTTTGAGGAAGTGGGTCTATTGTAGTATAGCCCTTTGCCAGGGCAGCCAAAAATTGTGAGGTTCAACAATGCCCCTGGATACAGACGTGCATGAGGGCCTGTAAACCTGAAGTGCCCATTGTAAGGAAGTGGGTCTATTGTACTATAGCCCTTTGCCAGGGCAGCCAAAAATTATGAGGTTCAACAATGCCCCTGGATACAGACGTGCATGAGGGCCTGTAAACCTGAAGTGCCAATTGTAAGGAAGTGGGTCTATTGTAGTATAGCCCTTTGCCAGGCAGCAAAAAATTGGGAGGTTCAACAATGCCCCTGGATACAGACGTGCATGAGGGCCTGTAAACCTGAAGTGCCCATTGTAAGGAAGTGGGTCTATTGTAGTATAGCCCTTTGCCAGGCAGCAAAAAATTGGGAGGTTCAACAATGCCCCTGGATACAGATGTGCATGAGGACCTGTAAACCTGACGTGCCCATTGTAAGGAAGTGGGTCTATTGTAGTATAGCCCTTTGCCAGGGCAGCCAAAAATTGGGAGGCTCCACATTGTCCCTGGATAGAGACGTGCATGAGGGCCTCAAAACATTGTTCCCATTGCAAAGGAACAAGTCTCCTGTCGTTGTAATGCCCATTCTGAAAGAATGGGCAAAAAAATTTACCACTGGGGGTATACATGAAACAACGGCCTAACTTTTGTAACGGTCATCATGGTGGCGCATGAGGAGAAAGAGATGCAGTCCAGCGATTAGCCAAAGTCCAGAAGTGTGTACCCATGGGTGAGTGGAGGTACATGGCAAATTCCCGTTACAAAATTTAAATTCCGCTCTCATTTGCTGGTGGTGTGGTGAAGTCTGGCCCAATCCAACCCTTGTTGATCTCGATCAGAGACAGTCTGTCAGCATTTTCAGTTGACAGGCGGGTGCGTTTATCAGTAATGATTCCACCTGCGGCACTAAAAACACGCTCTGACAAAACGCTAGCGGCAGGGCAGGCAAGGACTTCCAAGGCATAGAGAGCCAATTCATGCCACGTGTCCAGCTTGGATACGCAATAATTGTAAGGCACAGAGGAATGTCGGAGTACAGTTGTTCGATCTGCAAGGTACTCCTTCAGCATCTGGGCAAACTTACCATTTCTTGTGGCACTACCCCGCACCTCAGGGGCTGTGGTACGTGAGGGGCTGAGAAAAGTGTCCCACATCTTAAAGACTGTTCCCCTACCTCTGGCGGATTGGACTTGTGCCCCTCTCGGCTGTACGCCTTGGTTGTCCACCGATTCCTGACCTATGCCGCTAGCGTTTTGTGAGCGGAATGCTTTGCCTACTTCCGCGACTATGGCCTTCTGGAACTGCTGCATTTTGGCTGACCTCTCCACCTCAGGAATAAGAGACATAAAGTTCTCCTTGTAGCGTGGGTCTAACAGTGTTACCAACCAGTAATGATTGTCGGCCAAGATGTTCTTAACGCGAGGGTCACGAGCCAGGCAGCTTACCATAAAGTCAGCCATGTGCGCCAGACTCTTAACAGCCATCACTTCAGTGTCCTGACCAACACGATGACTGAACATGCTGTTGTCCTCCTCCTCCTCCTCATCTCCCCTGTCCTCTGGCCAGCCACGCTGAACCAAGGGTATGACTGGTGTGCATGTCATATCCTCTATTTGGCCGGAGAGTTGCTCCATGTCTTCATCCTCCTCCTCCTCGTCATAGTCCTCCACTGCACGTTGTGATGAGATGAGGCTGGGCTGTGTGTTATCACCCACACCCACTACTGTTTCTTGCTCCAACTCATCGTGCTCCGCCTGCAATGCATCATGTTTGTTTTTGAGCAGAGACCATTTTAGAAGGCAGAGAAGCGGTATGGTGATGCTAATAATGGCGTCATCGCCGCTCACCATATTGGTGGAGTCCTCAAAGTTTTTGAGGACGGTACATAGGTCGGACATCCATCTCCACTCCTCAGGTGTTATGTGTGGAGTTTGACCTCTTTCCCGACGGCTTAGGTGATGCAGGTACTCAACAACTGCCCTCTTCTGCTCACAAATCCTGACCAACATGTGCAGAGTTGAATTCCAACGTGTGGGGACATCACACACCAGTCTGTGAGCCGGAAGTTGAAAAAGCCGCTGAAAGCCGGCAAGGCCGGCTGAAGCAGTAGGTGACTTTCAAAAATGTGCAGACAGGCGGCGAACTTTTACGAGCAGATCAGACAGCTCTGGGTATGATTTTAGAAACCGCTGAACCACGAGGTGAAGCACATGGGCCACGCATGGAACATGTGTCAGCTGGCCTCGCCTCAAAGCCGCCACCAGGTTCCGGCCATTGTCGCACACGACCTTTCCTGGCCTTAGGTTCAGAGGTGTGAGCCAGTGATCTGCCTGCTGTTTCAGAGCTGTCCACACCTCTTCTGCATTGTGGGGTTTGTCACCTATGCATATTAGCTTCAGCACAGCCTGTTGCCGCTTCGCCGAGGCAGCGCTGCAGTGCTTCCAGCTTGGGACTGGTGTGGAGGGTAAAGTGGATGAGGATGCGCAGGAGGAGGAGACTGAGGAGCATGACATTCCGGAGCTGTAGAGTGTGGGTGAAACCCTGACTGAGGTAGGGCCTGCAATCCTTGGTGTGGGAAGGACATGTTCCGTCCCTCGCTGAGACTGGGTCCCAGCTTCCACAATATTAACCCAGTGTGCCGTCACCGAGATGTAGCGGCCTTGCCCACAAGCACTTGTCTACGTGTCTGTGGTTAGGTGGACTTTGGCTGAAACAGCGTTGTTCAGTGCATGTGTGATGTTTTGTGACACGTGGTTATGTAATGCGGGGGCAGCACACCGGGAGAAATAGTGGCGGCTGGGGGCCGAGTAACGTGGAACAGCTGCCGCCATCAGGTCGCGGAATGCTTCTGTCTCCCCCAGCCTAAAAGGCAACATTTCCAGCGCAAGCAGTCGGGAAATGTTAGCATTTAGAACTGTGGCATGTGGGGCGTTGGCAGCGTATTTGCGCCTGCGTTCAAAAGTTTCGTGCATGGATAACTGAATGCTGCGCTGGGACAAGGACGTGCTTGATGATGGTGTTATTTCTGCGTGGGCAACTACAGGTGCAGGGCAGGAGGCTTGTTCGCATGCAGCATGGACGGGGGATTGGCTCGCACGCACAACACGCGAAGACGTAGCAGTGACATCAGCAAGCACTGCTCCTCGACTCTGTTGTACATCCCACAAAGTCGGGTGCTTGGCTGACATGTGCCTGATCATGCTGGTGGTGGTCAGGCAGCTAGTTTTGGTACCCCTGCTGGTGCTGGCATGGCAGGTGTTGCAAATGGCCTTTTTAGAATTATCTGGAGTCAACTTAAAAAACTTCCAGGCTCGGGAAGACCTAACATTTGTACAGGCACCTTGTGTCGTGTTGTTGTTCCGGGGAACGGTTGCCTGACTTCTGCCTGGGGCCACCACCCTGCTTCTTACTGCCTGTTGTGATGCTACGCCTCCCTCCCCCTGTGCACTGCTGTCCTCGCTCTGCATCTCCTCCTGCCAGGTTGGGTCAGTTACTGGATCATCCATCACGTCGTCCACCCCTTGTTGAGACACGTTCCCACCGTTGCCTTCGTGAGACCGTGGCTGCTCAAATATTTGGGCATCCATACATACGATCTCCTCATGACTCACTTCAACAGGAGCTGGCGAGAGGCCAGAATGTGCGAATGGATACGTGAACAGCTCTTCCGAGTGTCCAAGTGTGGGATCAGTAATGTCTGTGGACGTGTACTCGGCCTGGTGGTAGGAAGGAGGATCAGGTTGTGGAATGTGCTGTGCAGTATCATGGCTACTGACACTTGACCGTGTGGAAGACATGGTGTTTCTGGTGGTGCCAATCTGACTGGAAGCATTATCCGCTATCCAACTAACAACCTGTTGACACTGGTCTGGGTTGAAGAGCGGTGTACTGCTGTGGTCCCCAAGAATTTGGGACAGGACGTGCGAGCGAGTAGATGTGGCCCTTTGTTGTGGCGAAATTAGAGCTTGCACACGACCTCGGCCTCTGCCTGCACCACCATCACGTCCACTTCCTTGTCCCTTGCCAACGCCCTTGCGCATTTTCAATGCTGTGCTGACGGTACACAGCTAAATGAAGGCGTCCCAACAGACGGGTTTTACCTGGACAATCAGATTATAGCTATTGCTACCAGCTTTTTATGAACGACAATTGAGATTAAGTCAGACACAGATGGAGACGTGTATTCACTGTACTTGTGCGTTATATCCTAGTTTGTGCAAAACACACAAAAGTGCACCCGTACGCTGCCACCGACGGGCACACACTTGCGGTTTGTAAATGCACGCACTAAGAAGCAAACAGATTTTTAGAAGCGACAATTACTGAGAAGTCTGACACTATCAGGTGCTGTGCAGACGTGTATTATTCACTCTACTTGTGCGTTATATCCTAGTTTGTGCAAAACACACAAAAGTGCACCCGTACGCTGCCACCGAGGGCACACACTTGCGGTTTGTAAATGCATGCACTAAGAACCTAACAGCTTTTTAGGAGCGACAATTACTGAGAAGTCTGACACTATTAGGACTGTTTTAGACTGTGTACACCAGCCCCAGATATGATGAAGGCTGGTATACTGTCACTAGGAATTGCTATATACCCTGCCTGCCTGTATACAGCTACAATAGTCCTGAGAAGGACTGTTGTGGTCACTAGAAAGCCTGTAGGGTACCTTTACACACGGCTACATTTGTAGCTTGTCACCAGGTAACTTACTGGTTGCAGTGAAATCATGGATACATGGTTCTATCTTGTTGCTGTGTACAAATGGAATCATGTATCCATGATTTCACTGCAACCAGTAAGTTACCTGGTGACAAGCTACAAATGTAGCCGTGTGTAAAGGTACCCGTACTCCGACCTGGCTATACCCTCCCTGCCTGCCTGCCTATATCCACCTAGATTAGTCCTGAGAAGGACTGTTGTGGTCACCAGTTTGCAGCCCTGCAAAACTCTCTCTGATTCAGCAGACACTCTCCCTGCACTGACTGTCTGGATCGCTGTGTGCAGAGCACAGCACGGCTGGGTCTTATAAAGACTCGGTCACGCTGTGCGGCCTGCCAATCACTGCAATTCCACAACTAACAGGGCTGTGTCATTGTAGTGGTCTGCCAGCCAATCCCTGCATGTGGGCTGGCTCTCTAAAGAGTGCCAACATGCAGGGATGAGAACCACGAGCACAGCATGAGTATCGCGAGATTACTCGGTACTCGCCGAGTAGCCCGAGTACAGTGATACTCGTGCGAGTACCGAGTAGTGACAAGCGTACTCGATCATCACTAGTGAGGACCCTTGAGGTTGGGTTACGAGCTTGCGTATTTTGGGCCAAAATATGGACCAATACTTTACATTATTCTTTGTATGTTATTTCATTTTTATTGCACAATTTTTCATTTTTATGCAGGATGCAGCCAGGCCCATTGTCTATCCTGTGCGGTGCATTTATATAGTGCTAGGCAGACTGTCTGATTTAATAGTATGGGTGTGATTAATAGGCTGAAAACAGGCTGAAAACCAGACACTGCATCACACATATCTATGTGACTGGCGCTTTATGCAGACCTCATCTGTGATATGGTAGGCTGAGAGTGGTTGTCTTATCAGTATTTTGCACTTGTGTTGCCCCTGCCTTTATCACTTGGATCTGCTGCATACTCTAGTGCATTTGCAACTTGTGTCTATTTTCAGTGAGTCTTTCTACAGCCTGCACAGTTGCTGCCAGCTGACGTCGATGTGCCCGTAATTAGGCGCGTATGACAGTGATGTCATGTGTCCGTCAAGGGCACGACAACGTCAGCTGCTGGTTTCTTATTGGCTGTCAGTATGTATAGTGATGCAAGGACCTGATGGGTTTTTGTGCTATATACTCACTGTGCGCTCTCGGACACACATGCAACTGAAGTAGGCGATGGCAAGCCCCCTTGAAGCACAGGCCTGGTCTCCCCTGGACAGAGCGCAGACACAGAGGGAGAATGATGGAGGACGGAGCACAACATTCCCTCTTTCATCATTGCCATCAACTGTATTGGCATTCAAACTGCCAATACAGTTGGAAGTGTGGTGTCAGACCAGCTTCTCCCCCCCCGACTTACAGGTCCCATGACGCTCGTGTGATCTGCCGCTATTGGCGATACGCACTGGCCATTACTTCATACTGATGAACATCCACCATAAAAATTGGAAATACATATCAAAACCCAAATAATACATCTATTTGTTTCTGTTTTCTTTATATTTTAAATTTATCAATTTTATTGTAGGAGCGTCTTGGTGCGGTGTCTTGCCTTCAACTAATTATTGAAACATTTAAAATAGACGAGAATATAATCGTTATTGGAGGGTAAGTATATCTCTTTTACTGGATTGTTATTTTACAGCTTCCTATCAGTACCATGTTGTCATCCTTTTGGCGTTAGGCATGTTGTCCTTTATTTGAACGTCTTCCATGCCTTATTCTATTCTTGTCTAATGATGAGCGAAAAGTAAGATATTCAGGTTTGAATAACTCTTAACGGAATGCTTTGAACTGTTTAAGTATTCGGACCCAAATAAATTCCCCATTGACTTGCATTGGATTCATTACCTGTTCAAAGTATTTGGTTAGAGCTATTCGAACCCGAATATCTTACTACTCGCTCATCTCTAGTTTCATATTTTTCCTATTTACAATATTTTTGTTCTATTTCTGCTATCCATATTTTTCCTCTTTGCTAACACATGTTATTTGCATCATGCTATGTCCTTTTTGTGCATTCCATTTATTCTTTTTTTTATGTGTGACCATAGTGTTCTTTTTTTTTTTCTTTCTTAATTACGGTATCTCTATGATATAATCGCGAATCGCAAATCCACCCCTCTCGGTGCTACTTCCGGCGTGGTCATGTGGATACGCGCGAAGCATTGGCCGCGAAGCGGCCATTGCGAACTGTCCTAACTCGACTCGCAATGCCCGCGCAGCGCCCATTGTGAGTCTCAGGCACACGGCGAAGCATTGCCCGCGTAGCGGGCATTGCGAGCCATTGCCCACCCACACCCCGCCGATGCCGCCCGCGCTGCCTCCGTTCCCCGCTACCCACATCTCGCCCCGGGACCATGGAGCGGAGGCGGCCCAGCCGCCTCCGCTCCCCGCTACCCACAGCCCACCGACGACTATGGAGCTGCCCCCTGTGCCTCCCCCCCAGCCCCGATCCACAGCCCAGCCCCGATCCACAGCCCAGCCCCGCCTCGCCCCCCAGCACCGCACACCCCCAACGCCGCACAGACCCCCCCTCACTGCCCGCACACCTCCGCTGCCAGCCCCATCCATCCACAGCCTAGCACCGCCCCCCAGCCCCGCTCCCCCCCCAAACCCCCACAATATGTCCGCACAGCCCCCCCAAACCCACAATGTCCGCACAGCCCCCCCCACAATGTACACACAGTCCCCCCTCCCCACAATGTCAACCACAGCCCCCCCACCATGTCAACACAGCCCCCCCACCATGTCCAAACAGCCCCCCCACCATGTCCAAACAGCCCCCCCACCCACAATTTCCAAACAGCCCCCCCACCCACAATGTACACACAGTCCCCCCTCCCCACAATGTCAACACAGCCCCCCCCACCATGTCCAAGCAGCCCCCCCCACCATGTCCAAACAGCCCCCCCCCACAATGTCTGCACAGCCCCCCCAATGTTCAAACAGCCCCCCCCACAATGTCCGCACAGCCCCCCCCAGAATGTCCTAACAGCCCCACCCCCACAATGTCCGCACAGCCCCCCCCCACAATGTACACACGGTCCCCCCCCCCACAATGTCAACACAGCCCCCCCCACAATGTCAACACAGCCCCCCCCACCATGTCCAAACAGCCCCCCCCCACCATGTCCAAACAGCCCCCCCACAATGTTCACACAGCCCCCCCCCACAATGTCCACACAGCCCCCCCCCACAATGTTCAAACAGCCCCCCCCACAATGTCCGCACAGCCCCCCCCCACAATTTCCAAACAGCCCCCCCCCCTACAATTTCCAAAAGCCCCCCCCCACAATTTCCAAACAGCCCCCCCCACAATTTACAAACAGCCCCCCCCACAATTTCCAAACAGCCCCCCCCCACAATGTCCGCACAGCCCCCCCCCACAATGTCCGCACAGCCCCCCCCACAATGTCCACACAGCCCCCCCCCCCACAATGTCCACACAGCGCCCCCCACAATGCCCACACAGCCCCCCCCACAATGTTCAAACAGCCACCCCCACAATGTCCGCACAGCCCCCACCCCCACAATGTCCGCACAGCCCCCCCCCCACAATGTACACACAGTCCCCCCCCCCACAATGTCAACACAGCCCCCCCACCATGTCAACACAGCCCCCCCCACCATGTCCAAACAGCCCCCCCACATGTCCAAACAGCCCCCCCCCACAATGTTCGCACAGCCCCCCCCCCACATGTCCGCACAGCCCCCCCCACAATGTTCAAACAGCCCCCCCCCCCAATGTCCGCACAGCCCCCCCCCACAATTTCCAAACAGCCCCCCACCCACAATTCCACACAGCCCCCCCCCCACAATTTCCAAACAGCCCCCCACACACAATTTCCAAACAGCCCCCCCACAATTTCCAACAGCACCCCCCCCCCAATTTCCAAACAGCCCCCCACAATGTCCGCACAGCCCCCCCCCACAATGTCCACACAGCCCCCCCCCACAATGTCCCCCAGCCCCCCCCACAATTCCCAACAGCCCCCCCCCACAATTTACAAACAGCCCCCCCCTCAATTTCCAAACAGCCCCCCCCCACAATGTCCGCACAGCCCACCCCCAATTTCCAAACAGCCCCCCCCCCACAATGTCCGCACAGCCCACCCCCACAATGTCCAAACAGCCCACCCCACAATTTCAAAACAGTCCCCCCTCCCCCCAATGTCCGCACAGCCCCCCCACAATGTCCGCACAGCCCCCCCACAATGTCCGCACAGCCCCGACGCCGGCGATCACTTACCTGTCTTCATCACATCTCATTCGTCCGGTCCAGTCTTCCATCCGGCCCAGGCGTCGTCTTCCTTCAGGACGGGCCACGAGTCTTCTATCCGGACCAGGCATCCTCTTCCTCCGGCCTCGGGGGTCTTCTTTCTTCCTCTAGCGAGCTCCGGGTCCTGGATCTTCTCTCTTCGGTCCGATTCGCTGACTCAGGATTAAAGATGCGGACCTGAATAAAAACTGTGTCTTTAGAAATGACTCAGTTCTCCTTCAGGTCCGCTCAAAGGGCTCATAGAGTTACATGGCGGATGATGCTGTACGCTGATTGGTCGCTTCTTCCCATAGAGAAACATGGCCATGTTTCTCTATGGGAAGAAGCGACCAATCAGCGTACAGCATCATCCGCCATGTAACTGTATGAGCCCTTTGAGCGGACCTGAAGGAGAACTGAGTCATTTCTAAAGACACAGTTCTCCTTCAGGTCCGCTCAAAGGGCTCATACAGTTACATGGCGGATGATGCTGGACGCTGATTGGTCGCTTCTTCCCATAGAGAAACATGGCCATGTTTCTCTATGGGAAGAAGCGACCAATCAGCGTCCAGCATCATCCGCCATGTAACTGTATGAGCCCTTTGAGCGGACCAGAAGGAGAACATGAGTCATTTCTAAACTGCTAATAATAATTATATTAATGCTATTAATACTGCTATTAATGTTACTAATAATGCTATTCATGATATTAATAATGTTATTAATGCTATTAATAATGCTATTAATGCTAATAATAATGCTATTAATGCTAATAATACTGCTGATAATGCTATTAATACTTCTATTAATGCTACCAAGAATGTTAGTAATGCTATTAATAATGTTATTAATGCTAATAATGCTATTAAAAATGCTATTTAATGCTAATAATAATGCTGTTAATGCTAATAATAATGCTAATAATGCTATTAATACTGCTATTAATTCTACTATTAATGTTATTAATGCTATTATTAATGCTATTAATGCTAATAATGCTATTAATGCTAATATTAATGCTATTAAGGCTAATAATCATGCTATTAATGCTATTCTTAATGCTATTAATGCTAATATTGCTATTAATTTTATTAATGCTATTAGTTATGCTATTAATGCTATTATTTAGGCTATTAATGCTATTAATTATGCTATTAATGCTATTAATAATGCTATTCTGCTATTAATAATGCTTTTAATAATGCTATTAATGCTATTAATTATGCTATTAATGCTATTAATGCTAATATTAATGCAATTAATGCTATTACTGCTAATAAAAATTCTATAAATGCTACTAATTATGCTATTAATGCTAATAATGCTAATAATAATGCTATTAATTATATTATTATTACTATTAAAGCTAATAATCATGCTTTTAATGCTATTAATAATGCTATTAATGCTATTATTAATGCTAATACTGCTATTAATAATGCTATTAGTGCTAATAATAATGCTATTAATGCTAATAATTATGCTATTTATGGTAATATTAATGCTAATAATGATAATAATAATGCTATTATTAATGCTATTAAGGCTAATATTCATGCTATTAATGCTATTAATAATGCTATTAATACTATTAATGCTAATATTAATACTATTAATTGTATTATTAATGCTATTAATGCTAATAATAATGCTATTACTGCTAATAATAATGCTATTAATGCTAATAATTATGCTATTAATGCTAATATTAATGCTAATAATGCTAATAATAATCCTATTAATGCTCTTAATAATGCTATTAACCTCCCTGGCGGTCTGTTTAGTTCTAGAATTTTTTGCTAAAAGCGGGCTACCCGCGTTCGCGGTAGATGCGGTTAAAAAACCGCATCTGCCGCACTTGCCGCATAGCTGCCGCACTTGCGCCGCACTTGCGGCGCGTTGCGGCGCGGTTGCGTTGCGTAATCTGCATAGGAACCAACCACCTCTGATGACCCTCATACATTGTTATTATGTGCCCCTGCAGCCTAGTAAACCATTAGCAGCACTGTTGTTGTGTGCAAAGTGGCTGCAGTAGAAGTGAGAGAATGATTTTAGACACTTACATGCCTGGTACTTGAGGCCGTCTCCCTGTGTGTGCTGGGACTTGTTGTGCTGTCCTCGTCATGTCTGCTCGCCCCCTCCCTTATGCACGCCCCCTCTCAGCCTGCTATAGTGCTGTGAGGCTGATTGCGTCATAAAGGGGCGGGGCTACCGTATGCCGCGATTTAGCCCCGCCCCTTTATGACGCAATCAGCCTCACATCACTATAGCAGGCTGAGAGGGGTCGTGCATAATGGAGGGGGCGAGCAGACATGATGAGCACAGCCCACACGTCCCAGCACACACAGGGAGACGGCCTCAAGTACCAGGCATGTAAGTGTCTAAAATCATTCTCTCACTTCTACTGCAGCCACTTTGCACACAACAACAGTGCTGCTAATGGTTTACTAGGCTGCAGGGGCACATATTAACAATGTATGAGGGTCATCAGAGGTGGTTGGTTCCTATGCAGATTACCGCAACCGCGCCGCAACCGCGCCGCAAGTGCGGCGCAAGTGCGGCAAGTGCGGCAAGTGCGGCAGATGCGGCAGATGCGGTTTTCTCACCGCATCTGCCGCGAACGCGGGTAAGCCCGAGCCTGACTCGGGGTTAACGCTTCTGGTAGTGAATGTTAACCCCGAGTCAGGCTCGGGAATAACGCTAGGAAGGTTAAGGCTAATATTCATGCTATTAATGCTATTAATAATGCTATTAATGCTGATAATAATGCTGTTAATGCTAATAATTATGCTATTAATGGTAATAATAATGCTATTAATGCTATTATTAATGCTAATACTGCTATTAATAATGCTATTAGTGCTAATAATAATGATATTAATGCTAATAATTATTCTATTTATGGTAATATTAATGCTAATAATGATAATAATAATGCTATTATTAATGCTATTACGGCTAATATTCATGCTATTAATGCTATTAATAATGCTATTAATACTATTAATGCTAATATTAATGCTATTAATTGTATTATTAATGCTATTAATGCTAATAATAATGCTATTACTGCTAATAATAATGCTATTAATCCTAATAATTATGCTATTAATGCTAATATTAATGCTAATAATGCTAATAATAATCCTATTAATGCTCTTAATAATGCTATTAAGGCTAATATTCATGCTATTAATGCTATTAATAATGCTATTAATGCTAATAATAATGCTATTAATGCTAATAATTATGCTATTTATGGTAATATTAATGCTAATAATGATAATAATAATGCTATTATTAATGCTATTAAGGCTAATATTCATGCTATTAATGCTATTAATAATGCTATTAATGCTAATATTAATACTATTAATTGTATTATTAATGCTAATAATAATGCTATTAATGCTAATAATAATGCTATTACTGCTAATAATAATGCTATTAATCCTAATAATTATGCTATTAATGCTAATTTTAATGCTAATAATGCTAATAATAATCCTATTAATGCTCTTAATAATGCTATTAAGGCTAATATTCATGCTATTAATGCTATTAATAATGCTGTTAATGCTAATAATTATGCTATTAATGGTAATAATGATGCTATTAATGCTATTATTAATGCTAATACTGCTATTGATAATGCATATTAGTGCTAATAATAATGCTATTAATGCTAATAATTATGCTATTTATGGTAATATTAATGCTAATAATGATAATAATAATGCTATTATTAATGCTATTACGGCTAATATTTATGCTATTAATGCTATCAATAATGCTATTAATACTATTAATGCTAATATTAATGCTATTAATTGTATTATTAATGCTATTAATGCTATGATTAATGCTATTAATGCTAATAATAATGCTATTACTGCTAATAATAATGCTATTAATCCTAATAATTATGCTATTAATGCTAATATTAATGCTAATAATGCTAATAAATAATCCTATTAATGCTCTTAATAATGCTATTAAGGCTAATATTCATGCTATTAATGCTATTAATAATGCTATTAATGCTAATAATAATGCTGTTTAATGCTAATAATTATGCTATTAATGGTAATAATAATGCTATTAATGCAAATAATATTGCTATTAATGCTATTATTAATGCATTTATTTATGCTATTAATGCTATTATTTATGGTATTAATGCTATTATTAATGCCATTAATGCACATACTAATGCTATTAATGCTATTCATAATGCTATTACTCCTATTAATACGGCTCTTAATGCTATTAATACTACTCTTAATGCTATTAATACTGCTATTAATGCTATTAATACTGTTATTAATGCTCATAATACTGCTAATAATGCTATTAATACTGCTATTAATGCTAATAATAATGCTATTGCTAATATTATTGCTATTGATGATTCAATTTCCCTTAAATGATATCAACAATACAAATATATGTAGTTAGTGTAAAGATGTCATTGGAATAATTGGATTATTATTTAAAAATATTTAAAAAAAAATAAACATATTCTAGACACCCCATGCATTTGCATCAGGCTAACAGCTATAACTACTATAATCAAATTAATGCACATTCTAGAATCCCGATGCATTTGCATCGGGCTCACAGCTAGTGTCTCATAAATCTTTTAAACCAATATATTTTTATTCTAAGAAGAGTTACAATCATAAAAGGAATGGCATAAAGTACATAGCCAATACAGCATCTGTATTAAGATCATGAAGTATCTAATATATAAATGTCTAATGTTGTCTGTCTGTCACGGAAATCGCGCGACAGACAGAGGCCGCTGATTGGTGCCCATCGGAGGCGGGCACAATGAGCGCAGACTATGCAAATAGGCATGCGAATTCAAAGTTAGAATTTCGCGCCTATTAGCAGCCCGGTGAGAGTGGCGCACTAGCGCCGCTGTCACCGGGATACACTGTCCGGATGACTGTGGCCGCAGCGGCAACTCTCCTCACAGCCCCCCCCCGCTCCTTCTGCCCCGACTTCCCGCAACACCCCGCTCTTTCTGCCCTCTCTCCACTCCTCCTGCCCTCCTCGCGACACCCGCAGCCCCCCTCCTTCTGCCCTCCCCGCGGCCCTCCCGCTCCTCCTGCCCCCCTGCTCCCCGCGGGCCCCCCCCCCCGCTCCTCAACGGTGATAATAAAAATAAAAAAATCCTCAGTGAGGTGGGGGGGCAGGATGGATGCGAGGATACTCACCAGTCCGCCGTCTCGCTCCACCTCCGTCTTCTATAGGGCTTGAGGACCTGTCGTTGCCTGGGAAACCGATCAGCTGATCGGTTTCCCAGGCAACGACAGGTCCTGCCATGGGAGCTACAAGACGGAGGTGGAGCGAGCCGGCGGATCCTCGCATCCATCCTGCCCCCCCCCCGCCCGCCACCATCCTGCTCCTCCGGCTCCATCCTGCTCCTCCGGCTCCTAACTTCTCCTCCGGCTCGATCCTGCCCCGCTCGCTCCATCCTGCCCCGCTCGCTCCATCCAGCCTCGCCGGCTCCATCCTGCCCCGCTCGACACCATCCTGTCCCCCCTTGCCACCATCCTGTCCCTGCCAGCTCCATCCTGCCCCACTCGCTCCATCTGCCCCGCTGGCTCCATCCTGCCCCGCCGGCTCCATCCTGCCCCGCTCGCCACCATCTTACACCCCCGCCACCACACTACTCCCCCGACACCATCCTGCTCCCCCACCACCATCCTGCTCCGCCGGCTCCATTCTGCCCCGCTCGCTCCATCCTGCCCCGCTCGCTCCATCCTGCCCCACTCACCACCATTTTGCCCCCCCCGCCACCATCCTGCCCCCCCGCCACCATCCTGCCCCGCTCGCCACCATCCTGACTCCCCCCATCCTGCCCCCCCACCCCGCAACCATCCTGCTCCTCCAGCTCCATCCTGCCCCGCTCATTCCATCCTGCCCCGCTCGCTCCATCCTGCCCCACCGGCTCCATCTTGCCCCGCCGGCTCCATCCTGCCCCGCTCGCTCCATTATACCCCGCTCGTTCTATCCTGCCCCGCTCACTCCATCCTGCCCCACTTGCTCCATCCTGCCCCGCTCGCCACCATCCTGCTCCCCCGCCACCATCCTGCTCCTCCGCCGGTTCCATCCTGCTCCCCCGCCGGCTCCATCCTGCCCCGCTCATTCAATCCTGCCCCGCTCATTCAATCCTGCCCTGCTCACTCCATCCTACCCCGCTCGCCACCATCCTGCCCCACTCGCTCCATTCTGCTCCCCCGCCAGTTCCATTCTGCTCCCCCGGCTCCATCCTGCCCCGCTTGCTCCATCCTGCCCCGCTCGCTCCATCCTGCCCCCCCACCACCATCCTGCTCCACTCGCTCCATCCTAACCCGCTCGCCACCATCCTGCCCCCTCCATCCTGCCCCCCCCTGCCACCATCTTGCTCCCAGGCTCCATCCTGCCCTGCTCGCTCCATCCTTCCTCACTCGCTCCATCCTGCTCCACTCGCTCCATCCTGCCCCGCTCTCCACCATCCTGCCCTCCTCCCCATCCTGCCTCGCCCGCCACCATCCTGCTCCCCCTTGCCACCATCCTGCCCCCGCCAGCTCCATCCTGCCCCACTCACTCCATCCTGCCCCGCTGGCTCCATCCTGCCCCACCGGCTCCTTTCTGCCCCGCTCGCTCCATCCCGACCCATTCTGCTCTCCCGGCTCCATCCTGTGCCGCTCACTCCATCCTGCCCTGCTCACTCCATCCTGCCCCCCTCCGCCACCATCCTGCCCCGCTCGCTCCATCCTGACCCGCTCGCCACCATCCTGCCCCCCCCGCCACCATCCTACTCCCCGGCTCCATCCTGCCCTGCTCGCTCCATGCTGCCCTGCTCGCTCCATCCTGCCCTGCTTGATCCATACTGCCCCGCTTGCCACCATCCTGCCCCGCTCGCTCCATTCTGCCTCCCCACCACCATCCTGCCCCGCTCGCTCCATCCTGCTCCATTTGCCACCATTCTGACCTCCCCCCCATCCTGCCCCCCCTCCCACCCCGCCACCATCTTGCTCCTCCAGCTCCATCCGGCTCCATCTTGCCCCACTTGCTCCATCCTGCCCCACTCGCTCCATTCTGCCCCGCCGGCTCCATCCTGCCCCACCGGCTCCATCCTGCCCCGCTCGCCACCATGCTGCCCCCCCCTCGCCACCATCCTGCCCCCGCCAGCTCCATCCTTCCCCACTCGCTCCATCCTGCCCCGCCGGCTCCATCCTGCCCCGCCGGCTCCATCCTGCCCCCTCGCCACCATCCTACTCCCCTGTAACCATCCTAATTTACCGCCACCATCCTGCTCCCCCACCACCATTCTTCCCCCCTGCCGACTCCGTACTGCCCCGCCGGCTCCATTCTGCCCCACTCGCTCCATCCTGCCCCGCTCGCTCCATTCTGCCCCGCCGGCTCCATCCTGCCCCATCGGCTCCATCCTGCCCCGCTCGACACCATCCTGCCCCCCCTCGCCACCATCCTGCCCCCACCAGCTCCATCCTTCCCCACTTGCTCCATCCTGCCCCGCCGGCTCCATCCTGCCCCACTCGCCACCATCCTACTCCCCCGCCACCATCCTACTCCACCGCCACCATCCTGCTCCCCTGCCGACTCCGTACTGCCCCGCCAGCTCCATTCTTCCCCACTCGCTCCATCCTGCCACCCCGCCACCATCCTGTTCCCCCACCACCATCCTGCCCCACTCGCTCCATCCTGCCATGCTCGCCACCATCCTGCCCCGCTCGCTCTATCCTGCCCCGCTCGCTCCATCCTGCCCCGCTCGCCACCATCCTGCCCCCCCGCCACCATCCTGCCCTCCCGCCACCATCCTGCCCCCGCTACCATCCTGCCCCGCTCGCGCCATCCTGCCCCGCTCGCCACCATCCTGCCTCCCCACACCTGCTCCCCCCCGCCACCATCCTGCTCCTCCAGCTCCATCCTGCCCCGCCGGCTCCATCCTGCCCCGCCGCTCCATCCTGCCCGGCTCCATCTTGCTCCGCTCGCTCCATCCTGCCCTGCTCGCTCCATCCTGCCCCGCTCATTCCATCCTGCCCCCGCTCACTCCATCCTGCTCCGCTCGCTCCATCCTGCCCCGCTCGCCACCATCCTGCTCCCCTGCCACCATCCTGCTCTCCCCGCCAGCTCCATTCTGCCCCCTGGCTCCATTCTGCCCAGCTCGCTCCATCCTGTGCCGCTCGCTCCATCCTGCCCCACTCGCTCCATCCTGCCCCCCAGCCACCATCCTGCCCCCCGCCACCATCCTGCCCCACTCGCTCCATCCTGACTTGCTCGCCACCATCCTGCCCCCTCCATCCTGCCCCCCCCGCCATCATCCTGCTCCCCGGCTCCATCCTGCCCGCTTGCTCCATCCTGCTCCGCTCACTCCATCCTGCCCCGCTCGCCACCATCCTGCCTCGTCGCTCCATCCTGCCCCGCTCCTCGCCACCATCCTGCACCCCCCATCCTACCCCCCCATCCGCCACCATCCTGCTCCCCGGCTCCATCCTGCTCCTCCGGCTCCATCCTGCCCCGCTCGCTCCATCCTGCCCCGCCGGCTTCATCCTGCCCCACTGGCTTCATCCTGCCCTGCTGGCTCCATCCAGCTCCGCTCGCTCCATCCTGCCCCCCCACCACCATGCTGCCCCTGCCACCATCCTGCCCTGCTGGCTCCATCCTGCCCCCCCGCCACCATCCTGCCCCGCTCGCTCAATCCTGACCTGCTCGCCACCATCCTGCCCCCCCGCCACCATCCTACTCCCCGGCTCCATCCTGCCCTGCACACTCGATGCTGCCCTGCTCGCTTCATCCTGCCCTGCTTGATCCATCCTGCCCCGCTCGCCACCATCCTGCCACGCTCGCTCCATTCTGCCCCCCCGCCATCATCCTACCCCGCTCGCTCCATCCTGCTCTGCTCGCTCCATCCTGCTCCGCTCACCACCATCCTGACCTCCCCCCATCCTGCCTCCCTCCCACCCCGCCACCATCTTGCTCCTCCGGCTCCTCCGCTCCATCCTGCCCCACTCGCTCCATCCTGCCCCGCTCGCTTCATTCTGCCCCGCCGGCTCCATCCTGCCCCCCCAGCTCCATCCTTCCCCACTCGATCCATCCTACCCCGCCGGCTCCATCCTGCTCCTCTGGCTCCATCCTGCCCCGCTCGCCACCATCCTACTCCCCTGCCACCATCCTACTGCTCCATTCTGCCCAGCTCTCTCTCTCCTGTGCCGCTCGCTCATCCTGCCCCCACCACCATCCTCCCCCCGCCACCATCCGCCCCACTCGCTCCATCCTGACCCGTTGCCACCATCCTGCCCCTCCATCCTGCCCCCCCCCCCCACCATCATCCGCTCTCGGCTCCATCCTGCCCTGCTTGCTCCATCCTGGCCCCTCAGTCCATCCTGCCCCGCTCGCCACCAACCTGCCTCATCGCTCCACCTGCCCGCTCGCACCATCCTGCACCCCCCATCCTCCCCCCCCATCCGCCACCATCCTGCTCCTCGGCTCCATCCTGCTCCTCTGCGCTCCCCTCCTGCCCCGCGCTCCATCCTGCCCCCGCTTCATCTGCCTGCTGGCTCCATCCTGCTCCGCTCGCTCCATCTGCCCCCGCACCACCATCTGTTCCCTGCCACCATCCTGCCCTGCTGGCTCCATCCTGCCCCCCGCCACCATCCTGCCCCTCGCTCCATCCTACCCGCTCGCCACATCCTGCCCCCCGCCACCATCCTGCTCCCCTCCATCTGTCCTGCCTCCCATCCTGCCCCTCGCCACCATCCTGACCTCCCCCCCATCTGCCCCCCCTCCCACCCGCCACCATCTTGCTCCTCCGCTCCATCCGCCTCCGCTCCATCTGCCCCCTCGCCCATCCTGCCCCGCTCGCTCATCTGCCCCGCGTCCATCCTTCCCCACCGCTCCATCCTGCCCGCCGACACCTTCTGCCCCCCCCACCACCTCCTCCCCCGCCATCCATCCTTCCCCCTCGCTCCTCTGCCCCGCCGTCCATCCTGCCCCCCGGCTCCATCCTCCCGCTGCTCTCCCCCCGCCACCATCCTATCCCCCCACATCCTCTCCCCCGCCGCTCCATCTGCCCCTGCCCATTCTGCCCGCTGCTCATCCTGTCCGCTCGCTCCATCCTGCCCCGCTCGCTCCATCCTGCCCCCCGCCCATCCTGCCCCCCGCCACCATCCTGCCCCACCGCTCCATCCTGCACCGCACATCTACCCCTCCATCCTGCCCCCCCCCCGCCACATCCTGCCCCCCCCATCCTGCCCCCTCCCCGCCCGCCACCATCCTGCCCTCCGTCCATCCTGCCCGCCTCCATCCTGCCCCGCTCGCCACATCCTGCCTCCCTCCTCCCCCCCGCACCATCCTGCCCCCGCTCCATCCTCTCTCCTGCTCCATCCTGCCGCTCCCACCATCCTGCTCCCCCCACCATCCTCTCCCCCGCCACTCCATCGCCCCCGGCTCTTCCCCGCCGCTCCATCTGCCCTCGCTCCATCCTGCTCCCGCCCTCCTGCCCCCGCCCATCCTGCCCCACCGCTCCTCCTGCCCGTTGCCACCATCCTGCCCCCCCTCCGCCCCCCCCCCCCACTCATCCTGTCCCCGCTCCATCCTGCCCGCTGTCCATCCTGCCGTCCCTCTGCCCCTCGCCCCGCTCACGCCCATCCTGCCCCCTGCCACCATCCTACCCACCGCCCCCCATCCCCACCACCTCCTCTCCCCTGCTCCGCTCCTCTGCCCCGCCGCTCCATCTGCCCCCCGCTCCATCCTGCCCCGGCTTCATCTGCCCCGCGGCTCCATCCTGCCCGCTCGCCACATCTTGCCCCCCCACCAGCTCCTCCACATCTCCCTGCTGGCTCCATCCTGCCCCCCGCCCCATCCTGCCCCGCTCGCTCCATCCTACCCTCGCCACCATCCTCCCACCCGCCACCATCCTGCTCTCCCGCCCATCCTGTCCTGCCTTCCATCCTGCCCGCTCGCCACATCTGCCCCCCCCCATCCTGCCCCCCTCCCTGCCCACCCGCCCATCTGCCCCGCTCTCCGCCACCATCTGCCCCGCTGCTCCATCCTCCCCTCGCCATCCTGCCCCGCGCTCCATCCTTCCCCCTCGCCCATCCTCCCTCGCCACCATCCTCCCCCGCCACCATCCGCTCCCCACCACCATCCTGTTCCCCTGCGACTCCGTATGCCCGCCGGCTCCATTCTGCCCCACTCGCTCCATCCTGCCCGCTCTGCTCCTCCTGCCCCCGCACCATCCTGTTCCCCCCCACCATCCTGCCCCGCCGCTCCATCCTGCCCCGCTTGCTCATCCTGCCCGCTCGCCCCATCCTGCCCCGCTCGCTCCATCCTGCCCCCCCCACATCCTGCTCCCTGCCCTCCTACTGCCCATTCCGCCTCCATCCTGCCCCCCGTCCATCCTCCTCCCCGCTCCATCCGCCTGCCGCCCCATCCTGCCCCACCACATCCTGCCCCTCGCACCACTCATCCTGCTCCTCCCGCTCGCCACCATCCTGCCCCCCGCTCCATCCTGCCCCCTCGCCTCCATCCTGCCCTCCGCTCCATCCTGCCCCGCTTTCCATCCTGCCCCGCTCACTCCATCCTGCTCCCTCCTGCCATCCTGCCCCGCTCGCCACCATCCTGCCTCCCCACGCCACCATCCTCATGCCCCCGCCGCTCATTCTGCCCCGGCTCCATCCTGCCCCACGCTGTCCTCCTTGCCCCGCTCGACTCCATCCTGCCCCCCGCCACCATCCTGCCCCCGCCTCCATCCTGCCCCACTCGCTCCATCCTGACCCCGCTCGCTCCATCCTGCCCCTCTCTCATCCTGCCCCGCTCGCCACCATCCTCTGCCCTGCCACTCCCTCCCCGCCACCATCCTATCTCCCCCTCACCATCCTTCTCCCCTGCGACTCCATACTGCCCACCGCTCCATCCTGGCCCGCTCGCTCCATCCTGCCCAGCTCGCTCCATCCTGCCCCCCGCTCCATCCTGCCCCCCTCGCCACCATCCTGCCCCCCGCTCCATCCTGCCCCTCGCTCCATCCTGCCCCGCCGGCTCCATCCTGCCCCCCGCCATCATCCTTCTCCGCTCCACTCCTGCCCCGCTCGCTCCATCCTGCCCCGCACCACCATCCTGTTCCCCTGCCACTCCATCCTGCCCTGCTGGCTCCATCTGCCCCCTCGCTCACCATCCTGCCCCGCTCGCTCCATTCCTACCCGCCGCATCCATCCTGCCCCGCCTCGCACCATCCTGCCCCCAGCTCCATCCTTCCCGCTCCTCCATCCTGCCCCGCTCGCTCCATCCTGCCCCCCGCCACCATCCTGCCCCCCCCTCCTCCCCGCCACCATCCTGCTCCCCCACCACCATCTGTCCCTGCCGATCCGTATTGCCCGCCGGTCCATTCTGCCCCACTCGCTCCATCCTGCCCCGCTCGACTCCATTCGGCACCCCGCTACCATCCTGTTCCCCCCACTCCATCCTCCCACGCTCGCTCCATCCTGCCCCGCTCGCTCTATCCTGCCCCGCTCGCACCATCCTGCCCCGCTTACTCCATCCTGCTCCCCACACCATCCTGCTCCCCTGCCGACTCCGTACTGCCCCGCCGGCTCCATTCTGCCCCACTCGCTCCATCCTGCCCCGCTCTCCATCCGGACCCGCCCACCATCCTGTTCCCCCACCACCATCCTGCCCCGCTCGCTCCATCCTGCCCCGCTCGCCACCAACCTGCCCCGCTCGCTCCATCCTGCCCCGCTCGCTCCATCCTGCCCTGCTCGCCACCATCCTGCCCCGCTCGCTCCATCCTGCCCCGCTTGCTCCATCCTGCCCTCCTGCCACCATTCTGCCCCGCTCGCTCCATCCTGCCTCCACACATCCTGCCCCCCCTGCCACCATCCTGCTCCTCCAGCTCCATCCTTCCTCGCCGGCTTCATCCTGCCCGGATCCATCCTGCCCCGCTTGCTCCATCCTGCCCTGCTCGCTCCATCCTGCCCCACTCATTCCATCCTGCCCCGCTCACTCCATCCTGCTCTGCTCGCTCCATCCTGCCCCGCTCGCCACCATCCTGCTCTCCCGCCACCATCCTACTCCCCCTCAGCTCCTTTCTGCCCCTGGCTCCATTCTGCCCAACTAGCTCCATCCTGTGCTGCTCGCTCCATCCTGCCCAGCTCGCTCCATCCTGCCCCCAGCCACCATCCTGCCCCCCCGCCACTATCCTGCCCCACTCGCTCCATCCTGACCCGCTCGCCACCATCCTGCCCCCTCCATCCTGCCCCCCCCGCCATCATCCTGCTCCCCGGCTCCATCCTGCCCTGCTTGCTCCATCCTGCCCCGCTCATTCCATCCTGCCCCGCTCACTCCATCCTGCTCTGCTTGCTCCATCCTGCCCCGCTCGTCACCATCCTGCTCCCCCGCCACCATCCTACTCCCCCGCCAACTCCATTCTGCCCGCTGGCTCCATTCTGCCCAACTAGCTCCACCCTGTGCCGCTCGCTCCATCCTGCCCCGCTTGCTCCATCCTGCCCCCCAGCCACCATCCTGCCCCCCCGCCACCATCCTGCCCCACTCGCTCCATCCTGACCCGCTCGCCACCATCCTGGCCCTCCATCCTGCCCCCCCCCGCCATCATCCTGCTCCCCGGCTCCATCCTGCCCCCCTCCGCCACCATCCTGCCCCGCTCGCTCCATCCTGACCCGCTCGCCACCATCCTGCCCCCCCGCCACCATCCTACTCCCCGGCTCCATCCTGCCCTGCTCGCTCCATGCTGCCCTGCTTGCTCCATCCTGCCCCGCTCGCTCCATCCTGCCCCCCAGCCACCATCCTGCCCCCCTCCGCCACCATCCTGCCCCGCTCGCTCCATTCTGACCCGCTCGCCACCATCCTGCCCCCCCCGCACCATCCTACTCCCCGGCTCCATCCTGCCCTGCTCGCTCCATGCTGCCCTGCTCGCTCCATCCTGCCCTGCTTGATCCATACTGCCCCGCTCGCCACCATCCTGCCCCGCTCGCTCCATTCTGCCCCCGCCACCATCTTGCTCCGCTCGCTCCATCCTGCTCCATTCGCCACCATTCTAACCTCCCCCCCATCCTGCCCCCCTCCCACCCCGCCACCATCTTGTTCCTCCAGCTCCATCCGGCTCCTCCGGCTCCATCTTGCCCCACTCGCTCCATCCTGCCCAGCTCGCTCCATTCTGCCCCGCCGGCTCCATCCTGCCCCACCGGCTCCATCCTGCCCCGCTCGCCACCATCCTGCCCCCCCTCGCCACCATCCTGCCCCGCCAGCTCCATCCTTCCCCGCCGACTCCATCCTGCCCCGCTCGCCACCATCCTACTCCCCGCCACCATCCTACTCCACCACCACCATCCTGCTTCCCTGCCGACTCCGTACTGCCCCGCCGGCTCCATTCTGCCCCACTCACTCCATCCTGCCCGCTTGCTCCTTCCTGCCACCCCGCCACCATCCTGTTTCCCCACCACCATCCTGCCCCGCTCGCTCCATCCTGCCCCGCTGGCCACCATCCTGCCCCGCTCGCTCTAGCCTGCCCCGCTCACTCCATCCTGCCCCGCTCGCTACATCCTGCCCCGCTCGCTCAATCCTGCCCTCCCGCCACCATCCTGCCTCCCCACATCCTGCACCCCCCCGCCACCATCCTGCTCCTCCAGATCCATCCTGCCCCGCCGGCTCCATCCTGCCCCGCTCGCTCCATCCTGCCCTGCTCGCTCCATCCTGCCCCGCTAATTCCATCCTGCCCCGCTCACTCTCATCCTGCTCCGCTCACTCCATCCTGCCCCACTCGCCACCATCCTGCTCCCCCGCCAGCTCCCATTCTGCCCCCTGGCTCCATTCTGCCCAGCTCGCTCCATCCTGTGCCGCTCGCTCCATCCTGCCCCGCTCGCTCCATCCTGCCCCCAGCCACCATCCTGCCCCCCCGCCACCATCCTGCCCCACTCGCTTCATCCTGACCCGTTTGCCACCATCCTGCCCCTCCATCTTGCCCCCCCCACCATCATCCTGCTCCCCGGCTCCATCCTGCCCTGCTTGCTCCATCCTGGCCCGCTCAGTCCATCCTGCCCCACCCGCCACCAACCTGCTTCGTCGCTCCATCCTGCCCCGCTCGCCACCATCCTGCACCCCTTATCCTGCCCCCCCCATCCCCACCATCCTGCTCCTCCTGCTCCTCTGGCTCCATCCTGCCCCGCTCGCTCCATCCTGCCCCGCCGGCTTCATCCTGCCCCACCGGCTTCATCCTGCCCTGCTGGCTCCATCCTGCTCCCTCGCTCCATCTTGCCCCCGCACCACCAAGCTGTTCCCTGTCACCATCCTGCCCTGCTGGCTCCATCCTGCCCCCCCGCCACCATCCTGCCCCGCTCGCTCCATCTTAACCCGCTCGCCACCATCCTGCCCCCCCGCCACCATCCTGCTCCCCGGCTCCATCCTGCCCTGCTCGCTCCATCCTGCCCCGCTCGCCACCATCCTGACCTCCCCCCCCATCCTGCCCCCCCTCCCACCCCGCCACCATCTTGCTCCTCCGGCTCCATCCGGCTCCTCCGGCTCCATCTTGCCCCACTCGCTCCATCCTGCCCCGCTCGCTTCATTCTGCCCCGCCGGTTCCATCCTGCCCCACCGGCTCCATCCTGCCCCGCTCGACACCATTCGTGCCCCCCCTCACCACCATCCTGCCCCCGCCAGCTCCATCCTTCCCCACTCGCTCCATCCTGCCCCGCCGGTTCCATCCTGCCCCGCCGGCTCCATCCTACCCTGCTCGCTGCATCGTGCCCCTCTCGCCACCATCCTACTCCCCCGCCACTATCCTGCTCCCCCGCCGGCTCCATCCTGCCCCGCCGTCTTTATTCTGCCTCGCTCACTCCATCCTGCCACGCTCACTCCATCCTGCCCTCCGCCACCATCCTGTTCCCCCTCCACCATCTTGCCCCGCTCGCCTCCATCCTGCCCCCTGCCACCGTCCTGCCCCTCTCGCTCCATCCTGCCCTCCCGCCACTATCCTGCCCCCGCCACCATCCTGCCCCGATCGCTCCATCCTGCCCCGCTCACCACCATCCTGCCTCCCCCCCCCCGCCACCATCCTGCTTCTCGAGCTCCATCCTGCTCCTCGAGCTCCATTTTGCCCCGCACGCTCCATTCTGCCCCGCCGGCTTCATCCTGCCCCGCCAGCTCCATCCTGCCCCGCCGGCTCCATCCTGCCCCGCTCGATCCTGCCCCGCTCGCTCCATCCTGCTCCCCCGCCGGCTCCATTCTGCCCCCCCGGCTCCATTCTGCTCAGCTCGCTCCATCCTGCCCCACTTGCTCCATCCTGCTCCGCTCGCTCCATACTGCCCCCCACCACCTTCTTGCCCCCCCGCCACCATCCTGCCCCGCTCGCTCCATCCTGACCCGCTCACCACCATCCTGCCCCCTCCATACTGCTCCCATCCCGCCACCATCCTGCTCCCCGGCTCCATCCTGCTCCGCTCGCTCCATCCTGCCCGCTCGCTCCATCCTGCCCTGCTAGCTACCATCCTGCTTTGCTTGCTTCATCCTGCCCTGCTCACTCCATCCTGCCCTCCCGCCGCCATCCTGCTCCCCGCCACCATCCTGCCCACCCACCACCATCCTGCCCACCCACCACCATCCTGCCCCCGCCACCATCCTGCTCCTCCGGCTCCATCCTGTCCTGCTCTCTCCATCCTGCCCCGCTCGCCACCATCCTGCCCCGCTCGCTTCATCCTGCCTCGCGCGCTCCATTCTGCCACCCGCCACCATCGTGCCCAGCTCGCTCCATCCTGCCCTGCTCGCTCCATCCTGCCCACTCTCCACCATCCTGCCCTCCCCCCCATCCTGCCATTCCCCTATCCTGCCCCTCTGGCTCCATCCTGCTCCTCTGGCTCCATACTGCCCCGCCAGCTGCATCCTGCCCTGCCGGCTTCATCCTGCCCACCGGCTCCATCCTGCCCCACTGGCTCTATCTGCTCCGCTCGCTCATCCTGCCCCCCCGCCACTATCCTGCCCCCCGCCAACCTTCCTGCCCCCCCGCCAACCTTCCTGCCCCCCCGCCACTATCCTGCCCCCGCCACCATCCTGCTCCTCCGGCTCCAATTTGGCTCCATCCTGCCCTGCTCGCTCCATCCTGCCACGCTCGCCACCATCCTGCCCCCTCGCTCCGTCCTGCCCCCCACCACCATCCTGCCTTGCTCGCTCCATCCTACCCTGCTCGCTCCATCCTGCCCGCTTACCACCATCCTTGCCACCATCCTGCTCCTTTGGCTCCATCCTGGTCCTCCAGCTCCATCCTGCCCCGCTGGCTCCATCCTGCCCCGCCGGCTCCATCCTACCCCGCTCGACACCATCCTGCCCCCTTCGCCACCATCCTGCCCCCGCCAGCTCCATCCTGCCCTACTCGCTCCATTCTTTCCCGCCGGCTTCATCATGCCCCGCCGGCTCCATCCTGCCCCGCTCGCTGCATCCTGCCCCACTCGCCACCATCCTACTCCCCCCGCCCATCCTGCTCCCTGCCGGCTCCGTCCTGCACCGCCGGCTCCATTCTGCCGCTCACTCCATCCTGCCCCGCTCACTCCATCCTGCCCCCCCGCCACCATCCTGTTCCCCCGCCACCATCTGCCACACTCCCTCATCCTGCCCCGCTCGCCCATCCTGCCCCACCGCCACCATCCTGCCCTGCTCGCTCCATCCTGCCCCGCTCACTCCATCTTGCCCTCCCGCCACCATCCTGCCCCCGCCACCATCCTGCCCTGCTTATTCAATCCTGCCACCGCCACCATCCTGCTCCGCTCGCTCCATCCTGCCCCGCTCGCTCCATCCTGCCTCCCGCCTCCATCCTTCCCACTTGTTCCATCCTGCCTTGCTCACTCCATCCTGCCCCGTCACTCCATCCTGCCCCCCGCCACCATCCTGCCACACTCCCTCCATCCTGCCCTGCTCGCCACCATCCTGCCCCACCGCACCATCCTGCCCTGCTCGCTCCATCCTGCCCCCGCTCACTCCATCTGCCCTCCCGCCACCATCCTGCCCCCCGCCACCATCCTGCCCCGCCGGCTCCATCCTGCCCTGCTCATTCCATCCTGCCCCCGCCACCATCCTGCTCCGCTCGCTCCATCCTGCCCCGCTCGCTCCATCCTGCCTCCCCGCCTCCATCCTGCCCCGCTTGTTCCATCCTGCCCCGCTCACTCCATCCTGCCCCGCTCACTCCATCCTGCCCCCCTGGCTCCATCCTGCCTCGCCGGCCCATCCTGCCCACCTGGCTCCATCCTGCCCCCGCCTCCATCCTGCCCACTGGCTCCATCCTGCCCCGTCGGCTCCATCCTGCCCCCCTGGCTCCATCCTGCCCCGCTCGCTCCATCCCCCCGGCTCCATCCTGCCCCCTGGCTCCTCCTGCCCCGCCGGCTCCATCCTGCCCCACTCGCTCCATCCTGCCCCGCTCGCTCCATCCTGCCCCGCTCGCCACCAACCTGCCCCCCTGCCACCATCCTACTCTGCTCGCTCCATCCTGCCCCGCTCGCCACCATCCTGCCCCGCTCGCTTCATCCTGCCTCGCTCGCTTTATTCTGCCACTCCGCCACCATCGTGCCCACTCGCTCCATCCTGCCCGCTCGCTCCATCCTGCCCCACTCCCTACCATCCTGCCCTCCCTCCCATCCTGCCATTCCCCCTATCCTGCCCCCCACCCGCCACCATCCTGCTCCTCTGGCTCCATCCTGCTCCTCTGGCTCCATCCTGCCCCGCCGGCTGCATCCTGCCCTGCCGGCTTCATCCTGCCCCACCGGCTCCATCCTGCCCCCTGGCTCCATCCTGCCCCCTCGCTCATCCTGCCCCCCCGCCACCATCCTGCCCCCCCGCCAACCTTCCTGCCCCCCCACCATTCTGCTCCTCCGGCTCCAATTCGGCTCCGCTCGCTCCATCCTGCCCTGCTCGCTCCATCCTGCCACGCTCGCCACCATCCTGCCCCCTCCCTCCGTCCTGCCCCCCACCACCATCCTGCCTCGCTCGCTCCATCCTACCCTGCTCGCTCCATCCTGCCCCGCTTACCACCATCCTGCTCCTTTGGCTCCATCCTGGTCCTCCAGCTCCATCCTGCCCCTCTGGCTCCATCCTGCCCCGCCGCCTCCATCCTGCCCCGCCGGCTCCATCCTGTTCCGCCGGCTCCATCCTACCCCGCTCGACACCATCCTGCCCCCCTCCGCCACCATCCTGCCGCCGCCAGCTCCATCCTGCCCTACTCCCTCCATCCTGCCCCGCCGGCTCCATCATGCCCCGCCGGCTCCATCCTGCCCCGCTCGCTGCATCCTGCCCCGCTCGCCACCATCCTACTCCCCCGCCACCATCCTGCTCCCCTGCCGCCTCCGTCCTGCACCGCCGGCTCCATCCTGCCCCGCTCACTCCATCCTGCCCCCCCCGCCACCATCCTGTTCCCCCGCCACCATCCTGCCCCGCTCGCTCCATCCTGCCCTCCCGCCACCATCCTGCCCCCCGCCACCATCCTATCCCGCCGGCTCCATCCTGCCCTGCTCATTCCATCCTGCCCCCCGCCACCATCCTGCCTTGCTCGCCACCTTCCTGCCCCGGTCGCTCCATCCTGCCCCCCCGCCACCATCCTGCTCCGCTCGCTCCATCCTGCCCCGCTCGCTCCATCCTGCCTCCCCGCCTCCATCCTGCCCCGCTCGCTCCATTATGCCCTGCTCACTCCATCCTGCCCCCTGGCTCCATCCTGCCTCGTCGGCTCCATCCTGCCCCCCTGGCTCCATCCTGCCCCGCTCGCTCCATCCCCTCCTGGCTCCATCCTGCCCCCCTGGCTCCATCCTGCCCCGCCGGCTCTATCCTGCCCCTCCGGCTCCATCCTGCCCCTCTCGCTCCATCCTGCCCCGCTCGCTCCATCCTGCCCCGCTCGCCACCATCCTGCCCCCTGCCACCATCCTACCCTGCTCGCTCCATCCTGCCCCGCTTACCACCATCTTGCCCACCCCCTCCCACCCCGCCACCATCCTGCTCCTCCGGCTCCATCCTGCTCCTCCGGCTCCATTCTGCCCCACTCGCTGCATCCTGCCCCGCTGGCTCCATCCTGCCCCGCTGGCTCCATCCTGCCCCGCTGGCTCCATCCTGCCCTGCCGGCTTCATCCTGTTTTGCCGGCTCCATCCTGTCCCGCTCGACACCATCCTGCCCCCCCTCGCCACCATCCTGCCCTCGCCAGCTCCATCCTGCCCTACTCGCTCCATCCTGCCCCGCCAAGCTCCATCATGCCCCGCCGGCTCCATCCTGCCCCGCTCGCTGCATCCTGCCCCACTCGCCACCATCCTACTCCCCCGCCACCATCCTGCTTCCCCGTCGGCTCCGTCCTGCCCCGCTGGCTACATTCTGCCCCGCTCCATCCTGCCCCCCTGCCACCATCCTGTTCCCCCGCAACCATCCTGCCCCGCTTGCTCCATCCTGCCCCGCTCGCCACCATCCTGCCCCCACCACCGCCACCCCCATCCTGCCCTGCTCGCTCCATCTGCCTCCGCTACTCGCTCCATTCTCTGCCCGCTCCACCGCCTAGTCCATCCTGCCCCCCGCCACCATCCTGCCTTGCTCGCCACCATCCTGCCCTGCTCGCTCCATCCTGCCCCCCCACCACCATCCTGCCCTGCTCGCTCCATCCTGCCCCCCCGCCACCATCCTGCTCCGCTCGCTCCATCCTGCCCCGCTTGCTCCTACCTGCCCCACCGCCACCATCCTGTCCCGCTCGCTCCATCCTGCCCCCCTGGCTCCATCCTGCCTCGCCGGCTCCATCCTGTCCCCCTGGCTCCATCCTGCCCCGCCGGCTCCATCTGCCCCCCAGGCTCCATCCTGCCCCGCTCGCTCTATCCCCCCCAGGCTCCATCCTTCCCCCTGGCTCCATCCTGCCCCGCCGGCTCCATCCTGCCCCCCAGGCTCCATCCTGCCCCGCTCGCTCTATCCCCCCCAGGCTCCATCCTTCCCCCTGGCTCCATCTTGCCCCCCTGGCTCCATCCTGCCCCGCCGGCTCCATCCTGCCCCCCTGGCTCCATCCTGCCCCCCTGGCTCCATCCTGCCCCGCTCGCTCCATCCTGCCCCACCGCCACCATCCTGCCCCGCTCGCTCCATCCTGCCCCGCTCGCTCCATCCTGCCCCCCACCACCATTCTGCCCCACTCGCTCCATCCTGCCCTGCTCGCTCCATCCTGCCCCACTCGCACCATCCTGCCCCGCCGGCTCCATCCTGCCCCCACCTCCGCCACTATCCTGCTCCTCCGGCTCCATCCTGCTCCTCAGTCTCCATCCTGCCCCCCCAGCTCCGTCCTGCCCTTCCCCCGGGTCCATCCTGCCCCCCCACTTCATCCTGCCCCGCTCGCTCCATCCTGCCACCCTTCCACCCCTCATCACCATCCTGCCACCCCTCCACCCCCCATCACCATCCTGCCCCCCTGGCAGTTAGCGGTCATGTGACCGATCAGCTGATCGGTTTCCCAGGCAACGACGGGTCCTAAAGGCCTGTAGGACGTAGAAGACGGAGGTGGAGCGAGGCGGCGGACAGGTGAGTATCCTCACTGAGGATTTTTTTATTTTACTGTGGAGGAGCGAGGGGGAGCGGAGTATCGCCATATACCATAGTGCTGCTATACATGTACTATAATGTACCGCCATATACTATAGTGCTGCTATACATGTGCTGTAATGTATCGCCATATACCATAGTGCTGCTATACATGTGCTGTAATGTATCGCCATATACTATAGCGCTGCTATACATGTAAGTAATGTACCGCCATAAACCATAGCGCTGCTATACATGTACTGTAATGTACCGCCATATACCATAGCGCCGCTATACATGTGCTGTAATGTACCGCCATATACTATAGCGCTGCTATACATGTACTGTAATGTACCGCCATATACCATAGCGCCGCTATACATGTACTGTAATGTACCGCCATATACTATAGCACTGCTATACATGTACTATAATGTACTGCCATATACTGTAGCGCCGCTATACATGTACTGTAATGTAGCGCCAAATGCTATAGCGCTGCTATACATGTAATGTAATGTATCAATCCAAGAAGCGATGAGTGTTCTGGGAATCTTGACAGAAGGAGTCAAGTCCATTCCAGGGCACTGCAGTACTCCATCCTGGCAGTGATGGACAAACACCAGTATGGTCTGGACAGGGAGATATTCTCTGTTCACAGAGGCCCGGGACTCCCTACATTGGGGGCTCGACCAGAACAATATACGGGCTGGAGTTTAATGGACCTCGGGGCCTTGTTGGCTAGTAACCACAGACACAAGCCTCTCCGGAGGGAGAGCTCGAGTGGGGAATCATTATCTTCAGGGGCCTTGGTTCACTACGTTCAGACCCGATCATTGAATTTCTGGGAATTATAGGCAAGTTGGGAAGCCCTTAGGAGAAGTCGAGCTGTCCTGACGGACAGATAGATGAAGATACTCCAGCCAACATCACTGCAGTCTCCTTCATCAGACATCAGGGCGACCAAGGCATCCGATGTTCGAGTCTTTGGCCAACACGTTGTTCCTGGACATGGGACACATTGCGAGTTCCATCTCAGCGGTTCAACTTCGGGGATCCGAAATTCGAGAAGTAGACTACCTCAACAGGCGTCAGATGACGGCTCTGGAATGGGTACTGAACACGGGAGTGTTCCAGCAACTGACTCACAGATGGGGTCAACTTCGCCTAGATCTGTGTGCGTCCAGGACAAACACAAAGAAGTCTTCTTTCTTCTCTCTCAGGAGTTCATCCTCTGGCAGTGGACGCTTTCTCACAGAATTGGGGAAACGGCTTAACATATGCCTTCCCAACTACTCCCCTCGTTCCAGGGGTCCTGCGAGAACGTCGGGAAGACTGGGAGTCAGTCATAACAGTTGTCCCTTACTGGCTAAGGTGGAGTTGGTTCTCCCTTATCTGACATTGGAGGACCCAATCTTTCCTATCAATTGAGGGAAGATCTGACGCACGGTTCGCTGTTTCATCAGAATCTTCAACAACTCCAGCTTTCGGCCTGGCTTCTGATGGGGAGATCCTATAGACCGATAATGGGATCCAGCCTATGCAGGCTAGTAGAAAACCTGTCGCTCAGGCTATATATCACAAGGCCTGGAAGACCTTCTGTTTGTTTCACAATACGGTGGACACCTCTCACCTGGACATTCAGAGGATACTTGATTTCTTCAAGTGGGATTTGACACAGTTCTAAGTCCACGTACCTTGAAGGTACAGATGGCGGCACTAAGTGCTTTCTTCGACACATCCTTGGATACTCCGATTTGTATAGGCAGTCCAGAGACTTTGACTTGCCCAGAGACTTTATTCCCCTCTGTGGGATCTGAATCTTGTCCTGAGAGTCCTTTGCAATCCGTTATTCGCATCGGTTAGGGAATTGGACATAAAGAACTTAACTTTGGCAGCAGTCTTCCTGGTGGCTATCACCATGGCTAAACGGTTGGGTGAGATCCAGGCTCTCTCTGTGGTCGTGCCATATATGCAGATACGAAATGATTGTATCATTCTCATACTAGATCCAAGTGTCTCCCCGACAGCCGTGTCATCGCTGACTTTCCTCCAAGAAGTGGTTCTTCCTTCATTCTGCAACAACCCTACGGCTCCGGAGGAAGAGAACATTCACCATCTCCATGTCCGCAGTGCATTCCTGGCCTATGTGGAAGCCACTCGGGACTGGAGTTTAAATTCTCATCTTTTCATGCACTTTGGGGGTAACAATGGAGGCAAAATCGCTTCGACACCATCCTTAGCTAGATGCAATAGGTTCATGATTCATGTAGCGTATCTTTCAGAAGGGGGGTCCTCCTGAAATTTTCAATGCATATTCTACCAGAGCAGTTTCCACGTCAGGGGCTACTGGAGCAGGTGCTACCATTGAACAGATTGTGCTGCAGCCTCCTAGTCAGGCTATACTACATTTTGCAGACACTACAAATTGGATATTCTCTAACAACAGAGAGCTATTTTTAGTCAGCAGATGCTTCAGGTAATTGTCCCCACCCTAAGCTATGAGTTCTTGGGTATACTCCTATGGTGCTGGCATGGGGATGTACTGGAAAACCGGAATTAGTCTTACTGGTAACGATGTTTCCAGGAGTCCACATGACAGCACCCTTATTTCCCTCCCTAATGTTCTGCTGTATGTGAATTTAACATGTATGACGTTACTAGAATAACATTGTGTTGTACCCGATGTAAGGAAAAATAGGTGTATAACGGTCCGCGCTGCTGTGTCACAAAGTCACGGAGAAGACGGTGCTTCAGTAAAACATCCTTTATTCTTCCTGTCCTACGCGTTTCGAAGCCACCTCTGAGCTCCTTCCTCCCTGAGGAAGGAGCTCAGAGGTGGCTTCGAAACGCGTAGGACAGGAAGAATAAAGGATGTTTTACTGAAGCACCGTCTTCTCCGTGACTTTGTGACACAGCAGCGCGGACCGTTATACACCTTTTTTTCCTTACATCTGATACCAGTGTTCCACGTCCTGTGGTAGGTGGAGGTCCAGCAGCAGCTGCATTTCTCGCGCTCCAGCCGGTTGTGGGTTTGCACAACCCGACAAGGTGAGTGGATTTACACTTCACCTTTTTCCAAAAAGTGTCATCATTGATAGGGCACTATTCTGCGCCTCGTTGTGTCTCCTTGTGTTTACATTGTGTTGTACCCTGCCAATGTGGTTCTTGGAAAATCATTGAGTAGGTGGGGTTAGGGGAGGGTTTTTAACCTCTTGTGTTTCCTGTCCCTACAGAAGGATATGGGATTACTAATCCTATGGTGCTGTCATGTGGACTCCTGGAAACATTTTTACTGGTAAGACTAACTTCATTTTTTGTGTGAAGAATCAACAAGTGGGACACAATTGTGAAGTGAAACGAAATTTATTGGATATTTTGAACTTTTTTAACAAATAAAAAACAGAAAAGTGGGGCGTGCAATATTATTCGGCCCCCTTGAGTTAATGCTTTGTAGCGCCACCTTTTGCTGCGATTACAGCTGCAAGTCGCTTGGGGTATATCTCTATCAGTTTTGCACATCGAGAGACTGAAATTCTTGCCCATTCTTCCTTGCAAAACAGCTCGAGCTCAGTGTAGTTGGATGGAGAGCGTTTGTGAACAGCAGTTTTCAGCTCTTTCCACAGATTCTTGATTGGATTCAGGTCTGGACTTTGACTTGGCCATTCTAACACCTGGATATGTTTGTTTATTTTTTTTTTTTTCAGGTGAATAAAGGGTCTGTTTTTATTCAGAGCCCATGTGGCACGACGTTTCGGTGCACTAGGCACCTTTCTCAAGTACAAAGTGCAGGCATTCACAGTGGGTTTATATAGCTCACAAATTTACATAATTAACATTAATTCTTTAAGACAATAACGATAAAACATCCATAAAATCATTATTGATTTGTGTACAAACAAACTGACACATACACATACAAAGCGCAACCACACAGGTGCCACCAGTGCATACAAAAGTGCTGCGCCGCTGCAACAAAAGACCCCATTCCCCCAACAAGGCGCAGACCCATCACAAGTGCACCCGTGCGAAAACAAGAACACCAGCACCAGTACAACACATGGGACTCACACACACAGCAACGCTGCACAAACAAAGCTGTCCCCACCAGCCCCCACCCCCCCACCGCGACACGCGACCCCAGCCCTGCACCCCACCGGCCGAGACCACCGCCCTCCACCACCGGACACGGCCGCGCATGCCCAGTGCAACCCACTCCACCCAGGCCCCACACCGAGCACGCCCAGAACCACCGAAGCCCCACACGCCACCCCGGAAGTGGGCAAACACCGCCCACAAAGCGGTGCACATGCCCTCTCCATAGGGAAACGACATACAACTCATAACAATAGGCTTGCAACCTCTATTCCCCTCCCCAGGCACCACCACCAGACCACATATTAGAGTATATCCCAAACTTGACAACTCCACACAGTTCAACTAGCCACATACAGTTAGGGCCAGAAATATTTGGACAGTGACACAAGTTTTGTTATTTTAGCTGTTTACAAAAACATGTTCAGAAATACAATTATATATATAATATGGGCTGAAAGTGCACACTCCCAGCTGCAATATGAGAGTTTCCACATCCAAATCGGAGAAAGGGTTTAGGAATCATAGCTCTGTAATGCATAGCCTCCTCTTTTTCAAGGGACTAAAAGTAATTGGACAATGGACTCTAAGGGCTGCAATTAACTCTGAAGGCGTCTCCCTCGTTAACCTGTAATCAATGAAGTAGTTAAAAGGTCAGGGGTGGATTCCAGGTGTGTGGTTTTGCATTTGGAAGCTGTTGCTGTGACCAGACAACATGCGGTCAAAGGAACTCTCAATTGAGGTGAAGCAGAACAACCTGAGGCTGAAAATAAAGAAAAAATCCATCAGAGAGATAGCAGACATGCTTGGAGTAGCAAAATCAACAGTTGGGTACACTCTGAGAAAAAAGGAATTGACTGGTGAGCTTGGGAACTGTAAAAGGCCTGGGCGTCCACGGATGACAACAGTGGTGGATGATCGCCGCATACTTTATTTGGTGAAGAAGAACCCGTTCACAACATCAACTGAAGTCCAGAACACTCTCAGTGAAGTAGGTGTATCTGTCTCTAAGTCAACAGTAAAGAGAAGACTCCATGACAGTAAATACAAAGGGTTCACATCTAGATGCAAACCATTCATCTATTCCAAAAATAGACAGGCCAGAGTTAAATTTGCTGAAAAACACCTCAAGAAGCCAGCTCAGTTCTGGAAGAGTATTCTATGGACAGATGAGACAAAGATCAACCTGTACCAGAATGATGGGAAGAAAAAAGTTTGGAGAAGAAAGGGAACGGCACATTATCCAAGGCACACCACATAATCTGTAAAACATGGTGGAGGCAACGTGATGGCATGGGCATGCATGGCTTTCAATGGCACTGGGTCACTTGTGTTTATTGATGACATAACAGCAGACAAGAGTAGCCGGATGAATTCTGAAGTGTACCGGGATATACTTTCAGCCCAGATTCAGCCAAATGCTGCAAAATTGATTGGACGGCGCTTCATAGTACAGATGGACAATGACCCCAAGCATACAGCCAAAGCTACCCAGGAGTTCATGAGTGCAAAAAAGTGGAACATTCTGCAATAGCCAAGTCAATCACCAGATCTTAACCCAATTGAGCATGCATTTCACTTGCTCAAATCCAGACTTAAGACGGAAAGACCCACAAACAAGCAAGACCTGACGGCTGTAAAGGCCTGGCAAAGCGTTTGGTGACGTCCATGGGTTCCAGACTTAAGGCAGTGATTGCCTCCAAAGGATTCGCAACAAAATATTGAAAATAAAAATATTTTGTTTGGGTTATGTTTATTTGTCCAATTACTTTTGACCTCCTAAAATGTGGAGTGTTTGTAAAGAAATGTGTACAATTCCTACATTTTCTATCAGATATTTTTGTTCAACCCTTCAAATTAAATGTTACAATCTGCACTTGAATTCTGTTGTAGAGGTTTCATTTCAAATCCAATGTGGTGGCATGCAGAGCCCAACTCGCGAAAATTGTGTCACTGTCCAAATATTTCTGGCCCTAACTGTATACATCCCACAATGTCAATCCCACCGCTGCAAGGATCCCCCCAGGCGCAGACTGCAGGCGGCCCCCCACACAGACCCCCCCCACTGTCCAAGCCAATGCCGCAAGCCAATGCTGCAACAGACAAACACACATGCATAAAAAACTCATACATATGTAACGTTAAAAAAAAATTTACCTGACATAAAAAATGCACAATTCAGCCGATGGATCGCAACCTGGTCACTCCACAGGGGCCCCGTGGCCCACAATCAATTCACACTGCATGGACTCTAAAGTCCACATCCAAGCCACCCGGCCTCAACGTCTGCAGCCCACAAATCCACTCCATCTCTAGTTCCTCCAAAACACCCACCCCACTGCCCCCCCGTCCGCTCCCCAAACCCGGTCCACGACTCCAAACTCAAGACCATCCCCAGCATGTCCCGCATCCAAAAAATGCCCGGGAATCGGCAAGCTCCTCTGCCCCTGCCCCATGGAACTCCTGTGCAACGCAAATCCAGCTCCAAAGCCGCACGCTGCTTCCCCCACGCACCACAGGCCACACGGGCACCGCAACCGGCACACCACGCACCCACCACGACAAGCGAGACAGTGCCTGACCCCACGTGTGACCCGGGCACGTGGACCGGCAAAACCAGAACCCCCCAGCACAGCTGCGCAGCACACACAGCCCAAACAGGGAAAGCAACCCCCCCCCCGACCCACACCAGAGAGGAATGCCTGCTCCCCCCCCCCAGTGGTCAACAATCCGAGTGCACCAATCTGTCCCCCAAGCACCCACTCTTTCTATATGAGAATAGGAAGACCAATTGGATCAGGATCTAAATACGATGTGTAAAAAGTTCACAGATAGGGGTTACCCTAAGGCACTTGTACAAAAACAGTGCAATAGGGTAAAGGAGATTGAAAGGGATACCCTTCTTTACACAAAACAGAAACAAAAGAAACTAGATAGGGTTCCTATGGTGATGACTTACTCTGAAGGTAGTAATAAAGTTGCGAATATTATTCGTAGACACTGGTCCACTTTGCAAAAAGGAATGCCAGAAATAGAAGAATTCAAAACCCCCCCCGCTATTCTCATATAGAAAAAGCAAGTGCTCAAAAGACAGACTGGCACACCCAGACCGCGGACCACCGAAAGGAAAAAAACAGACACCCCTCTCCGGCACGAGCCGGAAGGGCCGCCCCCACCCCCGCCCGAGCTGTGCACACTGCACAGCCACGCCAAAAGGCTCCAGCTCCACCAATCCACGCACCCAGGCCACACACAAAACCAGGCACCATCCCACCCGCCACAGCGAACACGCAGTGCACCAACCGCAGCGCCCACGCGGCCCGCGGGGGAAACAACGCGCAGCCCCAAAACCAGGCCTGCACCATACAAGAGTTCCAAAAGGCAAAAACAAAAAAACTCACCGATTCCCAAACACCCCCCGGATGCAGGACACACCGAGGACGATCCCAAGTCCAGAATCACAGACCAGACCCCAAAGAACAGACGAGGGGGCAACAGGGCAAGTGCTACAAAAAAAACAGAAATGGAATGGACCTACAAGCCGCAGACACCAAGGCCAGGTGGCCCAAATGTGGACCCCAAAATCCACACAACGCAAATCAACCATAGGCCACAAAACCCCCATAGAACAACCAGGCCACGATCCATCAGCTGAACTGCGCACCTTCTACATCAAAAAACTTCCCTTTAACATTACATATGTATGAGTTCTCTATGCATGTACATCCATCCACCACAGCACCAACCTGCAGAATCAACCTGGACAGCGGGAAAATCCATGCAAAGGACCACCCACAGTCCACGCCCGGGAAAATCCCCACAGCGGCAAAACCAACACCATGGGATGCATACACAGCCAACCGAACCGCACAAGCCATCAAATTTGGGATATACTCCAATATACAGTCCAACAATGACACCTGGGGAAAGGAACAAAGGCCACAAACCCACCACCATGAGCCACATATCGTTTCCCCACAAAGAAAACACACACACCGCCCCGCAGGCAACGTCCACCCACCTCCAAAACGGCGCACGAGGCCCCGGTGGCTCCGAGCACGCCCAGCGCGAAGCCCGGGCGGAACAGGCCACACCGAGCATGCACGGCCGCACCCAACAGCAGAGGGCGGCGATCCGGCTAACGAGGCACAGAGCTGGAACCATACGCACAACGAGGAAACAGAGGCCAATGGAGACAGCCCCGCCCGCACAACGCCACCGTGCATGCGAGTCCCACATGCCACACCAATGCCAATGCTCTCACCCTTACACAGGTGCACCCGTGACCAAATCTGCACCTCACCAAGGGAACGAAGTCCTCCACCACAGCAACGCAGCACCTCCACATGCACCAACAGCACCCACGTGACTGCACTCCACATATATACATGTCAGTCCACCCGCACACAAATCAACAATGACTTTTTTTTTATTTATTTATTTTTTTTAAATTTTATTTTTATTGGAGCAAAGGTCATACAATATGCATATGCTAGGTTGCCAAATTTCAGGTTGGTGGTTTGGTTGCGCAGGACCGACCTTGATGGTACAGTTTTAACGTTGCATTGATTTCTCTGTGAATTTGTACCTTGCTGGGAGATGAATCCCATATTGTGGTTTCATGGAGTATTGGCATAGGTGAAGGGGGGGTGGTCGGCATGTATGCAGTGGATACCTTTGGTTTACTGGGTTCATCGTATGTAGGGTACTGATTTGTGTTGGGGTCGGGCTTTGGCTTGATCTGGTGGATTCGATGACCAATTGGTGTCTGCCGGGGTGGCTAGTGTTGGGGCCTGTGGGGGTAGTTGACCTTATGTGGGATGGGGACTTCAGGTGGGTTGGGGGTGTCGAGGAGGGCTGGAGGGGTGGGTTGGGTGTACGTGCGATGAGGAATTTGAGGGGACTGGGGGAGGTGGGTGACAGGGAGGTTACTGCCGTTGCAGGGGGGGGTATGTCTGGGGTGCTGGATCGCTGGGGTTGTCTGGCCTGGGTTGTCTATGTGAGTAATCTTGAGGAGTCGGGGGAGTCCCAGTACGTGATCCATTCCACCCAGACTGTATTGAAGTGGTCCAATGTTCCCGCGCTCTCGGCCGCCAGCTCCTCCATCCTGAATATATCCATCATCTCTGTGTACCATTCCGCCAGGGAAGGTTGTTGTGTGGATTTCCAGTGTCTGGGGATGACGGACCGGGCCGCCGAGAGGCAGAACCGTAGGATGTCTTTTTTGATGGATTTAGTGTTCCCGGGATATATTGACAGCAGGGCCATTTCCAGTGTGCCAACTAGTTGTTTCCCTGTTATACGGCTGTAGGCGCGAAATACTCCCTCCCAGAAGCTCTGGATTGCTGGCCATTCCCACCACACGTGGAGCATAGTGCCAGAGTCTATATTGCAGCACCAGCATTTCTCTGAGATCGAGGGGAAGATAGTGTGTAGTCTGGCTGGGTAGCGGTACCATCTGAATAGTACCTTGTAGTTTCTTTCTTGGGCTGCACATGTGTTTGCCATTGTACGGGTGAATAGGAAGCTTTTCTGCCAGTCTGCTGTAGATAGATTTCTCCCCATCTCCTTCTCCCAGGCCAACTGGTAGGGTCGTCTACCGTTCGCCTTTTCTCTTATGGTGGTGTGGTAGATTTCAGAGACTGTGTGTATGGGAGGGGAGTTCCTTTGGAACAGTTCCTCCATGGGGGAGGGGAGGGGTCTGAGTTCAGCAGATTGGGCTGCTGAGGTGAGGTAGGATCGGAGCTGGAGGTACTCATACCAGCGTATTGGCTGGGATGATGTGTGGCTTTGTAGTGCCTCGAAGGTGGGTATTTCGCCTTGGTGTAGTATCTGCCCCAGGCGTGTGTCTTCCTCTCTTGTCCAGCATAGGTAGGAGTTCCTGTTCGTCCCTGGTGGGAAAGCTGGGTTTGAGAAGAGGGGGGTGAGTGGGCTTGTTGTCCTACCTACTGGGGATCCCTTGACGTATGACTGCCAGGTTTTTAATGTGCTTTTAGTAAGGTCGTACGGGGTGCCGATCTGTTTTAGGTCTAGGGGGTCTATCCAGGGGAGGTAATGTAGCGGTGTGGTTATGTTTTCCTGTTCCAGGGCTACCCATTGCTTGGTTTGGGATTTGTATTGCCAGTCGAGTAGTCGTGTCATCGAAGTTGCGAGGAAGTAGTTGTAGAAGTCGGGAAGTCCCGTTCCGCCTAAGTCTGTTGGGGCTGTCAAGGTCTTCGTGCTCACTCTAGGTCTCCCTCCCTTCCATATGAACTTCCCTGTGGCAGTTTGGAGTTTAGTGAAGAAGTTCCTGCGTGGGCGTATTGGGATTGTTTGGAAGACGTATAGGATGCGGGGGAGTATGTCCATCTTCATGACATTCATCCTCCCCATCCAGGACAACTGGAGAGTGCTATAGGTGGATGTTCGTGTTTCAAGTTGGGATAGGAGTGGTTGGTAGTTGAGTGCGAAGAGTTTTGATGGGTCGGACGGGATGTGTACCCCTAGGTATTTGATGGATTCTGCTTTCCACTTGAAAGGGAAGTTTGATTCCAGGGCATGGACTTCCTTTAGGGGTAAGGTTATGTTTAGTGCCTCTGATTTTGTGTAATTGATTTTGAAATTGCTCAGGGAGCCGAAGGTCTCAAATTCCTTCAGTATTGACGGAATCGAGATCCTTGGTTGGGAAATGTACAGAAGTAGGTCATCTGCGAACATTGCCAGCTTATAGTGAGATGTGTCTGTCTGTAGGCCGTGTATGTCGTCGTTTCCCCTGATGGCGTTGGCTAGGTGTTCCATAACTAATACATAGATGAGGGGTGAGAGTGGGCATCCCTGCCTGGTCCCATTTCTGATGTTTAACGGGGCTGAAAGGGCGCCGTTTACCCTTACCCTGGCGGAGGGGGTAGAGTACAGGGATAGAATTTTGCGTAGGAATTTGGGGCCTAGGCCGATCTACACTAGTGTCTCCTTCATGAAGCCCCAGTGGACCCTGTCGAAGGCCTTTTCTGCATCAACCGATAAGAGGCTGAGGGGTATGTTGAGTGCTCTGGCTTTGTTGATCAGGAGCAAGGTCTTAATGGTATTGTCTCTAGCTTCCCGGCCTTTGACAAAACCCACCTGGTCCATTTTGATGATGGGGGGGAGTAGGGGCGCCAGTCGGTCAGCTAGGATCTTGGAGTAAAGCTTTATGTCTACGTTTAGGAGAGAGATTGGTCTATTAGCAGTCACTGTGGGGTCTCGCCCGGGTTTGGGGAGGATGCTTATGTGTGCTTGTAGTGATTGGGGGGTAAAGTCGGAGCCATCTGAGATGGAGTTGAAGGTCGCCCTCAACTGAGGTGTCAGTTGGGCTTGGAGTGTTTTGTAGAAGGTCGGGGTGAATCCGTCTGGGCCTGGGCACTTGGATGTTGGGGTGGATTTTATGGCCGCCTGGATCTCCTGCTCAGTTATCTCTGCTTCTAGTGCCTTGATGTCTGCTTCACCTAAGGCAGGGAGTGTCGTGGATGTTACATAGTCATGTATTTTCCGTTGTAATTTGTCTGGTGCCATGTCTGAGAACTTCCATTTCAGGTTGTATAAGTTTTCGTAGTATGTCCGGAATGTCTCTAGGATTTCAGAGGGGTTGTATGTGTCTGACCCTTTGGTGGTCCTGATTTTGGGAACATATGTGTGGTTCGTCCTTGGGTGGAGTAGGCGTGCCAGGGGGCGGCCGCATTTGTTGGATACCCTGTAATAGTAGCTTTTGTTTTTTTCTGTTTGTCTCTTAAAGGTTTGGTTTAATATTCCCTTGAGTTCCTGCCGTTTTAGCGTGAGCTCACCGTAAGTCTGGCGTGCCAGTGTCCGTTTGTGGGCTGTCTCTAAGCTGTGGATTTGGGATAGAAGGTCGTTGATTTTTTCAGTTCTATTTCTCTTGAGTCGGGCCCCGTGTTTTATGAGCGTTCCTCTCAGGCAACATTTCAGGGCTTCTCATTTGATGGGCTGTGTGGTTGTGTCATGTTTGTGGACCTGGGTGAATGTCTCTATGTCTTTTTTCAGCTCCGTCAGGCAAGTGTTGTCCTTCAGGAGGTTGCTGTTGAGTCTCCAGGTCCATGGTCTTTGAGAGGTGTCTGGTAGTGTCAGGGTCAAAAATGTTGGGGCATGATCTGATAGGATGGTGTCCCCAATGTGGGCCGTGGGGTTCCAGGCTAGTGTACCATGACTCGCCAGGAACATGTCGATGCAACTGTAAGAGTTGTGTACATGGGAATAGTATGTGTAATCTTTCGTTTGGGGAATAAGAATCCACCATATGTCGATGAGTTGGAGGGTGTGGAGCAGTTTTTTGAAGGCCCTTAGTCGTGTGTTGGGGATGGCGCTCTTACCTGACGTGGAGTCTATGGTGGGGTCTAGGGTGAAGTTGAAGTCGCCTCCTATTATCGTTGTCCCGTCGGCGAATTCAGCGAGATGGAGTAGGAGCGCCCTACCAACCTTGGTTTGGTCCCTGTTAGGTAGGTACCAGTTGACTACAGTCAGGGTAGAGTTGGCTATACGTATCTTGAGGAAAATGTAACGTCCTCCTGGGTCAAGTTGGGAGTCGACTATTGTATGGGTCAGGTTTTTGTGGATTGCCACTGATACACCCCTCGATCTGGATTCGCTGCTGGCGCTGTGTAGCCACACTGGGTAGTATTTGTTTTTGAGGTTTGGTATAGAGCCGGTTTTAAAGTGGGTCTCCTGGAGTAGCACTATCTGTGTCCGCTGCTTATGCATATCGTAGAGGATCTGGGAGCGTTTTTGGGGGGTGTTAAAACCTCTCACATTGAGGGTCCCGATTTTTAGGTTGGCCATGTTGTGATGTGTCTCCTGGGGAAGCTTACGCGTAGTTTGGGTTGGGCACGGCCTTTGTGGTGTCTGGGGTAGGCAGTCGGGGGGGTGGGATCAAATGTATAGGGTTGGTAAGGGCGGGGGGATGGTGGGAATGGGTGTGTGGGGGGGGGTGTGTGTGGTGTCTCTAGGGGGTTGGGGGGTTTGTGTGTGCAGCTGGTCCCGGGTACCGGTGTCAGCTAGGTGCGTGGTGTAGGAATGTATGTTTCCCCGCCTGTCTGCGGTGAGTGGGTCCTACTTGGGGTGTGGCCTTTCCAAGCTGATCGGGAGCTCCCCTCGCCTGAGCCTTTAATATGTATGTGGTGTAGCAACATAACAAAAGATAAACAAAATAAAATAAATCATCTAGGTACTGATATACAAAGCATGGCTAGGTATAAAAGACAAGGGACAGAGAAATAAAAACAATAAAAACACAATATAAAAGCACAATAAAGCAACATCGACTGTAGTTAATAACAGAGAGGGATAATTCGGGAGAGATGGGATGAAAGCGTTTTTAAGGGGAGGGGTAAGAGAAGACATATCGGTATAGGAGGGGAGAGGAGGAAGAAAAAAAAAAAAAGGAAAGGAAAAAAGGGGGGGGGAGGGGAGAGGGGGAGGAAAGAAGGGGGAGGGGGGAACATGGGGGAGGGACAGTATGTACATAGGAACCTAAACCGTGGAGAGGTGGGTGGTGGTAGCTTATTTAAAAGAGGGGGGAGGGGCTGGGTGGACAGGTGGGGCGGTGTGGGGGAAGGGAGAGAGGGAGGGAGAAGGGAGAAAAGGTGGGGGAGAAATAGGGAAGTTAGAGGAATGATGGGGGAAAGGGGGAGGACGTGGAGGGAGGGGGCAGAGGGGGAAATAGGGAAGGATAGATAAAGTGGGGGGGGAAGAGAAGGGAGTGGGGGAAGTAAACATGCATCACGTGGACAGCAACCTCTACTGTGGTTAAGAGCACATGGGAGGGTAGATCAGTGGGGGATCGAAGCACCCTAAGAGGGGTGGGGGGTTCAGCAGTTGGGACAGCGAGCAAAGGGAACATAAGTCCCATAACCATAAAGAAAGCAAATAAAAGGAGAATAAAAACACACTCACACAAAAAAAAAAAAAATAGGGGACAAAAACAAAAAGCAAAAAAACATAATAATAAATAATAATAAAAAAAATAATAAAAAAAAATAATAAAATGGACAAAAAACGAAAACGAAGGGATGGGGGAGGGAGGGCAAAACAGAAATGAGCTGAGGGTAAAGTTTGTTTACGTCTCCGGTGCTGGGTGTTGAATCCCTTGTGTCGGGTGTCCGTGTTCGGTTGCCTGTCCAGTTTTGTGGGCCTTGTTTCGGGCCGGGTTCCCTCTTGGTATTAGATTAGGTGGCGGCCTGGGGGTTGACCCGTGCCGGGGCGGTTGGGGTCCCTCCCTTTTGATCCCTGTCTGCTGGTGCTTCCTCCCCTCCCTCTCCATATTCCTTGTTCCTTTAGCGCTGGGGGCATTTCTCCCAGGCTGGGCATTCCTGGCCAGTCTGTGGTGTTAATGGTAACCGCCTGGATCCCTAGGTGTTCCAGGAATGTGGGGATGTCTCTTGGGTGGGAGGCATAGAATGATTGCCCGTCCCTGCGTACTTGGAGGTGAAAGGGGAAGCCCCATGAGTAGGGGATGTTTTTGTTGCGGAGAGCCTCCAGTAGTGGTCTAAGGGCCCTGCGTTTTTGTAGTGTGCGTCGGGACAGGTCTGGCATTAGTTGGATCGGGTGGCCCTTGAAAGATAGAGTCTCGTGGGATCGGGCTCTGGCCAGTATATCTTCTTTGGCTCTGAAATTGTGGATCCTGCAGACAATGTCCCTGGGCCTGCCGCCTTGTGGTGGGGGTGGTGCTAATGATCTGTGGGCTCTGTCTAACTCAAGTGGGGTGTTTTCTGGTTTATTGCGTATGAAGTTGAGGAACCCGCGGAGGGTGGGGTCTAGGTCTTTTGTTGATATGGACTCAGGGAGTCCACGGACCCTGATATTGTTCCACTTATCGCGGTTCTTTAGGTCTTCCATCAGGTCAAGCATTTGGTCAAAGTTGGTTGATACATAGTAACATAGTAACATAGTTTTTAAGGTTGAAGGAAGACTTTAAGTCCATCTAGTTCAACCCATAGCCTAACATGTTGATCCAGAGGAAGGCAAAAAAAAACCCATGTGGCAACACTAATCTCCACATTGGGGGAAAAAATTCCTTCCTGACTCCAGATACGGCAATCAGACTAATTCCCTGGATCAACGCCCTATCAAAGAATCTAGTATATATAACTGGTAATGTTATAGTTTTCAAGAAAGGCATCCAGGCCCTTCTTAAATGTTAGTAGTGACTCACTCATTACAACATCATGTGGCAGAGAGTTCCATAGTCTCACTGCTCTTACAGTAAAGAATCCGCGTCTGTGATTATGATTAAACCTTCTTCCCTCCAGACGTAGAGGATGCCCCCTTGTCCCGGTCTCAGGCCTAAGAGTAAAGAGATCATTAGAAAGGTCTCTGTACTGCCCCCTCATATATTTATACATTACTAGTAAAAAGGCCCGATGCAATTGCATCGGGAGAGCGGTGAAATAAATTGTGTGTATACAGGCGGGTTAGTGGGTAGCAGAGTATACAGAGGGCTCTGTGGGTAGCAGAGTATACAGGCGGGTCTGTGGGTAGCAGAGTATACAGGAGGGTCTGAGGGTAGCAGATGATACAGGTGGCTATGTGAGTAGCAGAGTATACAGGCGGCTTTGTGGGTAGCAGAGTATACAGGCAGCTCTGTGGGTAGCAGAGTATACAGGCAGCTCTGTGGGTAGCAGAGCATACAGGCAGCTCTGTGTGTAGCAGAGTATGATGTGGTGGGAGGCTGGAGGGGTGAGGAGAGCAGAGGGTGGAGGGGTGAGGAGAGGTGAGGCTGGAGGGGTGAGGACAGGTCCGGCTGGAGGCGTGAGGAGAGGTTCGGCTGGATGCGTGAGGACAGGTCCGGCTGGAGGCGTGAGGACAGGTCCGGCTGGAGGCGTGAGGACAGGTCCGGCTGGAGGCGTGAGGACAGATCCGGCTGGAGGCGTGAGGAGAGGTCTGGCTGGAGGCGTGAGGAGAGGTCCGGCTGGAGGCGTGAGGAGAGGTTCGGCTGGATGCGTGAGGACAGGTCCGGCTGGAGGCGTGAGGACAGGTCCGGCTGGAGGCGTGAGGACAGGTCCGGCTGGAGGCGTGAGGAGAGGTCTGGCTGGAGGCGTGAGGAGAGGTCCGGCTGGAGGCGTGAGGAGAGGTCCGCCTGGAGGCGTGAGGAGAGGTCCGGCTGGAGGCGTGAGGAGAGGTCCGGCTGGAGGCGTGAGGAGAGGTGCGGCTGGAGGGGCGAAATCACCGCTTGGCGGCAGGACGTGGCAGCGTGGTGGGGGTGATGGTGGCAGCCGCAGTCACACGGCATTGTCCTGTGCAGCGGGGTGGGGGCTGAAGAGAGGGATCAGTCCCTTGCCTCAGGTGACACATGTGACCTGAGGGGAAGGAGCGGATTGGGCGTTCTGTGGTAAACCGAGGAGGGTCATCCGATGGGTCCAGGACGCGGAGTCCTGGGCAATGGGATGGGCGTCCTGTGGTTACAACACAGCGCCGAATCCGCTTGCAGGGGCAGCGGGCAATGGGAGTGAGCGGGGCGTGTAAGGCTTTGCAGGCTGACACGGCGCGCTCACTCCCATTGGCGGGCGCCGCCGCCGGCTTCAGGACGACGTCACTTGCTGCCGGCACCCGGCCACAGCTCGTACAGCGCTACTTCACCAGGATGGCGACACCGAGGCCCCAGCGGTGAGAGAGCGGCGAGGGGCGGAAGGCAGCGGCGGCATCCGTGCAGCGTAGACCTCGCGGAGGGCGGTTGCGATGACACGCTTGCAGCGGGGCGGACGGTTGGTAGGATGGGGGCGGTGTGAGCTAGTGCGTGTGCGGGTCGTGATGACGCTATTGCCTCATCGGTCGCAGTGTGACAAAGGATTTTGGGATTCGGCTACAGTGGGCGAATCTCAAACTCCCGATTATATAAGTAGATAAAGATCTCTGTATCTGTCCCCAGCCTCACCCCTCATTGATGTCTCTGTCCCCAGCCTCACCCCTCATTGATGTCTCTGTCCCCAGTCTCACTCCTCATTGATGTCTCTGTCCCCAGCCTCACTCCCCACTGATGTCTATGTCTCCAGCCTCACTCCCCATAGATGTCTCTGTCCCGAGCCTTACTCCTCATTGATGTCTCTGTCCCCAGCCTCACTCCCCATAGATGTCTCTGTCCCCAGCCTTACTCCTCATTGATGTCTCTGTCTCCAGCCTCACTTCCCATAGATGTCTCTGTCCCCAGCCTCACTCCCCATAGATGTCTCTGTCCCCAGCCTTACTCCTCATTGATGTCTCTGTCCGCAGTCTCACTCCTCATTGATGTCTCAGTCCCCAGTCTGACTCCTCATTGATGTCTCTGTCCCCAGCCTCACTCCCCATAGATGTCTCTGTCCCCAGCCTTACTCCTCATTGATGTCTCTGTCTCCAGCCTCACTCCCCATAGATGTCTCTGTCCCCAGCCTCACCCCTCATTGATGTCTCTGTCCGCAGTCTCACTCCTCATTGATGTCTCAGTCCCCAGCCTTACTCCTCATTGATGTCTCTGTCCCCAGCCTCACACAGCACAGGCACATATACAACACACAGTATAGACACAGCACAGGCACATATACAACACACAGTATAGACACAGCACAGGCACATATACAACACACAGTATAGACACAGCACAGGCACATATACAACACACAGTATAGACACAGCACAGGCACATATACAACACACAGTGTAGACAGCACAGGCACATATACAACACACAGTATAGACACAGCACAGGCACATATACAACACACAGTGTAGACAGCACATGCACATATACAACACACAGTGTAGACACCACACAGGCACATATACAACACACAGTGTAGACACCACACAGGCACATATACAACACACAGTGTAGACAGCACACAGGCACATATACAACACACAGTGTAGACACCACACAGGCACATATACAACACACAGTATAGACACCACACAGGCACATATACAACACACAGTGTAGACAGCAGAGGCACATATACAACACACAGTGTAGACACCACACAGGCACATATACAACACAGAGTGTAGACAGCACAGGCACATATACACACACAGTACAGACACATATACAACATAGACAGAGCACAGGCACACATATATGAGCGGAGGCATCCTCCATCCTTCAGACAGGCAGTGACGTGCCTCGGACAGCTCTGTCCCCGCACAAACAGATCAGCTCCATAGTAAACAAAGGGGCCGGACTTACTGCTGTGTTTCCATCCATGGGGCGATGATCCGGGTCTGATCCGCAAACAACAGGCAGAGACTTGTAACATCAAGCTCGGGCAGCGCTGGGAACTTCCAGCCCCATCACACTGATCACACTGAGCGCTCAATAACCGAGCAGAGAGATGTCAGGACAGAAGAGCTCAGCTTGGGAAGAGGTTCTGCAGCAGCAGGCTGGGTGCAGCAGCTGTGAGTGCCCTGAGGCAGGAGAACAGACGGTGCAGCAGCAGGCCTCGGATGGGGATCAGACAATCACCCTGGCCGGGCACCAGCTGCACTCCGCCCACACCGGGGCTCTTCACATGGACTGGCCGTTATGTGTGCGGGCAGTACGGGGCAGAGCCCGGGCACAGCGGAGGTCGGGGGACCCTGCTGATCGCCGCTTCCTCCCTTTTGTTCATCCACCGTGCAGAGCGGAGCGATCGTCAGTCAGTGACCATTACATGAGAGCCGCAGGCAATGCCGCACCTGCTCCACCGCAGGTCACTAATGGAAATCCATCAGCTGCGGAAGCGCAAGGTTACAGAGCAGAGATGCGCGATCACTCCTCTGTTTCCCCGGGTCTTCCCCGGGTGTGCTGTGTGCCTGAGCGGCTGGCTTTGTGTGGCGGATGTGCAGGGGTGCGGGTCTGGGGCCCCTCAGTCTCCCCGGGTCTGTGTCCCTGAGGTGCTTTGCGGGGCCGACGGTTGCTAGGATGCGGCTCGCGATGACGCTACGCGTCATCGCTCGCAGTCGCGCAAAGGAGTCTGGGATTGGGCTACAGCGCCCAAATTCCCAACTCCCGATTATATAAGTAGATTATAAGATCACCCCTAAGCCTTCGTTTTTCCAAGCTAAATAACCCCAAGTTTAATAACCTGTCTTGGTATTGCAGACCCCTTAGTCCTCTAATGACTTTTGTCGCTCTTCTCTGGACCCGCTCTAGTTCAGCTATGTCTTTCTTATACACCGGAGACCAGAATTGTACACAGTATTCTAAGTGTGGTCGCACTAGTGACTTGTATAGAGGTAAAATTATGTTCTCCTCATGAGCATCTATGCCTCTTTTAATACATCCCATTATTTTATTTGCCTTTGCAGCAGCTGCCTGACACTGGCCACTAAATGTGAGTTTGTCATCTACCCATACACCCAGGTCTTTTTCAGTGACAGTTTTGCCCAGTGTTTTACAATTAAGCACATAATTATACCTTTTGTTTCCTCTGCCCAAGTGCATGACTTTACATTTATCCCCATTAAAGCGCATTTGCCATTTAGCAGCCCAAGCTTCTAGTTTACATAAATCCTCCTGTAATATAAAATTGTCCTCCTCTGTATTGATTACCCTGCAGAGTTTAGTGTCATCTGCAAATATTGAGATTCTACTCTGTATGCCCCCTACAAGGTCATTAATAAATATATTAAATAGAAGTGGGCCCAACACTGACCCCTGTGGTACCCCACTGTTAACTGTGACCCATTCTGAGTGTGTTCCATTAATAACCACCCTTTGTTTCCTATCACTAAGCCAGTTCTTAACCCACTTACACATATTTTCCCCTATCCCCATTGCCCTCATTTTATGTATCAACCTTTTGTGTGGCACCGTATCAAAAGCTTTTGAAAAGTCCATATACACCACATCCACTGCATTTCCTTGGTCCAGTCCAGAACTTACTTCTTCATAGAAGCTTATTAGATTAGTTTGACAGGAACGGTCCCTCGTAAAACCATGTTGATAATGGGTCATGAGGTTATTTTTCTTCAGATACTCCAGTATAGCATCTCTTAGAAAACCCTCTAGGATTTTACCCACAGTAGAGGTTAAGCTTACTGGCCTATAATTTCCAAGTTCAGTTTTTGTCCCCTTTTTGAATATTGGCACCACATTTGCTATACGCCAGTCCTGTGGTACAGACCCTGTTATTATGGAATCTTTAAATATTAAAAATAATGGTCTATCTATGACAGTACTTAATTCCTGCAGCACTCTGGGGTGTATCCCATCTGGGCCCGGGGATTTGTCAATTTTAGTGATTTTTAGACGATGCCGTACTTCCTCTTGGGTTAAGCAGGTGACGTTTAATTGAGAATTTTTGTTATCACTGATCATATTGTCTGTCATGGGATTTTCTTGTGTAAATACTGTTGAAAAAAAGTCATTTAGCATATTTGCTTTTTCCTCATCCTCATCCACCATTTCACCCAGACTATTTTTAAAGGGGCCAACACCATCATTTTTTAGTTTCTTACTATTTATGTAGTTAAAAAATATTTTGGGATTCTTTTTACTTTCTCTGGCAATGAGTCTCTCTGTCTCAATCTTTGCTGTCTTGATTTGCTTTTTACAAATGTTATTTAATTTTCTGTATTTATTTAATGCTTTATCACTACCTACTTGCTTTAATTCCCTAAATGCTTTCTTTTTGTCACATATTGCACTTCTTACCGCTTTATTTAGCCATAGTGGTTTCCTCCTATTTCTAGCATGCTTATTCCCATAGGGTATATATTGTGCACAGGTCCTATTCAGGATGCTAATAAACATCTCCCATTTGTGTTGTGTACTTTTATGTCTCAGGACATCGTCCCAGTTTATTGCACTAAGATCATCTCTCAACCGTTGGAAATTTGCCTTCCTGAAGTTTAGTGTCCTTGTGACCCCTCTAGTACACGTCTTAGTAAAGGATACTTGAAAGCTTATTAAGTTATGATCACTATTACCCAAGTGACCTCCAACCCGTATATTTGATTGGGCAGAGACTTGTCGTTCAAGGGCCTCTAGGCGGTTGGTCAGGGCCTCTATGGTGGATTCGTTGAATTTGACTTGGGCCGTTAGCCGTTGGACCTTCCCCCTCAGGCTGGCTGACTCTGCCCTAAAGGAGGCCTCCATCCTGAGGGCGAACCCCTCCATCTCTTCCCTGGTTGGGATCGTTTGCATGCGGGCCCATATGTCGTCCCATATCCCCTTGTCGGTGCGTGCCCGGCGGTTGGGTGCCCTGGATGTGTGGGGCTGTTGGAGATGGGTATATTGGGGCGTAATGGTGTAGATGGCTCTAGTGGACATCTGGGCTGGGTTGGGGGGGCTGGGGCCGCCTGTGGCCATATGTGTCAGCGCGGTGCCTATTGAAGCCCTGGGTGCGTTCCTATCTGGGCTTCCTATGCCTTCCTGCTGGGTCTTTAGTGGGCTATGGTCCCTGACTGGGCCAGGGGTTTGGGGTTTGCTAGGCCCTAGTGCCCTTGGGGTCAGTGTGGAGCCTGTGGGGGGTGTTAGCCTCTGGGAGCCTATTACCATGTCTGCTTGTTCTTCTCCCTCTCTGGGGGGCCCCCTCGTCTGCTGAGTGGCTTGATTGCCTTTGTTGTTCTGGGTGGTCCTTGGTGGTGAGGTCGGGGTGGTGCTGTGGGGTCAGGGCCCGGTACCACTATGCTGGGTCGGCGTAAGGTTGTTGGGTGGCGTGGGGGGTAATGATCTTCTGCTTCTCCCTCCTGTCTTCCCGATGCCCTGGTGCCTGCTTGCCCCTTCTGCTCCTCTGGGGGGGCCGTCGCTGCTGGGGCTGAGACCCTGTGTGCCTGGGGCCTGCTCTGATGGGGGCTGGGCGGTGCTGTACCTTTGTTCTCCGGTGGTGGTGGTCCTGTGCTGGGTCGGTGCAGGGACCCCCGGTACCGGCGGGACCGGCAGGCTCCCGTCTCCTCCCACCGCGGGCCCTGTGCTTCGGCGGTCCGCCTCCGCTCCTACCCCGTCGCTGCCTCTGGTCCTGCCTGGGGTCATGGTGGCGCTGTGCCTCCGGTCCCCAGCGTCTCCACGCTGGGTTGGCGTGAGGCTGCCATGTAGTGGGCTCCCGCTTCTCTCTGCGGGCCCCGTGCAGCGGCGGTCTTCCGCCGCTCCTGCATTGTCTGTGGCGCCGCAAGCGTGCAGGGACAGGGCCCGCGCCGGTGAGCCTACGGCGGCACCACCCGGCCGGTTCCCGGCAGCGCTACGTCGGGTCAGTGTGGGGCTGTCTGGCTGCGGCGGGCTCCCCCTCCTTATCTCTGTGGGCCCCGCACCTCGGATCTCTTCTGTGTTTCCTGCCCCATCGGAGGCTCTGTGTGTGCTAGGAGCCCGTGCTGCTGAGGTCAGGGCAGCGCTGTATGACCGGCCCCCGGTTGTGCTGCCTCGGGTCGGTATGGGGCTGTTGGGCATCTGAGGTCTTTCGCTGGGGCCTCTGCCTGGGTGCTCATCTTCCAGTCCTGTGGGTCCTGTCGGTCTGCCTGCTGCCCCCTCGCAGTCTCCATGCTTCTTCTGTCCAGCTGGATCCGCCATCTTGGGCCTCGTACGACCTGGGGCTGGTCAGCCTGAGCTCCTCATATACCAGGTAATGTTGGATTTGGATGGTGCTGGAGGGCTCAGGGTGGTGCTGGGTCGGTTGGTCCGGCGTTTGGCTGGCATAATTATGTGGAGGTTGCTATGATTGCTTAGATATCAGGCCGATGTTAGGCGAGGGGAGCAGGAGCTCTGAGTTTAGCTTCCTCTCCTCTCCATGGCCAGGTCACGCCCCGGATATGTTTATTTTTGAACCATTCCATTGTAGATTTTGCTTTATGTTTGGGATCATTGTCTTGTTGGAAGATAAATCTCCGTCCCAGTCTCAGGTCTTTTGCAGACTCCAACAGGTTTTCTTCCAGAATGGTCCTGTATTTGGCTCCATCCATTTTTCCATCAATTTTAACCATCTTCCCTGTCCCTGCTGAAGAAAAGCAGGCCCAAACCATGATGCTGCCACCACCATGTTTGACAGTGGGGATTGTGTTTTGAGGGTGATGAGCTGTGTTGCTTTTACGCCAAACATATCGTTTTGCATTGTGGCCAAAAAGTTCGATTTTGGTTTCACCTGATCAGAGCACCTTTATTCCACATGTTTGGTGTGTCTCCCAGGTGGATTGTGGCAAACTTCAAACGAGACTTTTTATGGATATTTTTGAGAAATGGCTTTCTTCTTGCCACTCTTCCATAAAGGCCAGATTTTTGCATTGTACGACTGATTGCTGTCCTATGGACAGACTCTCCCACCTCAGATGTAGATCTCTGCAGTTCATCCAGAGTGATCATGGGCCTTTTGGCTGCATCTCTGATCAGTCTTCTCCTTGTTCGAGATGAAAGTTTAGAGGAACGGCTGGGTCTTGGTAGATTTGCAGTGGTCTGATACTCCTTCCATTTCAATATGATCGCTTGCACAGTGCTCCTTGAGATGTTTAAAATTTGGGAAACCCTTTTGTATCCAAATTCGGCTTTAAACTTCGCCACAACGGTATCTCGGACCTGCCTGTTGGTCTTCATGATGCTCTTTGCACTTGAAATAGAACCCTGAGACTATCACAGAGCAGGTGCATTTATACGGAGACTTGATTACACACAGGTGGATTCTATTTATCATTACCAGTCATTTAGGACAACATTGGATCATTCAGAGACCCTCACTGAACTTCTGGAGTGAGTTTCCTGCACTGAAAGTAAAGGGGACGAATAATATTGCATGACCCACTTTTCAGTTTTTAATTTGTTAAAAAAGTTTAAAATATCCAATAAATTTCGTTCCACTTCATGATTGTGTCCCACTTGTTGATTCTTGATTCTTCACAAAAAAATTTGAATTGATATCTTCGTTTAAAGCCTGAAATGTGGCAAAAGGTTGAAAAGTTCAAGGGGGCCAAATACTTTCACAATGCACTGTATGTTTGAGACACTTTGTCGATTTGGCCTGCGATCTAATGTGCTTGCATGGATCTCGGCATTATATACGAGACTGTTGGCCAGGGTGAAGGGGAACGGACTCCTCTCATCATAGTTTTCTATATTTAATGGAACAAGACAGGGATGCCCACTTTACCCCCTGATTTTCATACTCTCGCTGGAACCGTTCCTTTGGAGAAGGATTAGGGCTAATAAGGACATACTGGCCCCATGATTAAGGATGCACCATATAAAACTGCGACCTACGCCGATGATTTACTATTTTTCATCGGTAAACCTCTCTCCTCTTTGCCAAACCTCATGACAGAATTTGAATTATATGGGAGCCTATCCAACTTTAAAATCAACTTCTCAAAATCAGAGGCACTAGATATCAATATCTCTCATGGTGCCTTGGCGTCGTTGAAGAACTCGTATAAATTTCATTGGGCAAGCTCTTCGATTAAGTACTTAGGCATCGTGCTCACAAAAGATACCCGCCTGACCTTCTCCCTTAATTTTTCTAAATTGCAGTAGGCGATCCAGAACGATTGCTCGAAATGGAAGAGGAACGCGTTTACGTGGTTCTGGAGAATTGCAATCTTTAAAATGAATATCCTCCCGAGGATCCTGTATGGCTTTCAAGCTCTCCAGTTCATGGTTCCTTCATCCTTCTTCAAAAGCCTCATGTCAATCCAATCCAAATTTATCTGGGGAGACAAGCCATCACAAATTGGCAAGACAATACAGTTCCACTCCAAACCCGCTGGAGGGATTACCCTTCCTAACTTCAGGTCCTATTACTTCGCTGCTCATCTCTCCAGAATATTAGAGTGGTGCAGGAATGGTCAGATAAAGGCATGGGAAGGAGTGGAACAGGATTTTAGAGATGTCCAACCATTGGGCATTCTATGGGTGGGCTCCAGCAGAGTGAGGCAATTGAGGGATCACCCCACGATAGGAGAAATTCTCTCGCATATTGCCCCAATAATCTTCACTGTTCCCGATTTTGGGAAATTCTCTTTTTTTCCTGGGGATAGAGGACCAGGCTCACACAAGATGGCCATTATAGGGTATTACATTTAAGCAAAGGGAATGCTTGGCCGACGAGGGAGGAACTCCTGGACCCCGAGCACCCCGTGCACTTGACTTATGGAGAGCAAACCAGTTGACCCACTGTCACGCTGGGTGTGGGGAGGCACCCAGCGCTGAACAACGACGGGGGGGTGGGGGGGAAAGGAGTCCCTGATGCTAAGGGCAAAACGAGGGGGTGTTGACCCCTAGAACAACTAGCATGGACACCTGGCTCCCCTAACGTCCCTATACAGTTTCCTCAACTGTCGCCTCCAGGATACCTATTCCCTGACTGTCCCTGGACTACCACTGCACAGGGATCAGAGCGGGTGATCACTAGTCAGCCCGGCTAGCAACTAGAGAAGCATACAAGGGAAACAAACCAAGAGGGAAAAGATACACTTAGCTTGAGCAGATCCAAGCTGCAAACCAACAGACTCCAGGAAACACTGCTTTTAGTTAGGATGCACCCAGGAACACCTGAACAGCTATCACCAGCAGTGCATCCTCGGAGTCAAGGTAAATATATAGGCAGCTCAAGGTAAGGAATCATCTGGGTCCTAGTGACCTCCAGCTTTAACTAAAAGGGGAATGCCTCTTAAAGTGACAGAGACGTTTTCTTAGAATTTTTGCCAAACGCTGGGACCTTCTGCAAGTGGCCTCTACAGTCTCATCCATGCCTCCTGACACACCCATGACACCCACTTCCTGAAATCCTTGCCTCCCAGGGCGCACTTTTCGGGACCTAAGACACCCTTTGAAGAGGACTGTCTATGTACGAGTCCAATTAGACACACTCTCTCTAGAGCCTTGCCTTCGAAAAACTTAAATCTCAATCACAATGGGAGGAAGACCTCCAACTTCAGTTCTCAGTCAATGGAAAAAGATATGCTCGTTGACGCATCAATCCTCTATTTCCTTGTGTGTACAGGAGGCGAGTTTTAAATTACTTTCTAGATGGTATAGGGTTCCAACCAGACTACACTCTATCTTCCCAGAGATGAGCTCATTATGCTGGAGATGTGTCCAAGAAGAGTGTAGCCTGATATATATAGTTGTGGCCAAAGGTATTGACACCCCTGCAATTCTGTCAGATAATACTCAGTTTCTTCCTGAAAATGACTGCAATCACAAATTCTTTGATATTATTATCTTCAGTTAATTTGTCTTCAATGAAAAAACACAAAAAGAATTGTCCTAAAGCCAAATTGGATATAATTCCACACGAAACATAAAAAAGGGGGTGGACTAAAAGTATTGGCACTGTTAGAAAAATCATGTGATGCTTCTCTAATTTGTGTAATTAACAGCACCTGTGTCACTGTCCCTTCCCAGCCTGCGCCTGCTGCCGCTCGGTCGGTGCCAGCTCCTGCTTCTGCTACTCACCTGCTGCATCGGGGGTCCCGCTCTGTGTTCCGCCGCCGTGCCGGTCTGGGTCACGTTCCCCTGTCCTCCCCTCCAGCTGCTGCAGATTCCAGCCCTCCTCTGTCCTCCTGTCTTCCTGGTAGTGCACATAGGGGGCGGGCGCCCACTCGTGCACTCTCTTAAAGGGCCAGTGTGTCCTTCCCAATCACCCCTCTCAGCCAATCGCTCCTGAGGGGTGGATATATAAGTTTAATCCCTGCATTCAGCCAGTGCCTGGGCGTTCTACTGTGCTCCTTGAGCTCTTGTCCAGGTCTGGCTAGCTTCAGTGGTTTCCTTGCATATTGCTTACTCTGTGTTCTGTTTTCTTTAAGAGGGATCCCGTGCTGCCGGTTATTCAGATCTCCAGCTACAGACATCACCAGCTGCTGCCGGAGGATCCCTACACCACTCTTGCCTCCCTTCTCACTGTGTGCCGCCTGGCAGTCGGTTAACAGGCTCCAGGGTCATCGGTCCTCCCACATTGCGCTGAGTCATATCCCTGTACTGGGGTCAAGGTCGCAGGGTTTCGGTGGGAGGTTCTGGTGGCTCTGACCCTGAGGCCCTCTCCAGGGGCTCTGTCTCCTTTGTCATTATAAATAAAACTCCTTAACCTGCCTTCTGTCTCCAGCGTGTTTCTGGCGTCGGCATCCACAGACTCTGTGGTCCAGTGGGTATCTTTGTTCCCTCCGCCTGTGTTGGCTTGACAGATTACGCCCAGGCCATGGACCCCGCCGATCCCAGATTCGACGCTCAAAGGGAGCTGGCCAGCCTCCGCCAGAGTCAGGAGCAGTTGGTTGCGTTCATGCGCAACCTGGAGACCCGTCTGGGGTCTCTTCAGGTGGCCGATCCCTCTTTGACTTCTCATATTTCAGGTCTTCACCAGGAGCTGGATCGCCAGGGGGAGATGCAAGCCCAGATGTTACACTATGTTACGTCGGTGGAGGAACGGCTCTCGGCTATTCAGAGGGCTCCTCTCCCTCAGGCCGCAGTACCTGCACAGGATCCTGGAGCTATGGGTGGCGCTATCTCTTCTCCTCGCCTCTGCAAGCCTACAAGGTATTCTGGGGATCCTAAGTTGTGTCGGGGGTTCCTCAACCAATGCCAGCTGCATTTCAGGTTACTACCACACCAATATCCCACGGACGTGGCAAAGGTAGCCTTTCTGGCATCACATTTGGAAGTCGAAGCCCTGGCTTGGTTCAATCCGTTATTGGAGAGGGAGGACCCGCTGGTATCCAACCTACAGGCCTTCCTGGAGACTTTCTGCAAGATCTTTGATGAACGAGGACGGATGGCATCCGCGACCGAGGCTCTCTTCAATCTACAACAAGGTACCTCGACGATGGGTCAATACGCAATCCAGTTTCGCACTCTGGCTTCGGAGCTGCGGTGGTCCGACGAGCTGCTGATCAGAGTATTCCGGAGCGGGTTATCCGGTCGTCTCAAGGATGAACTGGCAGTTCGGGACCTGCCCGGTACCCTGGACGATTTCATTTCCCTTGCCGTTCGTATTGATCGACGTCTACAAGAGCGGACGAAGGAGAGGACCCAGGAGAGAAGACCACCCCGCTTGGCTCCCTCTTTCCAGAGACCGCTCCTACCGGTTCCCTTTTTTTTTCTGCTGGCGCTCAAGAGCCCATGGAAGTGGATTGTCTCCGGCTGAAACCCCGAGAACGAGAGGAGCGAGTCGCTCGAAGACTGTGTCTCTACTGCGGGGGATCCGACCACTTCCGCCAGCAATGCCCCAAGAGGCCGGAAAACTCCTCCACCTAGGACAGGTAAGAGAGGCCATCCTAGGTGAGAGCGATTCCTCTCTATCCTTAACTATCTCCATACAGGTCAAGGTCGGCGATAGACGGTTTTCGGAGTCAGCATACTTGGATTCGGGTTCAGCAGGTAATTTCATACAACGTGATGTGGCGCTGCGGTACGGCATCCCGGTACGCTCCTTGCAGCATCCCCGTATGATGACTTCGGTCGACGGAAGACCCCTGCAGGACTCCGTCAAGGGTATCACGGATGAGGTAGAACTACGGATCGGAGCCCTCCATACGGAGAGGATCTCCTTTTACGTGTTGCCTACGCTTTCTCCCCCATTCATGCTAGGTCTGCCATGGCTACGCACGCATGAACCAGTCATCGACTGGCGAACCGGGGAAGTCCATCGTTGGGGCCCGACCTGCCATAGCCGCTGCCTGCTGTCCGTCCGTCCTGCCCGCCTGCCTCCCTCTCCGTCATCCATGCCTTAATTACCATTAGCCTATTGGGGCTATGCAGATGTATTCGACAAGAGGGAGTCAGAGACCCTACCACCGCACAGACCATATGACTGCCCTATCGAACTGGTTCCCGGTGCGCCGCTCCCCACAGGTCGTATTTATCCGTTGTCTCCAGCCGAGACCCAAGCTATGTCGGAATACATCACGGACAGTCTGGCTCGGGGGTTCATTCAGAAATCCTCGTCCCCAGTCGGTGCAGGGTTCTTCTTCGTCAAAAAGAAGGATGGGTCGCTACGTCCTTGCATTGACTACCGAGGTCTGAACGCCATCACGGTAAAGAATAAATATCCTCTGCCTCTTATTCCAGAGCTGTTTGACCGACTTCGTGGTTCCCGGATTTTCACCAAGTTGGATCTGCGAGGGGCATACAATCTCGTCCGCATTCGGGCTGGAGATGAATGGAAGACGGCATTCAATACCCGCGATGGCCATTATGAGTATCGAGTGATGCCCTTCGGATTGAGCAACGCACCCGCCGTGTTCCAAGAATTTGTGAATGATGTCTTCCGGGACCTCCTGTATGTCTGCGTGGTCGTGTACCTCGATGACATCCTGGTGTTCTCTCCAGACCTACCCACGCACCGAAGAGACGTCCGGCAGGTCCTTCTTCGGCTACGGGAGAACCGTCTTTACGCCAAGTACGAGAAATGCCTCTTTGAGCGGTCCTCCTCGCCGTTCCTGGGGTACGTCATCTCCGATTCCGGCCTGGAAATGGATCCGGAGGTTTCGGCTGTCATGAAGTGGCCTCGTCCCGTCGGGATTAAAGCCATCCAGAGGTTCCTGGGTTTTGCCAATTACTATCGGCAGTTCATTTCACATTTCTCGGATCTGGTCAGGCCTCTTACCGCACTTACCCGTAAAGGGTCCCCTGTGAATGGATGGACTACAGGGGCCCGAGCCCTCCTTCCTGGCACTTAAGTGTGCCTTCTCCTCTGCGCAAGTCCTGCACAGACCGGTGGCGGATAAGCAATTCTTTCTGGAGGTGGACGCATCCTCCACGGGCGCTGGGGCCGTGCTCACGCAGAAGTCCTCCTCTGGTCGCATGGTATCCTGTGGGTTCTTTTCCTAAACCTTCTCATCCTGCGAGCGAAACTACTCCATCGGGGATCGTGAGCTGCTCGCCATCAAAATGGCATTGGAGGAGTGGCGCTACCTCCTTGAGGGCGCAGTGCACCGGGTTGTGATTTACACAGATCACAAGAACCTGGCCTATTTGCAGTCCGCTCAACGGCTCAACCCTCGTCAGGCACGCTGGTCTTTGTTTTTTGCATGATTTGATTATCGTCTCCATTTTCGTCCCGCAGATAAGAACGTCAAAACTGATGCCCTGTCCCAGTCCTTCCTTGCCGATGACCAGGAGGAGGAGCTCAGCTCCATCGTCGACCCATCCAAGATGGTTGTGGTAGCTCCGCTCCGTCTGTCGCAGATTCCTCCAGGTAAGACGTTGGTGTCTGAGCCTGACCGACGACATGTACTCCACTGGGGACACTCCTCCCGGCTAGCTGGGCATGCTGGTTTGACGAAGACTCTCCAGTTGATCGGTCGTCACTACTGGTGGCCGGGGATGCGTCAAGAGGTAATGACTTCGTCTCGGCCTGCTCGTCTTGTGCCCGCAATAAGACTCCCAAGCGGTTGCCAGCCGGACGACTACTACCCTTGCCGGTCCCTTCCGAACCATGGAGACACATTGCTATGGACTTTATCACGGACCTCCCTGCTTCTTCCGGTAACACCGTCGTTTGGGTTGTGGTGGATCGTTTCTCCAAAATGGGCATTTCATTCCTCTGCCAGGTCTTCCCTCGGCTTCCAGGTTGGCTGAGCTGTTTGTTCTCCACATTCTCCGGTTACATGGACTTCCTTCTCACATTGTTTCCGACAGGGGAGTGCAGTTTGTGTCCCGGTTCTGGAGGTCTCTCTGCACGAAACTCGACGTTTCCTTGGATTTCTCATTGGCTTATCATCCTCAATCCAACGGACAAGTCGAACGGGTCAATCAGGTACTGACTGGCTACTTACGGCACTTCGTCAACTCTCACCATGACGATTGGGTATCCTTGCTCCCGTGGGCAGAGCTGTCGTACAACAACCATACCGGTGAGTCGTCCCAAAAATCCCCATTTTTTGTTGTATACGGACAGCATCCCAGGATCCCAACTCCCCTGGCTCTCACGACGTCCACTCCAGCAGCCGAGGAGGTAGCACGGGACTTTGCCAAGATTTGGGCCGAGACACGAACGGCGCTGGAGAGAGCCACCGGACGTATGAAGGATCACGCGGACAAGAGACGCCTGGATGCTCCGTTGTTTCGGCCTGGAGACAAGGTATGGCTCTCCTCTAAATATGTTCGCCTGAAGGTTCCTTCATTCAAGTTTGCTCCACGCTTCATTGGGCCCTTTGAAGTCCTCCGACGATTGAATGAGGTATGCTACCATTTGCGACTACCTTCTCCTTGCGGATTCACAATTCATTCCACCGTTCTCTCCTCAAGCCAGTGGTACTCAACCGCTTCTCCCAGGATCCCGGTATGCATCCTCCTCCTGTCTCCGACAATGATGTGTTTGAGATCAAGGCCATCCTCGACATGAAGAGGAGAGGGCGTCGGACCTGGTACTTGGTCGATTGGAAGGGTTTTGGTCCTGAGGAGAGGTCGTGGGTGCCGGAGGCGGATGTCGCTGCTCCCCGTCTCCTCCGGCGTTTTCAAGCCTTTCTTCAGCGGGGGGGCGTGAGGGGGGAGGTACTGTCACTGTCCCTTCCCAGCCTGCGCCTGCTACCGCTCGGTCGGTGCCAGCTCCTGCTTCTGCTACTCACCTGCTGCATCGGGGGTCCCGCTCTGTGTTACGCCGCCGTGCCGGTCTGGGTCGCGTTCCCCTGTCCTCCCGTCCAGCTGCTGCAGATTCCAGCCCTCCTCTGTCCTCCTGTCTTCCTGGTAGTGCACATAGGGGGCAGGCGCCCCTTCGTGCACTCTCTTAAAGGGCCAGTGTGTCCTTCCCAATCACCCCTCTCAGCCAATCGCTGCTGAGGGGTGGATATATAAGTTTAATCCCTGCATTCAGCCAGTGCCTGGGCGTTCTACTGTGCTCCTTGAGCTCTTGTCCAGGTCTGGCTAGCTTCAGTGGTTTCCTTGCATATTGCTTACTCTGTGTTCTGTTTTCTTTCAGAGGGATCCCGTCCTGCCGGTTATTCAGATCTCCAGCTACAGATGTCAACAACTGCTGCCGGAGGATCCCTACACCACTCTTGCCTCCCTTCTCACTGTGTGCCGCCTGGCAGTCGGTTAACAGGCTCCGGGGTCATCGGTCCTCTCACGTTGCGCTGAGTCATATCCCTGTACTGGGGTCAAGGTCGCAGGGTTTCGGTGGGAGGTTCTGGTGGCTCTGACCCTGAGGCCCTCTCCAGGGGCTCTGTGTCTCTCTTTGTCATTATAAATAAAACTCCTTAACCTGCCTTCTGTCTCCAGCGTGTTTCTGGCGTCGGCATCCACAGACTCTGTGGTCCAGTGGGTCTCTTTGTTCCCTCCGCCTGTGTTGGTGTGACAACCTGTAACATACCTGTGGCACCTAACAGGTGTTGGCAATAACGAAATCCCACTTGCAGCCAGTTGACATGGTTTAAAGTTGACTCAACCTCTATCCTGTGTCCTTGTGTGTACCACATTGAGCATGGAGAAAAGAAAGAAGACCAAAGAACTGTCTGAGGACTTGGGAAACCAAATTGTGAGGAAGCATGAGCAATCTCAAGGCTACAAGTCCATCTCCAAAGACCTGAATGTTCCTGTGTCTACCGTGCGCAGTGTCATCAAGAAGTTTAAAGCCCATGGCACTGTGGCTAACCTCCCTAGATGTTGTCGGAAAAGAAAAACTGACGAGAGATTTCAACGCAAGATTGTGCGGATGGTGGATAAAGAACCTCGACTAACATCCAAACAAGTTCAAGCTGCCCTGCAGTCCGAGGGTACAACATTGTCAACCCGTACTATCCGTCAGCGTCTGAATGAAAAGGGACTGTATTGTAGGATACCCAGGAAGACCCCACTTCTTACCCCGAGACATAAAAAAACCAGTCTGGAGTTTTCCAAAACTTACCTGAGAAAGCCTAAGACGTTTTGGAAGAATGTTCTCTGGTCAGATGAGAGAAAAGTAGAGCTTTTTGGGCAAAGGCATAAACATATAGTTTACAGGAGAAAAAAAGAGGCATTCAAAGACAAGAACACGGTCCCTACAGTCAAACATGGCGGAGGTTCCCTATGTTTTGGGGTTGCTTTGCTGCCTCTGGCACTGGACTGCTTGACCGTGTGCATGGCATTATGAAGTCTGAAGACTACCAACAAATTTTGCAGCATAATGTAGGGCCCAGTGTGAGAAAGCTGGGTCTCGCTCAGAGGTCATGAGTCTTCAAGCAGGACAATGACCCAAAACACACTTTAAAAAGCACTAGAAAATGGTTTGAGAGAAAGCACTGGAGACTTCTAAGATGGCCAGCAATGAGTCCAGACCTGAATCCCATAGAACACCTGTGGAGAGATCTAAAAATGGCAGTTTGGAGAAGTCACCCTTCAAATATCAGGGACCTGGAGCAGTTTGCCAAAGAAGAATGGTCTAAAATTCCAGCAGAGCATTGTAAGAAACTCATTGATGGTTACCGGAAGCGGTTGATCACAGTTATTTTGACTAAAGGTTGTACAATCAAGTATTAGGCTGAGGGTGCCAATACTTTTGTCTGGCACATTTTTGGAGTTTTGTGTGAAATGATCAATGTTTTGCTTTTTGCTTCATTCTCTTTTGGGTTTTTTCATTGAAGACAAATTAAATGAAGATAATAATACCAAAGAATTTGTGATTGCAATCATTTTCAGGAAGAAACTGAGTATTATCTGACAGAATTGCAGGGGTGTCAATACTTTTGACCACAACTGTATCTTCTGGACGTGTAAACATCTTGTCCTGTTTTAGGAGAATGTACAAGTGGTGATCCATAAGGTTAGCGAATTGACCACTGACTTAGAACCGGCCCTCGTCCTTTTACACCACAGTGACATCCCAACGAAACAATACAATAAATCGCTGCTACATCACTTAATACAACAGCCAGAGTCTGTATCCCCGTCCTATGGGGAAAAAAAATTCCCCTCCCACGATGGCTATGTGGTTTGCCAGAATAAACGAGATAATGCTACTCGAAGATCTACTTTTTATAGGCTAAAGGTGCTGCACAGCCAATGTATAAAATAATATGCAGGGGTGCAAAGGACTTGAAGAGAAAAAGATCATACATAATAATACATTGTGCACACCACAAAAATTATTTTTACACAATCTTTATTCAGGATTATACAAAACTGGTGGAAAAACAAACAATTAAAAACACTTAAAAACAATGTAGGTCCCATGACCTCAGTTGCAAAATCGTAAGAATTGCCGAAATAAATCAGGTGCAAACATCTAAGGCAGATGTATGCTCAAATTACATACTTTCCCCGGTAAAAAAAAACCCAGAAGGACCAGTCCTAAATACAATGTGTGTTTCTCATATAAATCAATGAAAACCTGGCCACCTCAATATCTAAGGGGAGGATAAGGGGGTAGAAAGCAAACACTCTGCGCAAACCATTCACACAATATTACCAGTTACTTGGCTGCAACCTGATGGTCTGGGAGCCCCACGCGTTACACTTCAACCAACAGCCTCCTCAGGTGAATGTGAAGACCTCACCTCTATCATCCACATTTCCCAATGCTGGTTCATCAGAACTTGGTATTACTGGTCAGAATTTAAAGGATCGGACGATTATGCCTCAATGTTGGAAACAGGTTGAGTGACACTGTGACCTCTCCCGATATTTGCTCAACCCCCCCCCCCTTGTTTTTTCCCACAATGATCCACTCTGACCCCAACCCCTTCTCCCCTTTCTTCAACTCCTTTATTGCTTTTCTCCTCTTCGCTCATGCCTCATTTTGTCTCTTTGAGTTTTCAATTCCTACTCTAGTCTTAGCTCCCCTTCCTGCTACTGAGTCAGACAGGTGAAGATAAATACATGAAGCATTGTGATGTCCCTAGGCTAGCGGTCAGCATTAGCTCCACTGGTACTGCTGTAGTCCGGAATTCATATTCTCTTCTCTCGCTCCGCTCACTGATATACAATACCACACATGCCTTAACGTGATATTTAGGCAATGGAATAAAACGATGTTTGGGTGAGCGCTGGGATATGAAGACAGCTACACTTCAACAAGTATTTTACCTGTAAGTTTATTGTTCAAATCACACTAGGTCCTCTCCCACAACATGTTTCGACGCTCAGGGCGTCTTCCTCAAGTGGATTAACGTGATATTTGTCATTCTTGAAACTTCTGTATGCTGCTATATTCACTGAACTGTTTTTCTGTTTTGATATTGACCTCAATAAACTTAAATTAAAAAAAGAAAGAAAAAAAATGATAATGGGGAGGTTACAGATAAGTCCCTGTGGCAGCCCATAAAGCAGTGCTCAGTGGCATTTTTTTGCAACAGGCCTCTCATCTGAAATGCAAAAGAGAAGCTGACAGGAACAAACGTCTTTCCCTTCTCCAGAGGTTAGAATCTTTAAACAAAGCCTCTCCTACTCCGTCTCTCTCTGCAGAATTGTATAATATTAGATTATTAGATTCAAATTAAGTGAAAATTTGTTGTCTGCATATGAATATACCCTTAAGTAATAATTAGTTTTAATTTTTTTAACAGGGGACAGAGCAGGTCCCTTACTGGCCCGTAGAGTCAGGGAAAAGAGGGACAAACCAGAATAGACCATCTGATGGATCACTGGGGGGTCGCATTAGGAACCCCTTAGAGATAGTAAATGAGTTTGCTAGATATTATACCCAACTATATAATTTGGGAGAGGACTCCAATACTTTTCAGCCTTTATAGATAGATATTGATCGGTACTGATAACCTACCCAAAATATTGCAGGAACAGTTGGATTTCTTCAATGCACCTTTTTCTGAGGAGGAAATTCGAAATACCATTAAGCTCACGAAATGTCACAAGGCCCCAGGTCCGGATGGGTTACCAAACGAGTACTACCGACAATTTCAGCAGATATTGACCTCTTTCATTCTTTGTTTATATAACTCCTGGCAGAGTACAGAATCAGTATCCAGTTGTAACGTAGAAGCCACTATCACTACCTTGTGTAAACCTGGAAAACCTCCGACATGTCCTAGTAATTTCAGGCCTATTGCGCTTCTAAATTGCGATGTCAAGATTTTTTTTGAAAATTTTATATAATGTAGTCCCCTCTTTGGTTTCCCTGGACCAAGTCTGCTTTATAGCAGGCCGGGAGACTAAGGACGGGACGCGCAGGATGATTGATTTAATTAGGGTGGCTGAGTAGAGTGGCCTCCCCAGTGCATTCCTGTCATTAGATGCTGAAAAAGCGTTTGACAGGGTGCACTGGGAATACCTCTGGAGTGTATTAAAAATGTTTGGCTTGGTGGGCCCAATTTTTTCAGCAATCTCTGCTATGTACTCAAACCCTACAGCCAGAATTTTGTCATCTGTTTTTTTTCTCTAGTGTCATTCCGGATAACTAATGGTACCCGTCAGGGCTGCCCCTTGTCTCCTATCATCTTCGCTTTATGTATGGAGCCCTTCCCGGAGAAAGTGAGAACTACTTCGACCATAGCAGGCATTAGAGTTTGGTCAGAAATTCATACAATTGGATTGTACGTGGATGACATCATTATTTTGTGTACCGACGTTAAATCCTCTTTTCAGGCTATTATTTCAACTTTAGACAACTTTGCTAAAATATTGTATTACAAACTCGATGCTGCTAAATCTCTGGTCTTTCCTGTTTTGGTTTTGTCAATGACCCGAAGATGACTTGATCTCACTTACCCCTTTAAGGGGAGGTCTCAGGGATTACATATTTAGGTATAATCCTTAAGCATTCTAAACATCTTGTGGAAAGAAACTTTTCTAAACTGATACAGGAGACTAAGTGGGAATTAGAGGGATGCGGTTCTGTGCCAGCTTCTTGGGTAGCTAGAATTAACATCTATAAGATGTTAGTACTTCCCAGGGTCTTATATCATTTTAGGTGCATTGCTGTTCAGGTTCCTCTTAAGGTATTGTTACACGGTACGAGATCGTGAACGATATTGCTCAAACGTCACGGGTTTGGAGTCATTCAAACAACATCGTTTGTACGTCGTTGCGTGTAACACCGAGATACGACTACGATAAATCATTGGATCGTTGATCGCAGATTTGAGAAATGTTCTCAAATCAGAAGATCCACGATCAGGCAACCTGCTGCATCGTTCTGTGTGACACAGCGATAACGATGTCGTTCATGACTTCGCCCATATACATCAGTGAACAAGTATCGTTCGCTGGGTTGTGCGAACGATATCTGCTCGCTGGATCATTGGTGCGTCGTGCACGATTTCTAGACATCTCACCAACGATGTCTAAATGATGTCCCAATGACCGTGCGCCCCCATGTTCTGCAACCCGTAGTGTTCTCATTTTTCAGGATTTGGGGCTGTATGATGGCTTTTTTTGTGGCTTGATACCATTTTTGGGTGGATGCGCTTTTTTGATCGTTCGCTATTGCATTTTGCAGCAATGTTGCGGCGACCAAAGAAACTTAATTTTGCCATTTGGACCTTTTTTTCCGTTACGCATTTTACGGCTCTCATTAATTGATTTTATATCTTGATAGATCGGGTATTTCTGAATGCGGCGATACCAAATATGTGTATTTTTTTATTCTTTTAATACTTTTATTTTGAATGGGGGAAAGGGGCGTGATTTGAACTTTTGTTTTTTTCATGTTTTTAAAAACTTTATTTTTTTATTCATTCTTGATTTTACACTGCCCCATAGGGTGCCACACTGCTGCACAGTCTGATCGTTTGTGACAGGTCCTGATGAGCTGCAGCACACCGGGACCTGTCACAAATGCTCACTGTGAGTGGTTGGCAGCGTTTGCTAACAACTCACAGGAACCGATCAGTGATTGCTTCCAGGGTCTCGGCAGGACTCCAGGCTATCACATGACAGCTGTAGATCTCACGATATTATCGTGGAATCTCCAGTGCAGGCGGTTTGTATCCCGCTGTCACTGAATGACAGCGGGATCCTAGGGGTTAACAGCAATGATCGGATCCCAGATCCGATTGATGCTGTAAGCCTGGCATCTCAGCTGATGAGATCAGCTGAGATGTTGGGTGTTTGTGAGCGCCACACCAGAGCTCACATCAAACACCAGGACCTGACCCTTGACGTTTTATTACGTCAAGGGTCGGGAAGGGGGGTTAAAAATTGAGTGTGAATACAGTAATGTTAATACTGTAATTGCTTTAATCATATTGTACAATCTTGTCTTAAGGTGTAAAGAATTGTTAGCTAATTGACACAATCAACCTGGTGCAATGAACCTGGATTAAGAATATTTACTTCAAATATGAATGGTTAAGGGCCGCTTTACACACACCAACTTCTGTGACCAACTTCTGAACAGATCTCTGGTTGCAGTGAAATCATAGACACATTGTTACATTTGTATACAGCCACAAAATGGAGCAATGTGTCCATGATTTCATTGCAACCAGAGATCTGTTCAGAAGTTGGTCACAGAAGTTGGTGTGTGTAAAGCGGCCCTAAGATGCAATTATACAAAAAAAACTTCAAAAGCTTGATATAAAGATTTTATATTGCATTTTACTCTTTCTTCTGTTATAGAGATACGTTATTTTATGAAGACTTTCATCTCCAAGATGTTCTGAAAAATTATGACGTTTTATATCAGGGCAATAATGAAGCAAACTTGGTTTTATCATATATCTGCAAGGATGAAGGTAAATATCTGCATTACTCCTATCTCTTTTCCTTATAAGAAGATGAGTATTGCATAATACAATGGTGGATTTTTTTTTAATGAAGGAGTTATTATGCATACAGCTCTATTACCTTTTTTTCTCCTTCCAAGTGATTTCTTTTACATTTCTTGAAACCTTTCTCACACTGCTTTGCAACAGTAACTAATTGTTGGGTACCAAGGAGAAAGCAGTATGACCTCACCATAGGAAAGCTCCACTGCTGAAATATCAGCACTGCGGCCAGTTCCCCTGCAAACTGCTGTGCTGATATTTCAGCACTGACATCACAAAGCACTCACTGATTTTTGGGAGACCAGTCGAGGAAAACACTGCGGGCAGCTGGCAAAAGCGCTCAAACACAGTGAAATCCTAGGTGCATTGCCCTCTGGGAATTACAAATATGCAAATAGAGTCCATGGGGCCTCGTTTAGGAGTCTCAAACACGGAACTAGCCAGATATTCCTCCAGGGAAGGACCTAGCCATGGGGTGGCTCCTTGCGGAAACCACCATAACCACCATATTAATTGGCCCTTTCAGTCAATATCCAACTCTTTACAAGTTTAAAGATATGACAAGGAAATTCCCAAAGCCAGGTATCCATCCACAGACAGCTGTTTCGGGGTTTTGCCCCTCATCAGTGTGGAGTAGGATTCTGGCTAGGTGGGAGCAATGTCTGGTAGACCAACATCACAAAGCACTCACTGATCTCAGGGAGACCAGTCGAGGAAAACACTGCAGGCAGCTGGCAAAAGCATTCAAACACAGTGAAATCCTAGGTGCATTGCCCCCTGGGAGGGATATCTGGCTAATTCTGTGCTTGAAACTCCTAAACTAGGCTCCACGGACTCTATTTTGGATATTTCAGCACTGGACAGCGGCACAGATGATTCCGGCACAAAACAGGATTGAAGGGCATATTTGGTGTCAAGTTCTGTCCGGTGCTTCCTGCAAAACACCGGACAGAACCTGACAGGGAAAAATCGTGGCGTGAAGCCGGCCTAAAAATATGCCAGCCCATTACTCAATGGTACCAACTAGCACTTGCAATACACATAAACCATACATGACATTATAAAAAATAAATCATTCCATAATTTTCTATTTGTACATCCATTTAAACCAGATAGCTGATTTAAAAAAGCCCTGATTAATAAGGTGTTTTCACTAGTTTTATGGTGTAAAACAGCTTTAAATGACCTTTAATTTTTGTGAAGTTCAGACGATATTGACAAATGTTGCGATTTTTGAAACCTTCACATGATGGTGGTTTCACACTACAATTTTTTTTTTTCACATCTGGTGGGGATCCTGCTATTTTTAAAGAAAAATTGATTTTTAATGGGCACTCCGGTTCAAGTGGTTGTATCAGGTTACTGCCAGATCCAGCAGAAACCATTTTTTTGCCGAGCTAAAAAATGCAATGTTAAGTGTTTTTTGGGGTTGACAAAAAAAATGCCACCATCTGTATCTAGAAGGATCCGGTTTTATCAAATCAGGCAGGATGCGGTAATACCAGATCCAGTGTGCCTACTGAGCATGCAGAAATATAGATAAGGAGCGCAATATGTGAACCCAGTGATGAACAAGTCTAATTAAAAAGTGGGTGATCTCAATCACCTATTGAGGTTGTGCACCTCTGCCAACCCCAGTTGGGATGTTGGTGGGGAAGCAGTTCCACTGTTCGAACGAACGCTGAGCTCCTGCTGCAGCGTCACCGGCTTCTCCACAACTTCCGGATTGAGTCACGTGACTGGGGCAGGAACGGAATTACGTCACGCTCGGTCCTCGAACATCATCTTGGTTGCTGGGTGACTCTAGGTACTGCTGGATTGCTTTGTCTACCACAGTGGCTCCTGTTGCTATTCCTCAGGGGAAAATGAATCAATGAGAAGGGTTGTAGAAGCAGTCTATAGGAGCGCTAAGAATTCCACCTGATGAAGACAGTTTAATCAGTTTTAACGCTTTGTGGCCCCATGGAGGACTAAATGGTCTGTTGTATCAAATCTTTCAATTCTCTTTGTACTCCCTAGTGCTCTTATAGACCGCTTCTACAACCCTTCTCCTACTGAGCATGCAAGTCTCACTAGAAGGTAGGTAGATAGACAGACAGACAGATCTTACCAGTCTCCTTCTCTCCCTCTGCTTACTTCCGGGTCCGCCCATTAAGCTTCATGAATATTCACTGCACTAAACTGCATCGGCCAATCACAGATGCTCACTCTCTGTGAGAACGTGTGCTATTGCACTCAGATGGCGCTCCCGCAATCTGTACCGGTGTCTGTGTAGTTGCATTACACATTAATGTATGGCAACCAACCTTCCATCATAGTGTGTAAAATTAATAATTGGAAATAAATGCATAGGGATTTGCTATATTTTTCATTCTCAGCACAGATAAAGCGGACAGCTGCGGGCTGCCACTCTCCGCTGCCTCGTTTTATCTTGGATGACAAAAAAAATGTGTGGGCTTCACCCTACTTTTAATTGCCAGCCAAGGGAAACCAGGCAGCTGGGGGCTGGTATTCTCAGCATGATGGAGCCCATAGGTACTGCCCCCCCCCACACACACACACTATAGAATAGCAGCTGCCCCAGAAATTGGCTCATATATTAGAAGTGCCCATTTCTGGTGCTTTACACGGCTTTTCACGATGCCCTGGTGTAGTGGCATCAGGGTGATAGAAGGGGTTAATGACAGCTGAATATTGATAACTTGTCAATAAGTCCTGGATTAGTAATATCAGGCGCCTTGATACGCGCCCATTACCAATCCGGTAAGTGAATAGTTAATAAACACACAAACTGAAAAAATGCCTTTATTAGAAATAAAACACAGTGACAACCCTCATTTACCGATGAATTAAAAGCCTCAACAACATACCCTCCGATGATAATTCACCACAAGGTGCCACTCAGCCCTGCAGCATCGGAAGTCATGTGGAAGGAAGAAACATCCTATTATTGCGATTTCTGAAGACATAATGACTGCACAGAGCTTCGGCAATGTCTGCAGTCAGCTGACACGTCACCATGGTAATCGTGTCAGCTGACCACCTCACCATGGTCATGCGTCAGCCTACCATAACAGGAACGAAGCTCTTGGTGCCATCATTGTGTCCCCGGAAATTACGCTGATAAGATGCTTCCTCCCTCAGCGTGACTTCCGATGCTGCAGAGCTGAGATTGCAACGTGGGACCTCATGGTGGATTATCGTCAGAGGGTATGTTGTTGGGACTCTTACTTCAGCGGCCATGTTCATTAGAGACTGGTATGCACAATGCTAGTTTTAAAGGTGTTTCTGGTTTAACTCAGTATTTGTAAGCCAAAACACCCTTTTAAGTAAAAATTACCAGCAGCTCAGCCTCACAGCAGATGGTCGTCACAATACTGTATATATTTATTGCTAAGGACACAACTATATTTTATTAAGCAAACTACTGCACTAGCCCTTTGGATTTAACCGTTCGCACTTAAATAAGGACATAAGGATGAGGCTATATGCACTTTATTTGGATTTTTTTGGTGTCTGCACATAACTATTATTCAGCGCACACTCCACAAGGAGACCTTTGGAATTCACCCTTCACACATCAATATCACCATAAGGATACGTCTAGCCAGACATATTCAGTACTTATTTACCAACGTACATAAGTATACTTTATTAGGCACACTCCTGGCGCACACCCTTCTAACTAACCCTGCTGACATATATCTGTACAGGAGAACATGCTTGCTCCCACCCCCTCTGATTCATGCGTACATAGCCCTATATATACACGTAGATATAGCCCTATATATACGTACATAAGTACTATCCAGGAGCATCCCTCTGGGAAATAACCACCTCACTTTAAATTTTAGTACATACCTACATACCTACTTCTACATTCTTTCTGTCTTGAGTACTCCTGCTTCTCTTCTCCCACGCCTCTAACCCCCCCCTTCACAGTATCACTCACAACTATCTGCTCTACCACTTCCTTAACACTCCCAACATGGGTCGTAACAAAAAGTATGCCATTGACACAGACAGGAAAGCTGCTTTAGCAGTATGTCAAAGAAAACGCTGTGCTAACGAGACCCCTGAGGAAAATAAGCATCATCTTGACACCATGAAGGCTTATTTTCAACATCGCCTCACCCACATCTAAATCTATTCGATTAGCACAAGCTGCCTTTTCACGCCGTCACTACCGGCAACATGAATCTGCTACCTCGACATTGATAGTACCCTCACCACTCGATGCTTCCACTTCTGCATGTGCCACTTCATCCTCTACCCCATTAAGCTATATACATCCACAAAACTCTAACTCCTCCCTAGCAATACCAGTTGCCCTCAATACAGGCGCACACTTTCTTCACACTCAGGCTCATGCTCTATGCGATAATCAAGTACCACCACAACCCACACGACTATTATACATCGGTTTCCACAATAGTCCCACTCCCCCAGTAGCACATGCACTTCCACCACATGGTAAACATTTCACTCATGATGAAAGTACTATTATGGAACACAGCTGTGGTGACATGAACCATGTACAGTATGTCTACATTGCCAAGCTCTGCATTTTATCGCTGAAAAAACTATTGATAACAATTATACTCTCCGCTGTCATAAAGGTAAAGTCCATGTACCTATACTACAATGTCCGGAGGTCTTCATATGTTTGCTCAAAGGAGAAAGTGAATTTAGCAAAATTTTCATGGACAATATTCGATGCATTAACAGTTCTTTTGCTTTTGCCTCCATGGGCGCCAATATTGCACCACCTCCTGCATATGGCCCTTACTGTTTCCACATACATTGACAAATCTATCATAGAACGGGAGCACTATATCCTTCTGACGACCAAGTACCTACTTATGCCCAACTTTACATACTCGATCCCGCTAGCGCTAATGAACAACGCTTACAATTTAAGGAAAATCAAAATTGTCATCCTACATTGATGCAAAACAAAAAGGAAGAGGGGCGCAAATGTGTAGGATCCCCTTATTAAAAACGTCTAAGTGGCATGGGTAGGTGGCCACTCACCTTATTGGATTGTGCACGTCCTGCACAACCCGGTTTACCAGCCTCCGCCGCCGGCGGTATGTGCACTGCCTCTCCACTCTCCTCAGAACAGGACCTATCCGGTCACGTGACCGCGAAACCGAATTTGCGTCACCGCTCTTTGCTGTGGGTTACCAGGGGAACGCCAGGTCCTCAAGGCAGATCGTTTGTGCTGTTCCTGAGCTGCTTCAGACATGTAAGATGTTTTAACAAATGGCAAACCTTTTATTAAATTCTTAGCTCCCCTCACAGCTCCACTACACGTTTCAACTGTCTAAAACAGTCTTCATCAGATGGTGTCTAAGACCAGCCGAAGGGTCACTTGATCCGAAATGGTGCCGTCGTCTGCACCTCCATCACCCCCTCCCCTGCACCCTGTACTTTAAAGCTGAATAAAGCCGCCCACGGTGAAAATCTACAATCGGGTGAGTGCCTCCTTTTTTACTTCATGATTGAAGAGTGTATCGATTGTGAAGGTTATGCTATAAAAGATGTCCAAGATGTGCTCATACTCCATGGCAAAACTTTTGCAGATTTCAATTTACCATCCCCAGCAAAAAAAAAAAAAATCTTCACCAATATGATAAGGACCATGAATTAACGAAAACTGCAGAGACGAGGGGCGTGTCCTGATGTGGAACAGGGAGGACGCATAGAGAGAGAGCTCTTCTGGTGGTGTCTGATTATCCGGGATTTAACGGCAAAATAACCTCCCTACTCTGTCATCTTGGTGAGGTACCAGTTCACTGGACTCCTGAGCTGCCCGGACCGGGCTCCAGAGGCTACAGAACCCCGCAGAAAACAACTGATTCCCTTGTGACTGAATACCCTGTGGCTGCTTTTGGAGGCTCAAAAATGGCACCTGGCCACTACACTGCTCCAGCTGCCGGCTGCACAATCCTTGACATCCTGGCTTCATAACTTAACAAATCTCGCCCATAGAGCCTCAGGTGAATTGGCACATCATCCCTGGGTGAGGTACAGGAGATATTTCTGCCCTAAAAAGCAGTCTGTTCTACATCTACACCTGATTTCTCACTCCCCCCATCCTGCACGTGGCAGTGCTGCCTGGAGAACCGGAGAGCTTCCCCTGAGCTCAGGAACTGATTTACCCGCTTTGCCGGGGAGCTGAAGGAAAGGGTGCTGGGTGGACAAAGCAGGGCACTGGAGCAGAACTCTTACACCGGGGACATATACCTTATAGCACTGCACTAGTTGGATGAACTTTCTCATACTTAGGAGGCCAGATGATAATCTGGAACACTCTGTGAGTGGAGATAGGGAAGACCCGGTGATTGCCAGTGATATATTGTGAAGGGTGATAGGAGCCCAGGGAGAGTAGCCTGGAGATTAACCCTTTGCTTCATCTCCTTCTGTGACTGTGACAAACTCACTCCATCCCCCCTGTTGGAGTAATTATAAGGGTTTGGGCTGCCTGAATAGCTGCCTTCACTAAACAGTAAACAAGAACTGCAAATGTGCCTGCTTTAACTCCTGGTCTCCTGGTACAACATTCTAGGCTGAATTCCATTCTTCACAGCATTCCTCCTCTGCATACCAGAAGACTTAATAGCTAACAAGACATTAACACTTAAGTGGCTGGCACCTGCAGATTCACAGCTCGCCTGTAGAACCACAGCAGTTGGGAAAATGGTCACTGTCCATAGGGAATTGAGCCTCTGCATGCACAGGACACTGAAACTTGTATGAAAATAACACATATAGCTCTGGATGTGAACAACGTATAAGCTTTATTAAGTGACTTTAGCTTTGTATCTGTACACCTTCGGTGACCATAAAACTACGCATAACCTAAAATTGAAAACACCCAGCAGAGAGTATCTTTCCCCTGTAGACTATTTCTCCAGCTAACTGGACAGCAGTGCTCTTGAGCTATACTCCCTGGATCATAACGCACCTTGCCTTCTGAGCTTCCATTAGAAAACAGACCCTGCCCTGTCGCTCTGGTGAGATACTTGATTGCTGCGCTCTTGAGATGCCCAGAACGGGCTCCAGAAATCGCGGAGCCCCGCAGAAAGTCACTGACTTTTTTACGTCTGATAGTCCCACTGCTACTATTAGAAACTCCAAAATGGCACCTGCAGCGGCCTCTGGCTCTCGCTCCCCCAGCTCTCCCCACTCGCATGGTTCCTGGAGCGGTTCATGTGGCGAGGCTGTTAGCTGGTCTCCTAGAGGACTACAAGAGGACTCTACCCCCATTACTTATGGGGCTATACGGGGACTCCTCGAGGACCTTCGTTCCTCCATACAAGCTGATATTAGAGACATTGTGGGGGAAATGAGAGCTGACATGACGGCTTTGGGTAAACGTACTGGCCGGATTGAAGAGAAAATGGCTGAATAGCCATCACGATCTGTCACAAGATATGAGAGCCATGAGAGCAAAAATGTGGGACCTTGATGACAAGTTTCGTCGGGGCAATCTAAAGGTCAGAGGTATTGCTGAGGTGGAGGGTGAGGAGGACCTGATCGCTACTGTGATGCCTTTTTTACAACACATACTCCCCACAGCTGCCCCAGCGAGCCTAGAGATCGAACGGGCATATAGGCTCCCACGTTCAAAAAATGCTCCCAAAGATGTTCCCAGAGATGTAATGATTCATTTAGCTACTCCTAAACTACGTGACCCTCTGTTGCATACTTTGAGAAAGCACCCTCCCTCAGAAGCTCCGTATACAGCATGGTCCCTCTTTCCGGATCTTTCACCTGGCACCCTTGCGAGGCGGAGGGACTTTGCCCCCTACTGTTCAGCCCTGAGAGACCAGGGCATTACCTATGCATGGGGCTCACCTGTAAATGTTTCATTTCGCTATAAGGGATCTCGCCATCTCTTCTCTTCCCCATCCAAGATGAAATCCACGCTGCTGGACTGGAATCTTATGACGAAAGGTGGCTCTCCTTCTGCCGGCTCGACTACACGACATGATCGGGGAGAACGTACCCCTTCACCTCCTTGACTCAGGACAGAGATGAGTATATGCATGTCCTAGGATGATGGTCCCGTCGGGGGACTTTGTTTTGTTTGATTTTCTCTCCACAGCCTCGTGGACCTTCTGATGCCATCTTGAGTCCTGAGTGACTGTTTAAGGCCCTTGAGTGCCTTATACCCCCAATGCTCCTGGCATTCCTCTTTCACCCTGTGTGGGGGAGGCGCTGAGGAGTCTCAGAGTACCCTCAAAGGGGTCTCTTCTTACTCTCAGTTTTTTCTTTCTTCATATTAATTGTTAGTTAGTTAATACTCTGTGTTAATAATTCTGTGCTTGTCTTCCTATGATCTTTCTCTCCTTTCATTGACCACTACTTTGTCAATCTATTTCTGCATTTCTTACATCTTCTTTTCATTTCTTTTCCTTCTTTTATTTCTCCTGCTTGACATTCTGTCAACCTTTCCTCATCTTCTCGCTACGACTCCTAGCTATCAGGCCTCTATTCTCTTTCTACTTCTGTACTCTCACTTCTCCCTCCCTCTTGTTGTCCCGCTCTTTCTCACCCTTCTTCCTCATCCTTGTCTTTATAGGATACTGAACTTAATTGTTCCTAAGTCTATTGTTGAATTTGTGTATTTACCGAGGGTGTTTTATATACACGTTGATTAAGTGATCAGATGTATTGTGCTTGAACCTACTCTTTGCCCTTTTCTTTACCTTGTTATTCTCTACTTGGAATCCGTCCCTACCATTTCCCGATACTTGGGAGCTTTTTCGGATAATACTTGAGTGGAGTGTTGATAGCTCTACTGCTTGCGTGGGGCTCTGTGATCACTGGAGGAGGAGCATCCTGCACCCGCCTTGTTAGTGTCTCGTGTTTTTCTTTATCATGAGCTTTCAGTGTGTATCGATAAATGTTAACCGGTTGAATTCCCGAAAAAGCGTTCTTTCGTGTGGCAGCAGCTCATTAAAATGAAAGCTGAAATCTTCCTTATTCAAGAAACTCACCTTTTAGCACAGGATAACTATAGAATGAAATCCCTACAATTTCCTATACAATATTTTGCCAATGCCCCTAACAAGAAATCTGGAGTTGCAATTTTTGTACATAGATCTCTCGCTTTTCAGCTAATTGAAACGACAATAGACCCACAGGGTCGTTATTTGGTGGTCCAGGCCCTGATTAATGGAAAGCTGTTTACACTCGTTTCAGTGTATGGGCCGAATAAAGGCCAACTGAAATTTTTTCGTGCTCTGTTTACAAAGCTGGACTCTTTGTCGAAGGGATGCCTCCTTGTGGCGGGGGATTTCAATCTCCTGGTACACAGAAGGTTGGACTGCTCGGGACCTTCCTTAAGCCGGGGTGAGATGGGGTGGTTGTTATACACCCACCACCTTCAAGATATCTGGCGGTACGCTCATGGGATGAGAGGGATTACACATATTTCTCACCTAGATTTCAATCTTATAGTCAGTTAGACTACTTTCTGGTGGGAGACTCTCTTCTTCATAAGTGTTGAAATGCCTCTATAGGGCACATTACGTGGTCTGACCATGCCCCCATCATGTTGCAGGTCGAGGACGCCCTTCAGGTTCCCCCGACTCCTTCGTGAACTTTGAATGAATACCTCCTGTGCTCTCCTGCTGGTGGCTACACGTTGAGTCTCAACTTGAGCATTACTTTTTAACTAACACTTCTCAAGATACTGACCCAGAAATTTTATGGTACGCCCATAAGGCGGTTATTAGGGGTCACTTCATACAGATGGCAGCCAGGGCCAAACGTGAAAGAAATCAGCAGATGGGGACTCTCACAAAAAAGATAGCAGTTTTAGAGGCCCAACACAAGACTACCCCCACCCCGCAAATTACATGTGAATTAGTTGAGACCTGCCGAGAGTTACGCTCTTTACTCTTCTACAAAGCGGAATTCCACCTGAAAAAACTAAAGGCCCGTTTCTATGGTATGGGAGACAAAGCGGGTAGGCTTTTGGCTAAGAGGATCCAAAAAAAGAGAGAAGCCACGAAGATTGACCATATCCTAGGTCCTAGGGAGAGAAGATTAGAAATCCCATTGACATTGCGGGCCAATTTAGAGAATACTACTCGTCACTTTATAACCTGAAAGAGGATTCTGACATCCCACAGCCATCGCCTGCGGCGATGCAATCCTTTCTTGCTCCGGCCCATCTTCCAAAGCTGACAGCTCCCCAATTGGCACGTTTAAACGCGCCTTTCACAGAGGACGAGATTGCCTTGGTTGTCAACTCTATGAGAAAAAACTCGGCCCCTGGTCCAGACAGTTTCTCGTACCGCTATTATACGACCTTTTTGAAGCAAATCCTCCCACATTTGCTATCTCTCTTCTCCTTCTGGAGGGAAGGGGGACAGATACGGCCAGAGGGACTGGAGGCAACAATCTCGGCAGTACCGAAACCTGGGAAGATTCCCAACGTACCGGCTAATTTTCGTCCCATTGCTCTATTGAATGGAGACTTAAAAATTTACGCTAAGCTATTGGCGTCAAGACTCTTGGAGGTGCTACCCTCTTTGGTTGGTCCGGAGCAGGTGGGTTTCATCCCGGAACGGCAGGCGTCGGACGGCACGAGGCGAATTGTTGATATACTAGAGGTCTTGGAAAGGAGGGGGGCCCCCTGTGCGCTCATTTCGTTAGACGCCGAAAAGGCATTTGATTGGGTGCACTGGGGGACCTGGAGGTGGTCTTGGACAGCTTTGGGATTATTGGCAGTTTTAAAAAGGCAGTGTTAGCTCTCTATACTTCCCCCACAGCAAGGGTGAGGGCTCTGGCTTCCTGTCGGGTTCCTTCCCTATCACGAATGGTACCCGCCAGGGATGTCCTCTGTCGCCGCTAATCTTTGCTCTAGTAATGGAGCCTTTGGCGGCCAGAGTGAGGCAGGACCCTATGATTTCGGGCCCTTGTGTGGGAAAGATAGAACACAAAATCGGGTTATATGCTGACGATGTGATTTTCATTTGTACGAACTTGCTGGTCACCGTTCCAAGGGTTATGGCTCTACATCTAAATCTTTGCTGTATCCTATCCACGTCCTTTCGGGGCAGACGGCTGAGCTGAGAGCATGTTTCCCCTTTCAATGGTCTCCTAAAGGTATTCCGTACCTGGGAGTCTGGATTGCACACACCAGCAGGATAGTACACCATAACTTCGAGTTTCTGACTCGCACCATAAGGGAGGGTCTTGCCTCCCATAAAGGGCTGTTTCTATCATGGGTTGCCAGAATAAATATAGTCAAAATTGCGTACCTTCCAAAAATCTTATATGTGCTTACCGCTGATGTTCCCTAAACGTTTGATTGCAACTTTGCAATTGCTTTTGACTTGTTTTATTTGGAACCACAAACCGCATAGAGTCGGTATGAGGGTGCTCTCTCTTCCCCTGCGACTGGGGAGCATGGGAGTCCCATGTCTGGCATCTTATTATGCTGCAACTCACCTTTCTGTGGCTAGTCTTTGGTGGGCGGACGCGCACCAACCTTTGTGGATGCAAATCGAGAAGTATTATGCTCCTCGTGGATCCACTAAACTTTTACTCGAGATGAACCTTCTACAACGATCGGCAGATTCTAACCTTCATGGGGCTATGTCAGCTCTATTGAGGGTTTGGCGACAGCATGCACGCTCCTTGTTAGCCTTCCTTTTCCGCGACATTTCCCTTCGGGCGGTGGAAGCGCTGGTGGGGTTCCTCTCTCTTACATCTTGGAGAGACGGTGGAGTCCTTTTTGTTCATCAGGTCCTGGACGGTAACACCATAAAATCTTTTACAGAACTTGCAGATAGATACTCTATCCCCAGAACAGCTTTTTACAATATCTTCAATTACGACATTTTTTGAATTCAGTGACTTGGCCTGTGGTAGACCTAACAACTGTTGATGGCGTGGTGCAGAGGTACTTTAAATCAGCTCCCTCCAGTGGTCACGGCGTCTCTGTTATGCATGGTGCATTAGCTCGGCTGAGAAGCTCTGAAAAACTACCGTATATGGTAAAATGGGAATCTGTCTTACAAATTGACGTCACGCTGGAACAATGGCAAGACGCTGCGCTCCGTAGTTCGGCTTATACAAGCTGTGTTAACCATATTGAGCAAATCAAAAAAGTCCAATTGGAGTGGTACATAACCCCGATCTCTCTGGCCTGCTTCAGGGGTTGTTGTGCCTCGGAGGCCCAGACTTGCTGGAGAGGATGTTCCGAAAGGGGATTATCCCTTCACATGTGGTGGGATTGCCTACCTTTGGGCGCGTTCTGGTACTCCGTGGCTCAGCTCCTAATTTCATTGACGGGGGTCCAGTTTCAGTTGAGCCCAGCTCTGGCCCTCCTGGGCTTGGGTTTGCAGGACTGGCCCTCTCCATTACGACCTATTGTGGCAAACACTTTGCTCGGAGCAAGGTTGTGTATTGCTAGATGTTGGAGATCTGTGAGAATTCCGACCATTAGTGACCTCACCATAGCACTTAACTTGCATCTTCAACATGAGCTCTTGTTAGCTCACGATGCTGCCCGTCGTGAAAAGGTGCTCGGTTGGTGGGACCCATGGATTCAGTCTACACATAATACAGTTCGATTGCCTACCTGATTATATGACTATCCTACAGTAACAGATAACCCCTGACGTGCTAGGTTTTCCTCACCCTTATATCAACAATACTCTCAACTTGCTTAGCTGGTTGATGAAGACTCCCGCCCCTATTCCCCTCTTCCTTCTTTTCTCTCTCTTCCTTTTCTCTCTTGTCCCCAATCTTCACCTTGTTCCCCTTCCCCTCGTCACGTGTTCCTTTTCCCCTTATTCATTTTATAATGTTGTTGTGGTCTTGGTTAAGTGATGTCTATTGTTTGTTCTACCACTTATTCTCTACAACAAATATGTTTTAGTGATGGACTATGATGACCGATGGTTGCCTCCCTTTACGGAAATATTTTGTGATACCGACAATGGTCTAGATTTATGTTCTAATTTTATGTAATAATTTGTTTGTTGTTATATACTCAATAAAAACATTGAAACAAAAAAAAAAACTGCAGAGATGAAAGAGACTCTTAATCAGGAGCAACGTTTTGCCTATGATGTCATTACTCAAGCTTTACAAGACAGCAGTTTAACACCGAAGTGCTTGACGGACCTGGTGGCAGTGGAAAAACCTACCTATACCATCTACTTATACATTATCTAAGGGGACAAGGAGACATTGTGTCACCTGCTGCCACTACAGGTATAGCAGCAAATTTACTAGAAGGAGGCCGAACAATCCACTCTCTCTATGGCATACCAATTGCTATCAACGAAACATCCGTTTCAAGGATAAAAAAACGATACCAATGCTGGAAAGCATTTACAAACAACAAAGCTTTTTATTATTGACTAGCTGTGAGCCCGATTCTAAAGAATTGGGAGTCTAGAATCTGGAGAGAGAGAGGGAGAGAGGGAGGGAGAGAGAGAGGGAGAGAGAGAGAGAGAGAGAGGGAGGGAGGGAGAGAGGGAGATAGATAGATACATAGATATAGATAGATACATAGATAGATATAGATAGATATATAAATAGATAGATAGATACATAGATAGATAGATATAGATAGATACATATATATAAATAGATAGAGATAGATAGATAGATATAGATAGATAGATGGATAGATAGACAGATAGATAGATATAGATAGATAGAAATAGATAGATAGAAATAGATAGATATAGATAGATAGATATAGAGATAGATAGATAGATGGATAGATAGATAGATACATATAGATAGATAGATAGATAGATAGATAGAGATAGATATAGATAGATAGATATAGATAGATAGAAATAGATAGATATAGATATAGACAGGGGTGGATTAAGGGTAGCCAGGGCCCGGGGCTGTTCAGACTCTGTGGGCCCCCCCCGGGTAATGTGATGGGGGTCATGTGACGGGGTCACGGTGGTCATGTGACGGGGTCATGTGACGGGGTCGCGGGAGTCATGTGACGGAGGTTATCATATACCTGAAATAGATTATTTCAGAAAAATAGTTGCTGAGTGAAACTCTAACCTGTCAAACATCCATTGATGTAGTCAATTTACCCTTCAGTTAGGAGGAAAAAAACAAACCCTTTAAGCCATAGTATTGAGCAGTCCATTAGAAGGAGGCCATTATGTCCTGACTGCCCCTGTACTCAGAATAAATAACTTATAAATATCTCGAACGGCGTGCACCCTGAATGATAATCACCTGTTACTGGTCCAATGGACTTGCTTGCAGATTGGTCCGTCCCGCCTCCTCGCGGTCCGACAGCGTCTTCTTCTGAATGATGTAGATAACGCCTCCTGCCACCTGCGTTATCCACGTGACCACGTCCAATTTTTCCATTGCCTATGCTACGTCCATACCTCTCCGGCTTGTGCAGGTGCACTGTGCTCCATCATGGGATTATCCTACAAGTTTAAACTCTCAGTAATGTCACCATACATTACACGCAGCAGACTGGGAGCCTGGAGCCATGTGCAGAGACCCCTGCGGTTTGCGCATATGTAGATGAGTTTTACATTGTAGCTGCAGTAGGGCAGAGCACGGTGCGTTTGCGCAAGCTGGAGAGGCATCTGCACAGACGTGAGATGGGAAAGTGAGACGTGGATAACAAAGGCGTGATCCATATCATTCAGAAGAAGAGGCTGTCAGACGGCAAGGAGAGGCTGAATGGACCAATCTGCAAGCAAGAATTTTGGACCGGTAATAGGTTAGAATACAGGGTGATAGGTTTTTATAAGTTATTTATTCTGTGTACAGGGGCATTCAGGGCATAATAGCCTGTTTCTTATAATGCAGCATCAGCGTGTGCACGAGGCCTTACATATACTGAGGTAAAAACTCACCAGATACTCAGCGTTTGCACGAGGCCTTACAAATACTCAGGTAAAACTCACCAAATACTCAGCGTGTGCACGAGGCCTTACAGATACTGAGGTAACAACTCACCAAATACTCAGCGTGTGCACAAGGCCTTACAGATACTGAGGTAAAAACTCACCAAATACTCAGCCTGTGCACGAGGCCTTACAGATACTGAGGGAAAAACACCAAATACTCAGCATGTGCAATAGGCTTTACAGATACTGAGGTAAAAACTCACCAAATACTCAGCGTGTGCACGAGGCCTTACAGATACTGAGGTAACAACTCACCAAATACTCAGCGTGTGCACGAGGCTTTACAGATACTGAGGTAAAAACTCACCAAATACTCAGCGTGTGCACGAGGCCTTACAGATACTGAGGTAAAACCCCACCAAATACTCAGCGTGTGCACGAGGCCTTACGGATACTGAGGTAAAAACCCACCAAATACCCAGCGTGTGCACGAGGCCTTACGGATACTGAGGTAAAAACCCACCAAATACTAGCATGTGCAATAGGCTTTACAGATACTGAGGAAAAAACTGACCAAATACTCAGCTTGTGCACGAGACCTTACAAATACTGAGGTAAAAATTCTCAAAATACACAATGTGCGCACCCACTACCCCTCCACCTTGGATAGACATGTGAAATACCTCTACATGTTGTATGTGCCCCTCTATGTGGATATTTTTCTTGAATCATGAATGCATGGACTCCATACGTACATGATCCAAGCAAGATAGCCACTTATTAGAGGGGCACATGATACACCATGTAGAGCCATTTCACATGTTTCTGTATTATCCAAGATGGTGGGGCACACCACTCCAGTGATTAAGGGGCCTTTCACATCAGCTGTTTTGCTGATGTGCGGCCGATTTGGCAGGTGGCGCCGGATCAGCCGCCTAATGGCCGACTTGCGGTCCAGTTGCGGTAAGCCCTATGCATTGTCTATGGGGCTTGCGGTCCGGTGCGGCAAGTGCGGTTCTGCCGTGTGCGGCAGATTCGACACTTGCGGCCGCGAAAAAAAAAACACCGCTTGTAGAGTTTTTTTTTCGCGGCCACAAGTGCCTGATCTACCGCACTCAGCAGAACTGCACTTGTGATAGACAATGCATGGGGTTTGCCGCATCCGGGCCGCAAGTCGGCTGTTAGGCGGACGATCCGGCACATGCGGCGCCACCTGCTGGAACGGCCCAAACATCAGCTAAACACTGATGTGAAAGCAGCGTTCGTTAGGCCCCTTTCACATCACCGTGTCTTTCAAATTGCGTCAGATCCAGCAGATTTACCACATTTGCTGCCTAACAGCCGTTGCGACGATGGATGACAACGCGGTCAGCGGCGTTTTTTTTTCCACCGCCGCAAATGCCGGACTTGCCGCACCCAGCAGAACCGCACTTGCCGCACCAAACCGCAAGCCCCATAAACAATGCATGGGGCTTGCCGCAAGTGTGCCGCAAGTGCGGCCGTTAGTCGGCAGATGCGGTAAATCTGCCGGATCTGCCACAGTCTGAAAAAAAAAAGATGTGAAAGGGGCCTTAGTACACAAATCATTTCATTACTGCTTACATTCTTTCTTTACACTGACTGAGTCCTCCCTGCCATGCAGCAGCCACCAGGTCTGGCTGGCAGTGCACACACAGAGCACAGCCACAGGCAGCAGCTGCAGCAGCAGGGTAGGAGTCAGGAGTGGACATATCACTCACCTCTCTGTCACACAGGCACGTCCTCTCTGTGCTCTGTGTCGGCATTAGGTGACGGTCCCTCTCCTCAGACTCCCTCTCTTCATGCAGGCGGCGACCCAGGAGGCGGTGGACGGCGGGTGAGACACAGACTCAGTCAGGAGGACGGAAAAGTCTGCTCAGCCTCAGTCGAGATCAGCTGCCTGCCTGGGTCTGGGTCCTCCTACAGTAGGAGGATTCAGCAAAGCCCGGTCGGGCCCGGCAGAATCAGCATAGCAGGGCGGACAGCGGCAGCCGGGACTCGGGAGAACAATGCTGCCAGCAGAGGCCGCTGGGACTATAAGAGTGGGAGCAACATCCGCAGGCAGCTACCACCGGTACGCACACCTTGTAAGCACACAGCTCCACATGCTCCATACATACATGGCTCTGCTCCATACACCTCGTACACATGGCTCAGCTCCGTACACCTCGTACACACTTGGCTTTGCTCTGTACACCTTGTACGCATACGGCTCTGCTCCATACACCTCGTACTCACTCGGCTCCGCTCCATACACCTCATACACACTCGGCTTCGCTCCGTACACCTCTTACGCACTCGGCTCTGCTCTGAACACCTCGTACACGCTCGGCTCCATACACATGCGGCTCCGCTCCATACACCTTGTACACACGCGGCTCCGCTCCATACACCTTGTACACACGCGGCTCCGCTCCATACACCTTGTACACATGCGGCTCGGCTCCATACACCTCGTACACACGCGGCTCTGCTCTGTACACCTTGTACACATGCAACTCCACTCCGTACACCTTGTACACACACGGCTCTGCTCTGTGCACCTCGTACACACACGGCTCCGCTCCATACACCTTGTACACACATGGCTCCGCTCCATACACCTCGTACACATGCGGCTTGGCTCTGTACACCTCGTACACATGCGGCTTGGCTGTGTACACCTCGTACACACGCGGCTCTGCTCCATACACCCTGTACACACTCGGCTCGCTCCATACACCTCGTACACACGTGGCTCCGCTCCGTACACCTCGTACACACGTGGCTCTGCTCTGTACACCTCGTACAGACACGGCTCTGCTCCGTACACACTCGGCTCTGCTCTGTACACCTTATGCACATGTGACTCCGCTCCGTACACCTCATACACATGTAACTCCACTCCGTAAACCTTGTTTACACATGGCTCCGCTCCGTATACATGCGGCTCTGCTCCATACACCCTGTACACAATCGGCTCTGCTCCATACACCTCGTACACACGCGGCTCTGCTCCGTACACCTCGTACACACGCGGCTCCGTACACCTCGTACACACACGGCTCTGCTCCGTACACACTCGGCTCCGCGCCGTACACCTCATACACATGTGGCTCCACTCCGTACACCTCATACACATGTGGCTCCGCTCCGTACACCTCATACACATGTGGCTCCGCTCCGTACACCTCATACACATGTAACTCCACTCCATAAACCTTGTTTACAAATGGCTCCGCTCCGTACACCTTGTACACATGCGGCTCTGCTCCATACACCCTGTACACAATCGGCTCAGCTCCATACACCTCGTACACACGCGGCTCTGCTCTGTGCACCTTGTACACACATGGCACCGCTCCATACACCTCGTACACATGCAGCTTGGCTCTGTACACCTCGTACACATGCGGCTTGGCTCTGTACACCTCGTACACACGCGGCTCTGCTCCATACACCCTGTACACACTCGGCTCCGCTCCATACACCTCGTACACACGTGGCTCCGCTCCGTACACCTCGTACACACGTGGCTCCGCTCCGTACACCTTGTACACGCGGCTCTGCTTCGTACACACTCAGCTCTGCTCCGTACATCTCATACACATGCGGCTCCGCTCCATACACCTCATACACACACGGCTCCGCTCCTTACACCTCGTACACACACGGCTCCGCTCCATACACCTCGTACACATGTGGCTCCGCTCCATACACCTCATACACACACGGCTCCGCTCCGTACACCTAGTACACACTCGTCTCTGCTCCGTACACCTTGTACACGCGGCTCTGCTTCGTACACCTAGTTACACAAGCGGCTCTGCTCCATACACCTAGTTACACAAGCGGCTCTGCTCCATACACCACGTACACACACGGCTCCGCTCCATACACCACGTACACACACGGCTCCGCTCCATACACCACGTACACACACGGCTCCGCTCCATACACCTCGTACACACGCGGCTCTGCTCCGTGCACCTCGTACACACGCGGCTCTGCTCTGTGCACCTCGTACACACACGGCTCCGCTCCATACACCTTGTACACACATGGCTCCGCTCCATACACCTCGTACACATGCAGCTTGGCTCTGTACACCTCGTACACATGCGGCTTGGCTCTGTACACCTCGTACACACGCGGCTCTGCTCCATACACCCTGTACACACTCGGCTCCGCTCCATACACCTCGTACACATGCAGCTTGGCTCTGTACACCTCGTACACATGCGGCTTGGCTCTGTACACCTCGTACACACGCGGCTCTGCTCCATACACCCTGTACACACTCGGCTCCGCTCCATACACCTCGTACACACGTGGCTCCGTCTCGTACACACGTGGCTCCGCTCCGTACACCTTGTACACGCGGCTCTGCTTCGTACACACTCAGCTCTGCTCCGTACATCTCATACACATGCGGCTCCGCTCCATACACCTCATACACACACGGCTCCGCTCCATACACCTCATACACACACGGCTCCGCTCCGTACACCTAGTACACACGCGTCTCTGCTCCGTACACCTTGTACACGCGGCTCTGCTTCGTACACCTAGTTACACAAGCGGCTCTGCTCCATACACCTAGTTACACACAGCGGCTCTGCTCCATACACCACATACACACACGGCTCCGCTCCATACACCATGTACACACACGGCTCCGCTCCATACACCACGTACACACACGGCTCAGCTCCATACACCTCGTACACACGCGGCTCTGCTCTGTGCACCTCGTACACACACGGCTCCGCTCCATACACCTTGTACACACATGGCTCCGCTCCATACACCTCGTACACATGCAGCTTGGCTCTGTACACCTCGTACACATGCGGCTTGGCTCTGTACACCTCGTACACACGCGGCTCTGCTCCATACACCCTGTACACACTCGGCTCCGCTCCATACACCTCGTACACACGTGGCTCCGCTCCGTACACCTCGTACACACGTGGCTCCGCTCCGTACACCTTGTACACGCGGCTCTGCTTCGTACACACTCAGCTCTGCTCCGTACATCTCATACACATGCGGCTCTGCTCCATACACCTCATACACACACGGCTCCACTCCATACACCTCGTACACACACGGCTCCGCTCCATACACCTCGTACACACATGGCTCCGCTCCATACACCTCGTACACATGTGGCTCCGCTCCATACACCTCATACACACCACGGCTCAGCTCTGTACACCTAGTACACACGCGTCTCTGCTCCGTACACCTTGTACACGCGGCTCTGCTTCGTACACCTAGTTACACAAGCGGCTCTGCTCCATACACCTAGTTACACAAGCGGCTCTGCTCCATACACCACGTACACACACGGCTCCGCTCCATACACCACGTACACACACGGCTCCGCTCCATACACCACGTACACACACGGCTCCGCTCCATACACCACGTACACACACGGCTCCGCTCCATACACCACGTACACACTCGGCTCTGCTACATCCACACTGTAAATCTCCTGACCCCACACATAACTTTCATCTCATCCTCTCCTTCACCTTATCCAGCACCATGACATCCAGCACAGTGGAGGACTGCATAACGAGGAGCTGATCATGTGATCCCTGACTCCTCCCCCTATGACATCATCACAGGTCCTGTAAGCACAGGTCTTTCATCCTGTGCGGCTCTACAGGTGGGCTCACACTGCTGGTGGGGGTGTAAGTGTAAACCGGCGGCGGCCGGGACTGTAGGAGAGAGCGGCATCAGCAGGGAGTCATAACACCACCGGGCGCCCTGCAGATGCCGCCCCTCAACTAGCAGGGCTCGTCACCTCATGGACGCTGCAGCCCTGCGTGCACAGTGCTGTGTGATGGCGCCGTGGCGGATTATAATGGGGCAATTTATCCCCTGGGCTGCGGGCCCCTAGACACCATTGGGCCCGGGGCAAAAGCCCATATTGACTCATTATAATCCGCCACTGGATATAGAGATAGATAGATAGATAGATAGATAGATAGATAGATAGATAATAGATATAGATAGATATAAATAGAATAGATAGATAGATATAGAGATAGATAGATATAGATAGATAGATAGAAATAGATAGATAGATATAGAGATAGATAGATAAAGAAATAGATAGATAGATAGATAGATAGATATAGAGATAGATAGATATAGAGACAGATAGATAGGTGAGTCGTTGCAGCCGCGGTAAGTCCGGCACATAGGTCCATTGCGATTTTCTTGGGCCGGCGACAGCCGAGTGCCGTGGCCGAAAATCGAACCAAGGGGCCGGCCATGCATTGTTGGAAACACCGCTATCTCTATGGGAAGTGAGGCGCTATTCTGATTGGTCCCTGTGTGCTGACGGCGACCAATGAGAATAGCGCCTCACTTTCAGCGGTAAATTTGAAACTCAAAGTCGTCCATTATATCTCTATGGGAAGTGAGGCGCTATTCTGATTGGTCACTGTGTGCTGCCGGCGACCAATGAGAATAGCGCCTCACTTTCAGCGGTAAATGTGAAACTCAAAGGCTTCGCGGCCATTGCTCGCGCCCTTGCAACAGCTCGCAACGGCTTCGCGGCCATTGCGAGTGAGTCGCGTGGCCACGAACAAAGCCACGAACAAAAGCCACGAACAAAGCCACGGAAGTAGCGCCGTGTGCGACGGAAGTCGCTACAGCAATTATATAATAGATGAGTGCACAATGATACAAAACATGCCTTGAATGTCATAGATAGACTTCTGTGGGACATAATGACAACAAATGTTGCTAACAAAAGTAAAACACCATTCGGACCTAAAGTTATTGTTCTTGGAGGAGACTTCCGACAATGTCTTCCCGTCATCGCTCATGGAACAAGAACAGACATTGTAGATTCCTGCATTAAATATTCACACCATTTGCAACATTTTACTAGACTACCGCTGTTCAACAACATGCGCTCCACTGATCCTGAATACAGCAGTTGGTTGCTTAAACTTGGAAATGGTGAGCTGTCTAATGAACATAACCTTGGAGAGGATGTCATTGAAATACCTCCAGATATGCTTTGCACTGGCTCAATAGTAACAACATCTTTGGAGACCTCATTTGCATTAATGGTAATGACAATGAAAGCGTAAACATTGCTGCATCACATGCTATACTATGTCCAAGAAATGATGACGTTGATTTCCTGAACTCTAGAGTAATGGATCGAATGAGTGGCGATTATACTGTATATACCAGCGATGATTCTGTTGATGCTGATGAAGCTGAAAAATGTGAAAACTACCCCGTTGAATTTTTAAACTCACTGACACCATCAGGAATGCCATCCCATCATCTGCAACCTAAAATTGGCACCATTGTCATGCTATTACGAAACCTAAACACCAAGAAGGTCTCTGTAATGGCACTTGCCTCATTGTTACTGCCTTACTCCGCAACATCATACAGGCTAAAGTGATTACTGGCTCAGCTCAAGGAGACATTGTATTTATTCCACACATCGATTTTTGTCCATCAGAGACTGGATTACCTTTTCAGTTAAAACGTAGACCGTTTCCAGTGAAACCTGCTTTTGCAATGACTATTAACAAATCTCAAGGACAGACCCTCAATCGAGTTGGCATTTGTTTACCACAACCTGCATTTGCCCATGGTCAATTGTATGTTGCTTTCTCCAGAGTCAAACTACGCAGCAACTTTAGGGTCAAAGTGGTGGATACACCACTTCAAGGAAAATTAGTACCTAATAGCCCAAAAGTCTTCACTAGAAATGTAGAGTACAAAAATGTTTTAGTTTAAACTATTTAGGTTACTCCTGGAATAGATAGATATATAGATATAGAAATGATAGTTGCATTCAAAATAGATATACAGAATATACTTCTATACATAGCTTTATACAAGTTATATCTATAGATTTGTTAAGCACATACATATATCATATACAAATAGTTTGTTTCATAGATATGTCATAGGGCCACGTCTCACCCACAGATATCTGTGCAGATATTGTTCGCAGATCTCTGGTTGCAGTAAAATCATGAACACATTGCTCCATTTGTATAATGCCTCAAAATGAAACAATATGTCCATGATTTCATTGCAACCAGAGATCTGCGAACAATATCTGCACAGATATCTGTGTGTGTGACGTGGCCCATAGACACGTTTAGATGCATAGAAACATATATAGGTATACATAGTTTTGAAAAAAAAAAAAATTAGATGCACAGGTATATAGATTTCAACTATATAGACAACACATACGTATATAACTTAGGTTATAATAATTAGACTACTTTATTTTATTTCTATAGCACTATTAATTCCATAGTACTTTACATACATCAGTAATGCTGTCTGTCTTGAGGCTCACTGTGTAAACATCCTCTGTACATAAATACATAGGTGTGATACATTTACACATCGTTCTCAATATAAGTTTAACACACATGAAGTATAAAACGGGAGATGTATATCATCCAAATTGTGAATTTTGGTGATATGAACCCGGATGTAAAGCTCCAGCATCATAGCTGCTGAGAAATGTTATTTATTCTTATAACAGGGTCGGCTTTTTGTGAACAGCTAAAGAGATGGTCGGGATGGCTGTTCACCACATCTCCATCTCAAGGTGTGCTGCTCTTAGTGTCATACAACACATCCTCAACATCACATCACCATCCTCCCGATGCGATAGCACCGGGCCTTAATCTAGTAGTTAAATGTTAAGAACCGCTGGGTTTCTGTGGCTATTAATCCCATCAGCAGCCTCTGCACGGCATGTCTGCACAGAGGCTGCCGAAGGGTTAATAGGATGCTCTTGTGGTGGCAGCATGTCTCTAGAGAGTGTCCTCACTCTCTGGACACATGGTGTCATCACAGCATGTGTCTGCAGGGGTTAATTCCTATGTATAATAATAGCTGCTAATTGTCGGCTTTCTAATTTATCTGTTTAAGCCGGCGGCGGGTTACTACGCTATTTGCATATGTACAGAGCCGGCATTTACTAACATGAGCTGTCCGAGATCCTGTAACGTCATTCATTACAGTATCAGCCGCTATGCTGAAGGTTACTGTGGAGATGTCCCCCGCCAAAGTGTTCAGCACCACGGCAGCAGGGACATCTCTGCATTTACCTTCAGCATTGCGGCTGATACTGTAATGAATGAGGTTACAGGACCACGGACAGCTCATGCTAGTAAATGCATGCTCTGTACGTACGCAAATAGCGTGGTAATCCGCTGCTGGCTTGAACAGATAAATTAGAAAGCCGACAATTAGCGGCTATTATTATACACTAGATGGTGGCCCGATTCTAACGCATCGGGTATTCTAAAATATAGAAATAGAGATTGCATGGGGAAGGCGGTGAGGGCTGAATTGGGAGGAACTTTGAAGAAAGAGCGGTGGGGAAAGGACGGCGTGGCAGGGGGGAGGAGGGAGGACAAAGCAGCAGGGGGGAGGAGGATGGAGGACAGAGGAGGTAGCGGTGGGGTGTGGGAGGATGTAGCAGCACAGGCAGGGGGAGGAAGGAGCGGCAGGGGGAGGATGGAGCACAGAGCGGCAGAGGGGAGGAGGAAGTAGGACGAAGCGGCGGGGTGGGGGAGGACGGAGCAGCACAGGCAGGGGGAGGACGGAGGATGGAGTGGCAGAGGGGAGGAGGACAAAGGAAGGAGGAGGAAGCGGTGGGTGGGGGAGGATGGAGCGGCACAGGCAGGGGAGAACAGAGCAGCAGGGGGAGGATGAAGCACAGAGCGCGGGGGGTTGGAGGACAGGATGAAGCGGCAGGGTGGGGAGGACGGAGCAGCACAGGCAGGGGAGGATGGAGGATAGAGTGGCGGAGGTGAGGAGGACAAAGGAAGGAGGAGGAAGTGGTGGGGTGGGGGAGGATGAAGTGGCACAGGCAGGGGAGGACGGAGCGGCAGGGGAGGATGAAGCACAGAGCGGCGGGGGGGAGGAGGATATAGAATGAAGCGGCGGGTGGGGAGGACGGAGCAGCACAGGCAGAGGGAGGACGGAGGATGGAGTGGCAGAGGTGAGGAGGACAAAGGAAGGAGGAGGAAGCGGTGGGGGAGGATGGAGCGGCACAGGCAGGGGGAGGACGGAGCGGCAGGGGGAGGACAGAGCGGCAGGGGAGGACAGAGTGGCAAGGGGAGGACAGGGCGGCAAGGGGAGGACAGAGCGGCAGGGGAGGACAGAGTGGCAGGGGAGGACAGAGCGGCAGGGGGAGGACAGAGCTGCAGGGGGAGACAGAGTGGCAAGGGGAGGACAGAGCGGCAAGGGGAGGACAGAGCGGCAGGGGGAGGACGGAGCACAGAGCGGCAGGGGAGGCCAGAGCAGCACAGGCAGGGGAAGGACGGTGGATGGAGTGGCGAGGGGTAGGTGGATAAAGGAAGGAGGAGGAAGCGGTGGGTGGGGGAGGATGGAGCGGCACAGGAAGGGGGAGTACAGAGCAGCAGGGGGAGGAGGACAGAGGACGAAGCCGTGTGGTGGGGGAGGATGGAGCAGCACAGGCAGGGGGAGGATGGAGTGGCAGAGAGGAGGAGGACAAAGGAAGGAGGAAGCGGTGGAGGAGGATGGAGCAGCACAGGCAAGGGGAGGACGGAGCACAGAGCGGTGGGAGGAGGAGGACGGAGGACAAAGCGGCGGAGTGGGGGAGGATGGAGCGGCACAGGCAGGGGAGGAGGACGGACAGGAGCGGCAGGGGGAGGACAGAGCGCAAGGGGAGGACAGAGCGGCAAGGGAAGGACAGAGCGGCAGGGGGAGGACAGAGCTGCAGGGGGGGACAGAGCTGCAGGGGGAGGACAGAGTGGCAAGGGGAGGACAGAGCGGCAGGGGGGAGGACAGAGTAGCAGGGGAGGACGGAGCACAGAGCGGCAGGGGAGAGGAGGATGGAGGACGAAGTGGCAGGGTGGGGGAGGCCGGAGCAGCACAGGCAGGGGAGGACGGAGGATGAAGTGGCGGGGGGGAGGAGGATAAAGGAAGGAGGAGGAAGGTGGGGTGGGGGAGGATGGAGCGGCACAGGCAGGAGGGGATGGAGTGGAGGAGGACAAAGGAAGGAGGAGGAAGCGGTGGAGGAAGACGGAGCAGCACAGGCAGGGGGAGGACGCAGCACAGAGTGGTGGGAGGAGGAGAATGGAGGACGAAGGTGGTGGTGGGGGGAGGATGGAACAGCACAGGCAGGGGGAGTGATGGAGTGGCGGAGGAGGAGGAGGACAGAGGAAGAGGAAGCGGTGGAGGAGGATGGAGCAGCACAGGCAAGGGGAGGACGGAGCACAGAGCGGTGGGAGGAGGAGGATGGAGGACGAAGTGGTGGGGGGGGGAAGCTGGAGCAGCACAGGCAGGGGGAGGATGGCGCGGCAGGAGGAGGACGGAGCGAGGCAGGAGGAGGACAGAGCGGCAGGGGGAGGACAGAGCGGCAAGGGGAGGACAGAGCGGCAAGGGAAGGACAGAGCGGCAGGGGGAGGACAGAGCGGCAAGGGGAGGACAGAGCGGCAAGGGAAGGACAGAGCGGCAAGGGGGAAGGACAGAGCGGCAGGGGAGGACAGAGCTGCAGGGGGAGGACAGAGCTGCAGGGGAGGACAGAGTGGCAAGGGGAGGACAGAGCGGCAGGGGGAGACAGAGTAGCAGGGGGAGGACGGAGCACAGAGCGGCAGGGGAGAGGAGGATGGAGGACGAAGTGGCAGGGTGGGGGAGGCCGGAGCAGCACAGGCAGGGGGAGGATGAGGATGAAGTGGCGGGGGGGAGGAGGATAAAGGAAGGAGGAGGAAGTGGTGGGTGGGGGAGGATGGAGCGCACATGAAGGGGGAGGACACAGCAGCAGGGGAAGGCCGGAGCACAGAGGCGGCGGGGGAGGAGGACAGAGGACGAAGCGGTGGGGTAGAGGAGGATGGAGCAGCACAGGCAGGAGGGGATGGAGTGGAGGAGGACAAAGGAAGGAGGAGGAAGCGGTGGAGGAAGACGGAGCAGCACAGGCAGGGGGGACGGAAGAGTGGGGGAGGAAGAGGAACAGGGTGGGTGGGAGCATGACAGCCAGGCAGGGAGATGGAGTGGGTGGGAGGCAGATGAAGAGTGAGAGATGGACGACAGGCATGGAGAGAGCACAGAGTGTGGGAGGAGGATGGAGCGAAGGTGGTGGGGAGGATGGAACAGCACAGGCAGGGGGAGGATGGAGTGGCGGAGAGGAGGAGGACAGAGGAAGGAGGAAGCGGTGGAGGAGGATGGAGCAGCACAGGCAAGGGGAGGACGGAGCACAGAGCGGTGGGAGGAGGAGGATGGAGGACGAAGTGGTGTGGTGGGGAAGCTGGAGCAGCACAGGCAGGGGGAGGATGGAGTGGCAGGGGGAGGACGGAGCACAAAGCAGCAGGGCAGAGGAGGATGGAGGACAAAGCGGCGGGGTGGGGGAGGCCGGAGCAGCAGAGGCAGGGGAAGGACGGAGGATGGAGTGTCGGAGGGGAGGGGACAAAGGAAGGAAGAGGACGCTGTGGGGTGGGGGAGGACAGAGCAGTAGGGGAGGATGGAGCACAGAGCGGCGGGGGGAGGAGGATGGATGACAAAGCGGTGGGGTGGAGGAGGACGGAGCAGCACAGGCAGGGGGAGGATGGAGTGGCAGAGAGGAGGAGGACAAAGGAAGGAGGAAGTGGTGGAGGAGGATGGAGCAGCACAGGCAAGGGGAGGACGAGCACAGAGCGGTGGGAGGAGGAGGACGGAGGACAAAGCGGCGGAGTGGGGAGGATGGAGCGGCACAGGCAGGGGGAGGATGGAGCGGCAGGAGGAGGACAGAGCGGCAGGGGGAGGACAGAGCGGCAAGGGGAGGACAGAGCGGCAAGGGAAGGACAGAGCGGGAGCAGGGGGGAGGACAGAGCTGCAGGGGAGGACAGAGCTGCAGGGGGAGGACAGAGTGGCAAGGGGAGGACAGAGCGGCAGGGGAGGACAGAGTAGCAGGGGGAGGACGGAGCACAGAGCGGCAGGGGAGAGGAGGATGGAGGACGAAGTGGCAGGGTGGGGGAGGCCGGAGCAGCACAGGCAGGGGAGGACAGAGGATGAAGTGGCGGGGGGGAGGAGGATAAAGGAAGGAGGAGGAAGTGGTGCGGTGGGGAGGATGGAGCGGCACATGAAGGGGGAGGACACAGCAGCAGGGGAAGGCGGAGCACAGAGCGGGCGGGGGAGGAGGACAGAGGACGAAGCGGTGGGGTAGAGGAGGATGGAGAGCAGCACAGGCAGGGAGGGATGGAGATGGAGGAGGACAAAGGAAGGAGAGGAGAAGCGGTGGAGGAGAGGAAGCAGCACAGGCAGGGGGAGGAGCAGCACAGAGTGGTGGGAGGAGGAGGATGGAGGACGACAAGTGGTGGGGTGGGGGAGGATGAACAGCACAGGCAGGGGGAGGATGGAGTGGCGTAGAGGAGGAGGACAGATGAAGGAGGAAGTGGTGGAGGAGGATGGAGCAGCACAGGCAATGGGAGGATGGAGCACAGAGCGGTGGGAGGAGGAGGATGGAGACGAAGGGTGGGGTGGGGAAGTGGAGCAGCAAGGCAGGGGGGGATGAGGGCAGGGGGAGGACGGAGCACTAAGCAGCAGGGCAGAGGAGGATGGAGGACAAAGCGGCGGGGTGGGGGAGGCCGGAGCAGCAGAGGCAGGGGAAGGACGGAGGATGGAGTGTCGGAGGGGAGGGGGACAAAGGAAGGAAGAGGACGCGTGTGGGGGGGGAGGACAGAGCGGAGGGGGAGGATGGAGCACAGAGCGGGGGGGGGAGACGGAGGACAAAGCGGTGGGGTGGAGAGGACGGAGCAGCACAGGCAGGTGGAGGAGGAGGATGGAGTGCGGAGGGGAGGAGGACAAAGGAAGAGAGGAGCGGTGGGAGGATGGCAGCACAGGCAGGGAGAGGAGCACAGAGCGGTGGGAGGAGGAGGACGGAGGACAAAGCAGCGGGGTGGGGGAGGATGGAGTAGCACAGGCAGGGGAGAGCGGAGTATGGAGTGGCGGAAGGGAGGAGGACAAAGGACGGAGGAGGAAGGGGTGGGGTGGGGGAGGATGGAGCAGCACAGACAGGGGGAGTATGGAGCACAGAGAGGCAGGGGGAGGAGGACGGAGGACGAAGCGGTGGGGTGGGGGAGGCCAGAGCAGCACAGGCAGGGAAAGGACGGTGGATGGAGTGGCGAGGGGTAGGTGGATAAAAGAAGGAGGAGGAAGCGGTGGGGTGGGGGAGGATGGAGCGGCACAGGAAGGGGGAGGACAGAGCAGCAGGGGGAGGACGGAGTACAGAGCAGCAGGGGGAGGAGGACAGAGGACGAAGCCGTGGGGTGGGGGAGGATGGAGCAGCACAGGCAGGGGGAAGATAGAGAGGCAGAGAGGAGGAGGACAAAGGAAGGAGGAAGCGGTGGAGGAGGATGGAGCAGCACAGGCAAGGGGAGGATGGAGCACAGAGCGGTGGGAGGAGGAGGACGGAGGACAAAGCGGCGGAGTGGGGGAGGATGGAGCAGCACAGGCAGGGGGAGAATGGAGTATGGAGTGGCGGAGGGGAGGAGGACAAAGGAAGGAGGAGGAAGCAGTGGGGTGGGGGAGGATGAAGCGGCAGGGGGAGGCCGGAGCACAGAGCCGTGGGGGAGAGGAGGATGGAGGATGAAGTGGTGGGGTGGGGGAAGCCGGAGCAGCACAGGCCGGGGAAGGATGGAGGATGGAGTGTCGGAGGGGAGGGGGACAAAGGAAGGAAGAGGAAGCGGTGGGGTAGGGGAGGACGGAGCGGCAGGAGGAGGATGGAGCACAGAACGGCGGGGGGGAGGAGGACGGAGGACAAAGCGGTGGAGTGGGGGAGGACGGAGCAGCACAGGCAGGGGAGGATGCAGGATGGAGTGGCGGAGGGGAGGAGGACAAAGGAAGGAGGAGGAAGCGGTGGAGGAGGATGGAACGGCACAGGCAGGGGGAGGACGGAGCACAGAGCGGTGGGAGGAGGAGGATGGAGGACAAAGCGGTGGGGTGAGGGAGGATGGAGCACTGTACGGCAGCTCAGTGGTTAGCGGAGTATACAGGGGCTCAGTGGTTAGCAGAGTATACGGTGGTTGGTGGTTAGCACCGCGTGGTGGCTCAGTGGTTAACAAAGTATGGTGCTCAGTGTTTAGCACTGTACGGTGGCTCAGTGGTTAGCAGTGAGTGCGGTAGGCAGAGTGGTCAGTGCAGCAGCGCGGTGGGCAGAGCGGTCAGCGCAGCAGCGCGGTGGCAGAGTGGTCAGCGCAGCAGTGCGGTGGGCAGAGTGGTCAGCGCTAGCAGCACGGTGGCAGAGTGGTCAGCGCAGCAGCGCGGTGGCAGAGTGGTCAGGCAGCAGCAGGGTGGCAGGGCAGGAGGCAGGATGGTGGCGAGCGGGGCAGGATGGTGGTGGGGGCAGAATGGTGGTGAGCGGAGCAGGATGGAGCGTGCGGGGCAGGATGGATGGCGGCGGCGTGGGGGCGGGCTCACACACATCACACCCCACTCATAAATAAAAATCATTATGCTCACCTATCTCTCTCTATCAGCGCTGCCTCCACAGCAAGGTCCGTCTGCTTACAGGACCTGTGATGATGTCACAGAGCATCATCAGGTCACATGACCGCAGTTACCACGGTAACCACGGTATAATAGATTAGGGAGAGTGAGGACACTCTCTAGAGACATGCTGCCACCACACCAGCATCCTATTAACTTTTCAGCAGCATCCGTGCAGACATGCCGCACAGAGACTGCTGATGGGGTTAATGGCCACAGAAACCCTGCGATTCTTAACATTTAATTATTTATCAGTGTTTTCACTAAACATCTTGTACCGCTGCTGTCACAGTGGTACAAGATGTTTGGTTACTGTACAGCACAGCAGGAAATTCAAACTACGTGGCTTTGACGGCAGCAGATGTTATGAACCGATGACTCAGGAGTAACATTCATATTCTATAGAAGTCGTTGGTAACTGTACTGACCGCAATCCCTGACTACACACCGCAACTAGAAGTAGCCGTGGGATGTAACTAACCAGACCTAGACACCTCTGCACAGCCGGAGAACTAACTGCTCCTAAAGATGGATGTAGGAAAAGCTATCTTGCCTCAGAACAGAACCCCCAAAGAATAGCAAGCCCCCACAGATATTAACTGGGAAACAGGAGAAAGAAAAACAAACACAGTCATAGTAAAAGGTTTAGCAAAAGAGGCCAAACTAGCTATATAGGAAAGACAGGATAGAATACTATCGCGATCAGTATAAAACACTATAAAAAAACACCAACAGCAGATAGTACAAAAATTACCCTGAGTCACTAAGACTCAGCGCCCTCTATATCTGCAGACTTCTATAAATCAAATGCCAGCATAACTGGAAATAACAGATAATAGTGAATGGTAAAATTCCTAGGAAGAAAACTTCATAACTTAGAGCAGATAAACAAATATACAGACTAAATTGCAAACCCACAACTCAGAATAAGACAAAACATAAGCAGAACCTTAAGCACACAAAAGTGTGCCACAAAATATCAAAAAACCATCCACTTTTGCTTGCAAAGAATTCCACAGAGCAGAAGAAACCAGAGAAATGTGAACTCCTCCAGGAACCAAAGACAACTGGCAAGGATTAATCTACTTCAAACCATTATATGCTCCAAGAACCAGATTGCCAATCATCACCATCACCTGTGAAGCCCACACAGTCAGCTGCATCACCAGCAACAACCACTGGAGGGAGCGCCAATGAATTTACAACACGCAGAGGTACATTTCCCCGACAAATGCTGTACGCAGTCCTTCAGGACCATGGACAGCATCACACACAGCACACACGCACTCACACCTCACACTCGCAGTACACTCACATGAATACAGGCAGGCACACTCACCACACTCACACCACACTCACCCAAATAAACGCATATAACTCACTTCACTGTCATGCATCAAACACGCTCCATGTTTGATGCACGACCGTGTGCCTTCAGCCTAACAGAAAAGCCAAGGAAGTGGTGTAATACTGCGCTTTCAAGAGGCATATCAAAGGCGTGGATATTGTAGACAATGATTGATTTTTTTCTACGTGTTTCGGAGCACTAAATCTAAAGGGACAGTGTGTAGTTAGTCCGCACTGCTACAAAAGACACGAAGTCCAAATCTTCAGTTACTTGAGGTTTATTGGATCCATTCAACACGTTTTTGAGCCTGCTATATTCCTTCATCAGGTAATGCATCAATGATGCATCCCTGATGAAGGAGCATAGCAGGCTCTGAAACGTGTTGGATGGATCCAATAAACCTGAAGTAAATGAAGATTTTGCTTTGTGTCTTTTGTAGCAGCGCTGACTAACTACACACCGTCCCTTTTGAATCTAAGGATTGCCTACCACGCTGCACGTGGAAGTGTTTGTCTCGCAGCAGCTACCTTATGTGTTTTATACTGGTTGTGTGTCATACAACCTGAAAAGGTGTGCAGTTACATTTAGCGGCTTCCGAGCCCCCCTCACATATAACGATAAGACCTAATTTGCACTTGCTTCCTTTGCAGATTAAATCTGAGCACTAAATGTCTCCTTCTTTAGGAAAAAATCACATAGAGTATGTAATTTTTTGTTTCCTGAAGGAGCCATTTAGTGCTCCGAAACACGAAGAAAAATAAAATCACTGTCTACAATATCCACGCCTTTTGATGGGTCTCCTGGTAGCGAGGCATTACACCTCTTCTTTGGATTTTCTGTTCATTCAAAAAGTAATAAATAAAAAAAGATGGATTGTCATAAGTTCTGCTTTTTCGGCTGCTGCATTGTTCCAAAAATGCAATAAAAAGCACTCACCATTTTTCCCCAAGATAGTATCAATAAAAATGTTAACTCTATGTGCAAAAAAAGATTTCACACACTTGTTCAGTGGGAAAAATAAAAAAGGTAATGGTCTCAGAATTAAAAAAAAAATAAAAATTACCGGAAAAAAATAAATATAAATACGACACTAAACTCTTTAAAGGGAGTCTGTCTACAGATTTTTGCTACCTCATCTAAATGCAACATAACGGAGGCAAAGAAACCAATGATGTATCACATAGATCAGTGTTTCCCAACTCCAGTCCTCAAGGCACACCAACAGGTCATGTTTTCAGGATTTCCTTATCATTAGACAGATGATGGAATTATCCCCTGTGCAAGTGATTAAACTAACACCTGTGCAATCCTAAGAAAATCCTGAAAACATGACCTGTTGGTGTGCCTTGAGGACTGGAGTTGGGAAACACTGACATAGATTACTGACTGCAGCTGTTCTGATGCAAAGCATTTAGTTTTAGCAACACAGCAGAGATAGGAGAGCTGCCCCCACTTACACCAGACTCTCAATAGAGGCTGACATTGACACTGAGGCGTCAGTCACAGGAGGGGAGTGTCGGACTGCTCTGCACGTGACAAAGTAGTCCACTCATGGTAATTACTTGGTGATAAAGCTTTTAGTTTACATAAATGATAGCACAGAGCCTGATAAGAGAGGCACAATTGATGTTTTATTTTTTTAATTCCTCAGCTTACATAGTAAAAACCCGCTGACACATTCCCTTTACTGGTTTGTGACAGTCAGCGCCTGCCTCTAACAGCAGCGTATGAAGCTAGCTCTGGACACTGCTGTTTATTGATTAAAAAGTTTGAAATGTTGAAATGCTGGTGCCTGCTCGGACAGCCCATTATTCTCGTAGTTTTTTTTTTATCATAAATCGTTTTTATTGAGAATTTAAATATAATAAACATAACACCCAGAGGTGACCAACAATTGGCCTCCAAAAATATATTATAACCATTCAACATATTATAATAGTAGAGATGGGGAGGAACGGGATACAGTCTCCAAGTAAGGATAAGAAAGAATAAGAGAAAGGGGGTGATGGGGTGGGAAGTAGAAAAAGAGGTCCCCCTGTGGAATTCGACCGAAAGTGGAGGGGGGGAGGGAGGCAACTCCGAAAGGCAGGGGGGGGAAGGAAATCTGCCCCGGTAGAAACAGTTGTGATGGGGAAGAATAGAATATATGATTGGGTTATAAGATTAGATTGTGACATATTGAACTCGATTGTATTGGGAGGAGGAGACGGCCCGTCCACAAACACCCATAAGGAACCAGAGTCAGAAGCAGAAGAGACCCGCTGCTGTGTATATCATGAAGGAAGAGGGGCCGCTAATGGATGAAGAGCCCATAATGCCCATGCGTCACGTACGTAACGTCTAGGTGACGCTTCCAACGCCAGCGCATGTTCATAGGTGAAGATAAGGTTCAAACGGGAGGTGAGAACACACATCGCTGGAGGACAGGCAATTTTCCAGGACGCCGCTATACATTGTCTTGCAGCAGTTAGTATGTAGGTTGCTAAGTGACGCTGTACTGGAGGGCAGGTTTCCAACCCAATGTGTAGAACCGCAAATTGTGGGGACAGGGGAATCTGTGTATCAATGAGCGAGTTCAAAAACGACTCCACTAGCATCCAAAACTGAGCTATCTTTGGACAAGACCACCAAATGTGTGCGAGGGTACCTTTCTGACCACACAGCCTCCAGCTCAAAGGAGACGCTTCTGCGTCATACCTCGCAACTGCGCTGGTTGGGGTGTACCATCTCAAATGAACTTTTTTTAATTGCTCTAGATGATTTATACATCTGGTGGCCCCGTGCATGCAACGAATTGCTCCCTCCCACTCTTCATCCCCCGCCTCAAATCCCAAATCTCCCTCCCATTTGTCCCTATAGGGGAGTGTAACCAGGGTACCCGCGTCAAGATATCCGTTATACAGTATCGACAATCCCTTAAACTTAGTTGGCTCCCGTAGTAAAAAGGATCTCAAAGGGGAAGGCTTCAGTGGAGTAGGCCTCAGGGCCGATGTCTCCGAGGACAAAAAATGTAACGTCTGTAAGGGCCCCTTTACACGCCACCACTGCAAGGTAGCAACTGCCTGGCATTGGGAATATTTGTGCCTGTTGCCATGAAATTTCTACAAAATGGCGGCGTGTAAATAGGGAAATTCCCCTCGGTGTCTTGCAGTTGACTCAGATACCTGTTGCTGAGCCGTGCTCAAAAACCAAAGGCAACACAAAGGCACAATTGCCATGGTAGAGGCGTCCAAACAGGGCACAGGCATGGATGTTGCGTCGCCTAGTAATTTCACAGGGGCGTGCCACAGTGTCATGGATACCACGCCCCATCAGCGATCATTGGTGGGGTCTACTGTGTAACCATTGGCTGTCCCTTCACAGGGCGCCATATTTAAAGAGCTGTCCATTCACACTCCACAATTGCAATGGCGTCATGTATTAGCCAGCCTTCCTGCGCAGGCTGGCCAATCATGAAGCTATTGTGTTGTCCAATCAGCGTATTAGCGTCACGGAATACACAACTCTGTCACGCCTATGTACTTGCGGCGCAAAAGATGTACGCCCATATTCCTTTGTGGTAGCGGCGTGTAAAACGGGAAGGTATTCAACAGGAAGTAAGCCGCAGGATCTGTCGGAACTTCCGGGGAACAAAGATACCTTCAGTTGACAACGCAATGGCGGCGTGTATATGCGGCATTGGCGATCGGTATCCACCGTTAAAAATGTGCGCGTGCACGTGCAGTGGATACCTGTTGCTAGGTACAGTGGCGGTGTGTAAAGGTACCTTAAGAGCTGAAAATAAGTGTGTCCTAGTCTCGAATATCTTCCAAGGAAATCCCTCCATGTCAAGAGCCGATGTCCCTCAGTCAGATCTGATATTATTGTCAAACCCTAATCCAGCCATGGTGTTATCCGTAGAGACGGCACATGAAGTGTTAGGGCCCGAAGGGGAACCGCCTGCTGTGGGAGTCTGGTCCACTCCGCCGGAGAATGCCTCCAAGCATGTAAAAGAGCATGCTCTGTCGCCTGGGCGTGTGGAATCTTCACGGGGCCCAACAATTCAGCTGCGAGCAAGTCCTGCAAAGAACCACCTCGCACTGCATGCCCCTCCAATTGCAACCAGCCCAGGCCTGTCTCCCCCGACCACCACAGTTTGGATACCTCGAGAATAGCCGCTCTGTAATAGGATACCACATCTGGTACTCCCATGCCTTCCCCCCCCATCCTTAAACACATTATTTTTCTATGGACTCTTGGTCGTTTGGTAGCCATATGAACCTATTAGTATAAGACTGAAGCGTTGCCAGGAGTCTCGAGGAGTAGAGAAGGGGAACACATCTGAAAAGATACAGTAATCTGGGGAGCCACATCATTTTAAAGGTCTTCACCCTCACCATCCACGAGAGAGGCAGGGAGGTCTGACTATCCGCTGCCCCCCACAGGGACACCAACAAGGGGTCTAGATTGCGACGCACCATCTCAGAGGACGGGCATAAGGTGATACCCAAGTATGGGATGCCCCCCGGAGCCCAGCGGAAGGGGAGGGAGCGAGACAGCTCTCCTCTGCTCTGATGGGTACATGAACCGGAAAAATGACTGATTTGGACGCATTAAGCTTGTAGTTTGAGGCACTCGCGAAGGTATGGAGTAGGCTTAACATCTTTGGAAGGGATGTTGACGGCCGCATGCATGAGACAATAATGTCATCAGCATACAAGCCGATCACGTGGTTTTTAGTCCCAACTTGGATTCCTTCAATGGAAGTGTCTGCCTGGAAGGCCGCTGCCAATGGCTCCACCGAGAGAGCATAGATCAGGGGGGACAAAGGGCACCCCTGTCTTGTCCCCTTTGTAATTTTAAACAATTCAGATAGGAACCCAGAGGAGAAAACTCTGGCGCATGGATGTGAGTAGAGGCCCAAGATCGTGGATAAGATTGGTCCAGAAAAAAAAAATTTCCGCAGGGTCTCCTCGAGATATCCCCAGTGTACCCTGTCAAACGCCTTCTCGGCATCAAGACAAAGGAATACACTGGGGATATTCCCCCTCTCCGCCAGCTCTATAAGGTTTATCATCCTCCTGGTGCCATCCCTAGCCTGACAGTGCGCCACAAAGCCCACCTGGTCCGGGCAGACTAGTCATGGTATTACCTCTGCGAGTCTCATTGCTAGCAATTTGGAGTAAATCTTTAAGTCCGTGTTGAGGAGAGAGATTGGGCGGTAACTCTCCGGGAGTTCCAGGTTTTTACCTGGTTTGGGAATTGTCGTCACAGTCGCCTCCAATGCCTCCGCTGGGATAGAGCCCGCCTCTCTCCAACCATTAAACACACGGAGAAGATGTGGAGCCAGTATTGAACCAAAGGCTTTATAATATTCATTGATGAAGCCGTCTGGGCCAGGAGCCGAGCTGGACTTCAGTGTCTTCATAACTCCCATAATCTCCTCAATGGAGAAAGGCCGGTTCAAGCATCAAGCTCATCAGCGGAGAGCGAAGGGAGCTCCAACGAGGACAAGAATTCACGAATATTAGATAACGTCGGTTGTGTGGTGTCCGGGTCATGTCTCAAATTGTAGAGTCGGCCGTAGTAGGCAGCAAAGACCCCCACCATTTGTCTGGGGTCTCTAATATCTCTCCCCAAAGAGTCACGCATCTTAGTAGTCATAGTCTGTAATGTTCGCGATTTTAGTCTCCTGGCTACCCGCCCTGTCCCCCATTGCGTAGTAGAGCGTTTTGAGTCTACGCAACCCGGTTTTGTACTGTCGCAACAACAAAGAGCACAACTGCGTGCGCGTCCTCGTGATCTTCGAGAGCAGGTCAGGAGAAGGCGCTGCTTTATTCTCCGCCTCCAGTTTCTGGATTTGAGCAATCCAATCTCTCCTTTGTGCCTCGAGGATTTCTGCAAATGAAGACCACAAAGTACCGCCTTGTGCGTGGCCCACAATGTACCATCCGAAACTTCCCTGTTGTCGTTAATCTCAAAAAATCGAGAGATCTCTGACCCAATATCCAACAAGATCTGCTGGTCCAACAGCAAATCAGGGGATAGATGCCATCTCCTCGACTCCCCCCCTCTGCACCCGAGAGCCCCCTTCAAAGATACAGGCGCCTGGTCTGACCAAGTTATAACCCCCACTTCTGCCCCACGGTAGTCCGCCAGGGTCAGGTCGTCCACCAAGAAAAAATCTATCCTGGAATACGATCCATGGGGACCAGAGTGGAACGAATAGTCCCTCTCCCCAGCATGGAGGTAGCACCAAATATCGTGGAGGTGATGCTCCCGACACAAAGGGAGCAGGTCTTTGCCCCTACGTCCAACAGGCGCAGAAGAGTCCAGTCTCGATTCCATAACTGCAGTAAAATCACCGCAGATTATGAGACGTCCCTCAATCTCTTTCCTCAACCTCCCCATAAGTGTCTTGAAGAATTTCACCTGCCCCGCATTAGGCACGTAGGCCATTACCAATGTGTACGGAACATTGGCTATCTCACAGATCACTGCGAGGTAACGTCCTGCAGGATCCGAGATTACCCTCTTCATCAAGAACTGTACCGAGGATCTTATCATTATGCACACTCCCGCTTTCTTTGCCAAACTATTTGCAAAATAAATATTAGGAAATCTCGGATGCTTAAGCCTATGATTGTCCCCATCCAGCAGATGTGACTCCTGTATGCAAACAACATCTGCCCGTTCCCGAATCACCTCCCTCCATAAAAATGACCTTTTAGTGGGTGAGTTTAAGCCTCTGACATTGAGGGAGAAAATTTTAAAGCTCATTGCTCCTCCAACGGGGGCTGTCTCCCCCTGGCGTCAGGAAACAGGTGCAAACAAGACCCAAGAGCAGATAGATGAAAGAAAAAGAAAGAGCAAGAAAGGAAAATGGGGTTAAGCGGCGGGAAGGGAACAAATGTAGTAGGGATGAGAAACACTAACAAGGATAGATACAAACAAAAATGTAAACTTAATCAATGGCTCAGAAAAGCCTGAGCAAGGGGGCAGATGTGAGCAGTTGTGAAGCCCCGTCAAAAGCAAAACTCTCTCCACCTCCGAGGTTTAAGGGGGGGGAAAAAAAGGGCGGCTCACACCAGAGACTGACTCCAGAGTCTTTCTAGAGTCTAAAAATATCAGGAGGGTTAAAAGTCACCAATCATCCTGCACGGCGCCTCTCCTTCAGGACAAGTCGTCATATTCCGTCTTCCCTGGATCTCGGGGAACTATTCCGCATGTCATTGGCGTGTGAACTTCTTGGAGATGTCCTATAACGCACCAGCAGCCTCCATTCAGCTAGGGCAGATTTCAATTTAGAGGGAGATGAAAAAATATGCCTTGTCCCTTTGTATCGAAAGGAAACGTTCACTGGGGAGCCCCATGCGTACTGGATGCCTTTTTCGCGCAATATAGCGCAGTGTGGTGCAAAGTCACGACACCGCGCCAGTGTCCCAGGAGACAGGTCTGGGTACACTGACCAGTCGCAGTAAGGGGACATGGTCAGTGGATGTCTGTGCAGGGACTGTAGGAGCGCCTCTCTTGTTCTAGGGACAGCCAGGCAGACGAGGATATCTCTGGGGAGCTCCTTGCTGATGCATGGCGAACGGAGAAGTTGGAACGCGCGTTCAATACGAAGCTCAGTTTGATCCGCCTCAGGAAGGACGAGGACTAGAAATGGCGGGATCAGCTGCATCAAGTCCTCCTCAGTCTCTGATTCCTTCAAGCCCCTTAGTTTAAAATTGCCCCTCCGTTGTTTGTTGTCTAAATCGTGCATAGAGGCTTTCAGTATTTTTATATCTGCAGCTACATCCTGGTAGCTATCTGCCAGCTCATTGTGAGCGTAGGCGAATTCCGCCATTTTGATCTCTAATTGGCCCGTGCGCTCACTTACTGCCTCCATATCAGCGTGCAATTCACTGATGATACCCCTCAGGTCATATTGAAGGGAAAGGCATAATGAGTCCAGCATGCCCCTCAGGTACTGCTGTGTGACCGGTGGCGAGGTGTCCCCTGTGTCTCCACTATCATATAGTCCCGGGCTGTGAGGGGAACGAGGGGGGGGTGGACGCCTTTGCAGAAGCCAGCGCCATCTTGGGAGACTCAGCAACTGACCTTTCTGGCTGGAAGTAATCTGTGACCCTCTGAGCTGTGCTGGGGGTCCGGGATCCCGTCCTCGGCATCCCCACCGTGTGCGGAGGTGAGATCCACCAGATGGGTTAATATTTGTAGCAGTGGGAGGCCATTAGAGGCCAGAGAAGAGCCACCGGAGCTCCCGAGTTATGCGTTCGACATGCGCAGTGTCCGGACACGCCCCTATTCTCGTAGTTAAGGATATAATTATACATTTTATTTCCTCTGTCCAAGTGCAAGACCTTACATTTATCCCCATTAAAGTTCAATTGCTATTTCTCAGCTCAAGATTCCATCTTACATAAATTTTTCTGTAATAAAAAAAAATCCTTCTCTGTATTGATTACCCTGCAGAGTTTAGTGTCATCTGCAAATATTGAGATTCTACTCTGTATGCCCCCTACAAGGTCATTTATAAATATGTTAAACAGAAGTGGGCCCAATACTGACCCCTGTGGTACCCCACTGGTAACTGTGACCCATTCTGAGTGTGCTCCATTAATAACCACCCTTTGTTCCCTATCACTAAGCCAGTTCTTAACCCACTTACACATATTTCCCCCATCCCCATTATTCTCATTTTATATACCAACTTTTGCGTGGCACAGTATCAAAAACTTTTGAAAAGTCCATATACACAACATCCATTGCATTTTCCTGGTCCAGTTTGGAACTTCTTGGGGGTCTACAGAAAGTCTCAATCGCTGCTGCTTTGGTACTCCCATAACACATTGGGAACAAATATATACTCAATTATAAATCTCAATGAATTAGAATATTATTAAAAAGTTAATTTTTTTCAGTAATTCAATACAAAAAGTGAACCACATAAATTATATAGAGTCATTACAGAGTGATATATTTCAAGTTTTTATTTCTTTAAATGGTGATGATTATGGCTTACAGCCAATGAAAACCCACAGATCATTATCTGAGAAAATTAAAGTAGAGAGAATGAAGGGTTAAAAACCGCACTGCCTTATTCCATGAAACATCAAAGGGTAAATTATAATATTGATTAGTCAATGCGTTTCAAGGCTCCCTAAAACATGGTAATATGATATTGATTTGTTCTGAGGAAGGGGCCAAGGAGCCCTGAAACACGTTGCCTAATCAATATTATATTCACCCTTTGATGTGTCGTGTAATATGGCAGTTTTTAACCTTTTATCCTCCATACTCTATATGCAGCACGCTGGGACTGCAACAGCTGTGATATGCTGTTATAGTGGTTGTGACTCTCAAAACCACACAAGATGAGCCTCTGATACCTATTTAGGTACATTTTATCTCTTAGACCCATCAGCCTCCATACTTTCACTCTGTAATGACCCTATATAACACACGCGCGCACGTTGGATGACCCTTCAGCCTCCCTACTTTCACTCTGTAATGACCCAATATAACACACGCGCACACGTTGGATTTTATGCATTGAATTGTTGAAATATATTAACCTTTTAATGATATTCTAATGCAGTCAGATGCACCTGTGTGTGTTATATATATATATATATATATATATATATATATATACCATGTTCCAAATTATTATGCTAATTGGTTTTAAGTGTCATAAGGTTTTCTGTTTTTTTTTTCTTGTCAGTGAAACCCATAGTTTCAGGATTGTATTGTGTCTTTGGATCACTGAAATCAATCTTAGATACCTGTGATAATTAGTTTGGCAGGTGAGCCCAATAAAAGTAAAACTGGGTGTTCCACAATATTAAGCAGGCCACAGTTTTCAACTAACATGGGAAAGAAAAAGGATCTCCCTGCTGCCGAAAAGCAACAAATAGTGCACTGCCTTGGACAAGGGATGAAAACATTAGATATTTCACGAAAACTTAACCGTGATCATCATACTGTGAAGAGATTTGTGGCTGATTCTGAGCACAGATGTGTTCGTGCAGATAAAGGCTGAATGAGAAAGGCTTTTGCCAGGCAAGTTCATCGGATTAAGAGAACAGCTGCTAAAAAGGCCTTACAAACCGGCAAACAGATATTTGAAGCTACTGGTGCCTCTGGAGTCCCTCAAACCTCAAGGTGTAGGATCCTTCAAGGCTTGTGGTGGTGCATAAACCTACTATTCGGCCACCCCTAAACAGTGCTCACAAGCAGAAACGTTTGCAGTTGGCCCAGACATACATGAAGACTAATTTTTAAACAGTCTTATTTACTGATGAGTGCAGAGCAACCCTGAATGATCCAGATGGATAGAGTAGTGGATGGTTGGAGGATGGCCACCATGTCCCAACAAGGCGGTGACGTCAGCAAGGAGGTGGAGGAGTCATGTTTTGGGCCGCAATCATTGGAAAACAGCTGGTAGGCCCCTTTAAGGTTCCTGAAGGTGTGAAAATGACCTTTGCAAAGTATATAGAGTTTCTGACTGAGAACTTTCTTCCATGGTGCAAAAAGTAAAAACGTGCCTTCAGGAGCAAAATAATCTTCATGCATGACAATGCACCATCTCATGCTGCAAAGAATACCTCAGTGTCATTGGCTGCTATGGGTATAAAAGGTGATAATCTCATGGTGTGGCCACCATCTGCCCCTGACCTCATCCCTATAGAGAACCTTTGGAGTATAATTAAGCAAAAGATCTATGAGGGTAGGAGGCAGTTCACATCAAAATAGCAGCTCGGGGAGGCTATTCTGACATCATGCAAAGAAATACAAGCAGAAACTCTCCAGAAACTCACAAGTTCAATGGATGCAAGAATTGTGAATGTGATATCAAAGAAGGGTTCCTATGTTAACATGTAACTTGGCCTGTTAGGATGTTTTGGAGTTAAATAGCTTTTTATTTCAGTGAATGTGACCTCCTAATGCTGCAAATTCAACAAATGAGCATTTTCAGTTCTTTTAAACATATCAATTGTTTAGAAACTCTACTGTGCCTAATAATTTGTAACCTTGCATTTAGAGTTTTATTTAATTTTGAAGATTATACTGTTATCATTGGGAGATTTCTTCAATAAAATTCGATGTATACTCTAAAGGCCACGTTATACACACAGATATCTGTTTAGATATTGGTCACAGATCTCTGGTTGCAGTGAAATCATGGACACATTGCTCCATTTTGTGGCTGTGTACAATGGAACAATGTGTCCATGATTTCACTGCAACCAGAGATCTGTGACCAATATATCTGTGTGTGCCTTAACGGGCTATGACTTTTATTACACTGACTGTCATTTGCACCGACCATTTATGAAAATCAGAGAAAAAGAACATTTGCATAATAATTTGGAACATGGTGTATATATATAATATATATATATATATATAATCCGTCGTATCATTGGGGGACACAGGACCGTGGGTGTATGCTTTTCTGTCACTAGGAGGTGACACTAAGTAGAGACGAAAGTTAAGCCTTCCTTCCTGAAGTATACACCCGTACGTAGGCATACATAGTCAGTTTTTGCTTAGTGTCGCAAGGAGGCACATTTGGTCTGCATTTCAGCCCGCATCAACCCTTTTTTAACACTTTTAATTTTTACCAGTTTATTCTAATGTTTACCTTTTTTACTCATGGCACTGCTCTATTTTAAGCGCAGGGGACCCCAAGGCAGCACACGCTGCCCTCGGAGAGGCCACGGACCGCCACAAAGGACTCTGCTTCCCCTACTCCAGACCACGCAGGCAGACATTGTGCAGACCCTCTGCATCCCCCTGCAGGACAGGAAGGTGCAGGATACACATGTGCAGCACTCTCACCTCCTCCAACATAGGAACAGGTGATTGAGACCTTCTGTTGCCCAGCCACCACACACCGATCCATCCCCAAGGGATCTGATGCAGCAGCAGACCCCACAGCCTTGGGCACCATCCCACCTCTCAGCTGCGGCGGCTCCAAACCGGGACGCGCACCGCCGGTGAGTCTGGGGCCGTGTCTAGGGTATGGGGCCAAAGCAACCTACAGGACTGCCGCACCGTCGTCGCCACCGGCCGTGCGCTCACCCGACGCCACTCCAGGGCTCATCCTCTAATTGAGGCCCTGGTCTGGGCGTACACCTTCGCCCTGCCCTTGACCGCGGCCGTGATTGGCCGAGCGTCTGCGTCACTTCCCGCGTCATAGGGGCGTGCGCTATGATGCGGCCAGCATGCTCAGCGGCGATTGGCAGCTGAGCATGCCTATCACAGCCCCTAAGCATGCCCCCACTATGACATGGGCAATGGGTTGGATCTGATACACGCCCCCCCTGCGGCCAGCAAATCACCAGGCAGCCCACATACCATGGACATGCCCACAAACACACCCCCTCACCGGGGTGAAATTCTAAACAAAGCCCTGTACCTGCAGCACTGCTGCAAGCACATAACAATACATTATCCACCTGGCCCTCCCCTGGTTCCCCCCCTCACAAAGGGGGGGGCACACAATGCCCACATACTAAGGCGTTGCACATCCCCTCCTCAGCCCTTTTTTCCTCACTGCCTCTGAAGCAAGAGCATCACGCACAGCACCTCATCTGACTACACACCAGAGGGAACACATGATCCGAGTAAGCTCCAACAGGAGCCCCCCCATTCCTCCCTGCAAGCTATCACCCCCTGGTCGGTGTTGTCTCCAGTGCCTCCATAGCACTCAGCTTAGTACGCCGCAGTGCCACCCTTACCCGTAATTTGGTACAACATGACCAATCCCAAGCTCAAAGATAAAAACAAAAATAATGCAAGGAGCAAGGCATCATGCACCATCTGCCAGACCGTGCTTGTCGTGATATGTAGTTTTCCCTGTCCTGTATTTGTATAATAATGCCATGTGATGTATGTAACTGTGTTCTCTGGTTTCTATTAGATGCATCTTAACCTGTCTCCTTCCCCAATACTTCCAGCCCTGAACCATAATGTAATTTAGGCTTGTGTCAACAGCTCGTGGAATTTCCCCTATTGTTCCTAAGCAGAAGATAACCTGCAATACACATCCTTGTAGACATCTCGGAGCCGACCAGTCTAGAATCTTCAGGTGGATCCCTACCCCTTCCTGGGCTGCTCCCAGGAGATCAGATAATCCATTCTTATTTTTAAGAGCAGATGAGAGTTGACTGTGGACGGGACAGGAGCGAGACCTGAGCTGAGGCCAGATCTCGTCGTCCGTGGGATTGTGTGGAATCCATTGGACTCGTGTGGACTATTGCTTTGTTATCTCGCACAAGGATTAGCGGGAGGTGCCCCCGAATCTGCTTCCGTTGGACTAATTGTGGACTCTGTGGATCTACCTGCATGTGTTGTTCCAGCGTTCTTGTTAATAAATCTGTTGGATCGTCCCTAGGCCTGTCTCCCTTCTTGCTCTGCCGTACACCCCGTCACAAACTGGTTGGCAGCGCTGGGATCAGAGCCGAAGGAATGGAGGACAACGGCCCATCAACATCAGGAACCAGCACCGCAGAGTACAAGAACTGGACTGTGGTGAACCTACAAACAAAGGCCCGTGAACTGGGAGTCTGCTACAAAGGACTCTCCAAGGAGCAGCTGATTGAGGCCTTGGAAGGAGTGCGCCTGCAAGATGACGCTGAGGAAGCATCCCCACAGCAAATGGAGGAAAGACTGCAGCCGGAGGTAAATACCCGGAAAAGTCAGTGGGTTGTGTGGTACGAGGAGGAGATGGCATTGCTGGGAGATGAGGCCACCATAGACGATAAGCGGGAGGCCATTCACAGAGCTCAGGAGAGGGAGAGGGAGGCCACTCACAGAGCTCAGGAGATGGCATTGCTGGAGAGGCAGATCGCTTTGGAAGCAGCTCGAAGCTCCACACAGGCTGTAACCCCAGCACCCACCATGAAGGAACTCCCCAGAGTGTCCCGCAAAGACTTTAAGCAGTTTAATGAGGCTGCAGGTGACATTGAGGGCTTCTTCCAGGACTTTGAGCATCAGTGTCGATTAATGGAAGTCCCAGAAAGGGAGAGAGTCCGACATCTGGTGGGGCTCTTAGAGGGTGGAGCTGCGGAAGCTTATAGAGCTATGGACCCTCGGTGGAACTGTGAATATGTGGAGATTAAACAGACTATTCTAGAACATTATGCTGTAACCCCAGACACTTACAGGACTCAGTTTCGTACCTTAGCCTGTGATGGAGGAGTGTCTTTCAAGATGTTCGCCCACAGACTCAAACAAATTTGTCATCGCTGGCTGGAGGGAGAGGAGGCCTTAACCTGGGAGACCTTCCTCCAGGTTATTCTAAAAGAACAGTTTTACTTCAAGTGCCCTGCTGAGATCCGGGAATGGGTGCGTGAGAGGAGACCAGCCACAGTGGAGGAAGCTGCAGCTCTAGCTGATGAGGCTCTCACCATCAAGCCTCAGTGGAAAAAACTACTACTCAGTGAGGAAAAAACTACTAGCTCCCCAACGCTGGCGGCCCCTGGTCCTGCGGCCTCCAATATTCACCATCCCACTAGACAATCAACTCATGGTGACCTTCGTGTGACTGTGCCTCGCACTACTCCTGCTCCACCTTTGGGACTACGACGTGGAGGAAGAATCCCAGAGCGCAGATGTTATGGATGTGGGCAGCCTGGGCATCTGCAAGCCCAATGTCCAGGTGGTCGGAGGCAGAACAGCTACAGACCGCCTTTGCCTGTCCATTACCTACAGGCACCCTCATCAGGAGAAGAGCTGGATTCAGTCTCGGATGACTTGCCAAGTGACTCTGATATCGTGGCTCCCCAACCAGGAGTCTATGGGGTGCGAGCCCCAGCCACCTGTTCTGATCTTCAGCACAAACATTTACAGGAGGTCGTGCTGGATGGCCAAAAAGTTGTTGGCTTCCGTGACACCGGGGCTTTCCTCACCATAGCCGATCCCCGAGTAATTCAACCAGAAGCAATTCAAAAGGGACCAGGAATTGCCATTGAATTGGCTGGAGGCACCCAGAGATATATTCCCAGAGCGAGTGTGACCCTGGATTATGGCTTTGGGGCAAAACAATGCATGATCGGTGTGATGAGCGGCCTCCCTGCAGACGTTCTTCTAGGAAATGATGTGGGAAATCTTCATTGCCACTTTGTCGGTGCGGTTACCAGAAGTCAAACCAAGAGAGCCGCAGATGTGGACGTGTACAACCCATCCGTGGAAATGAGGCCACCAGAACCGCAGCCACAGCTGGTGAGTGATTCTTCTTGTGGGGATCATATGAATGTCACTTGGGATAAAGTTCAGTTTAGACAAGAGGTAGAGACTGACCCCACCCTTGCTAGTTTTAGAGCTCAAGCTGAGATAGGGCAGTTAGGGGAGAACGGGGAAAGAATTATCAGAGAAGATGGACTTCTGTATCGGGTTACCAATGCTGACTCCCTAGATAAGCCCTGGACTTATAGCAGACAGCTGATTGTTCCTCAGAAGTACAGAATTCCCCTATTACACCTTGCTCATGACATCCCTACTGCTGCCCATCAAGGCAAAACTCGCACGGAGAGACGATTGACTCAAACTTTCTATTGGCCGGGGATTTCCCAAGCTGTAGCACATTTCTGCCGAACTTGCGACATATGTCAGCGTAGAGGGCGACCCGGAGATCACCCAAAGGCACCCCTGCAACCGCTCCCTATAATAGAAGAACCCTTCCAAAGAGTAGCTGTCGATATCATTGGACCTCTGGCTAAACCAAGTAAATCTGGAAAGCAGTACATTCTCACTGTTGTGGACTACGCCACCCGATATCCAGAAGCTGTGGCCTTGTCAACTATTTCTGCAGCCAAGGTGGCCGAGGCCCTGGTTACCATTTTTACCAGAGTAGGATTTCCCAGTGAGATCTTGTCAGACCAAGGCTCCCAGTTTATGTCAGAGCTGGTCCAGTGTCTGTGGCGCACCTGTGGGGTACGAGCGATCCGAACGACACCTTATCATCCCCAAACAAATGGACTTTGTGAAAGATTCAATGGCACTCTGAAGAATATGCTGAGGGCCTTCACTGATCGAGATTCAGACTGGGAGAAGTACCTACCCCATCTCCTGTTTGCCTATCGGGAAGTTCCCCAGGAGTCCACTGGGTTTTCCCCCTTTGAACTACTCTATGGAAGAAAGGTCCGAGGACCCTTAACCCTGCTCAAGGAATACTGGGAGGGGCAAGTTGAAGATACAGGAGCCCCTGTTGTCCCTTATGTCCTAAAGCTGCGAGAAACCCTGGCTGAACTTGCTAGTTTAGCCCAGAGTCATGTGCGTATGGCTCAAACCAGACAGAAGACATGGTATGACCGTAAAGCACGCTATCGGGAGTTTGTAGAAGGACAACAGGTCTTAATGATTGTTCCCCATCGGCAGAATAAACTGCAGACCACATGGGAGGATCCCTTCCGGGTTCTCAGAAAACTAAATGACACCAATTACCTTCTTGCTTTAGATGATCAGGGGCTAAGACAAAAGACTGTCCATGTGAATATGATTAAGGAGTACCATGACCGAACACTACCTGTGATAGCAAGCTGTCGGCTGGCTTCAGAAGACTGTCAAGAGGATGAGGACTCCCTACCTGATCTCGTGGAAGCAGTGAGAGCCCCATCCACTGTGGAACAGGTTCCTCTGGGAGATCACCTGGATTCCTTACAGAAAAACCAGATGCTGGGAGTGCTTCAACAGAGACTGGCTGCTTTCTCATCCCAACCAGGTCGAACCACCGTCACCCAACATCATGTGGACACTCAGGGTATCCGTCCCATACAACAGGCTCCTTACCGGGTACCTGAATCAGTTCGTAACACCATGCAGCATGAACTGGAGGAGATGTTACAGCTTGGGGTAATCCAGGCCTCCCATAGCCCTTGGGCCTCTCCTGTGGTGTTAGTACCCAAGAAGGATGGGAGTACTCGGTTTTGTGGGGACTACAGACGACTAAACGACCATACGGTCAGTGATCCTTACCCAATGCCCCGTATTGACGAACTTCTAGACCGACTGGCTGGGTCCCGATATGTCACTACCTTGGATCTCAGTAAGGGATACTGGCAAATCCCTCTGACGGAGGAAGGGAGAGAACGGTCCGCTTTTATAACCCCCTTTGGTCTGTATGAATTTCTAAACATGCCCTTTGGAATGAAGAATGCCCCTGCAACCTTTCAGAGAATGGTGGACCAGATCCTCCGGGGATGTGGTGACTTTGCTTGTGCCTACTTGGATGATATCGCCATCTTCAGCCAGACGTGGGAGGAACATCTGAATCAAGTATCCGTTATTCTTGACCTGCTTCTGGCAGCAGGCCTAACCATTTGACCCGACAAATGCCAATGGGGGGGAAGTCCAGTACCTAGGGCATAGAGTAGGAGGAGGGAAGCTCCGTCCTGAACCTGCCAAAATCCAGGCTATTAGAGACTGGCCTGTACCCCAAACTAAGAAACAAGTTATGGCTTTTTTGGGCACTGCCAGTTATTACCGAAAATTTGTTTCTCATTTCAGCACGGTGGCCAAACCTCTTACCGACCTGACCAAGAAAACAATGCCCCGCCTGGTGATCTGGACTCCAGCCTGCTCCCATGCAATTTTGCAAAAATTGCGAACCTGAATGTCCCAGAGACTTCCCCAGTGCTCCTAGCCAGTAATCTTTTCTTTCCTTAATCTTATACAAACCACGCATCCTGGGTGTGATGTTACTGGAAGTTGCAGGGAGGCACAGATATTCATAGCAAAGCAGCTCTGAGCTGATAGGACCTGTGGTGATGTCAGACCCTGTGACCAGTGACTTGTGAGTCACACCCAAGCAATGGTTGACAGCCTCATCGAGGCGGTTAACACAACAATAAACATCGACGATGAATCCGACACCACTCCAGAGTGCACAGTCTCTTTTGACAAAGCGCTCCCGTCGAGACTTCTCTGTCCACGACGATTTTAAGGGGATAGTTCAGCGGTATTGGGACCGCCCAGACAAGCGTTTCGCAGGGTGCAAGGCCATTGAAGTCAAATACCCTTTCGCCCCAGACTATCAGAAAAAAATAAGCTGAGTCACCAGCCGTCGACCCCCACCCCCCAGCCCGCCCCGCAGTCCCTATTTCACTACACAAACTTTACTTACACTCTCTGACAGTTCATCTGTCAAAGACTCCAATGATCGCCAACTAGATAATCTGGCGCGCTCCATCTTTGAGGCCTCAGGAGCAGCCCTCTTCCCTTTGTTTGCCGCAGCGTGGGTCATGAGAGCAGCAGTATCCAGGATGCATTCCTTACGCACAATATTTGTTATGCGCTTAGATGGCGCTGACATTGCTGGATGCTGCTGTGTATGTGTTTGTCTTTAAGAGCTGCATGGTTGATAGTTGTGAAGGCCCTGGCCTCCTGTGTTGTGATCCAGAATTGCATTCACTATGAGGTTCGGCTGCTGGTTGAGGGGTTAATGTGTGACTCACCTGGGCTCTCGTCCCCCTGACCTTTAAGTAGCCTTTCCTTTCTCCAGGTGGTGCTGCTGATAGAGTTTCACTCTATGCCTGGAAGCCGTGCTGTGCTGACCTGTGTGTTTGTGTTGCTGAAGTCCTTTCCTTTAGAGTTGCTGTATCCCAGTTCTGTGGAGGGAGGTGAGGGGGGAATAGCGCAGGGCTGGTGGAGGAGTTTTAGAGAGAAGCTGGAGGCCAGAACCTTCTCACCTTTGGAGATATATTCGGCATCAGGGCCATTCAGAGCTCCTAGACTAGGGTCAGACTAGACATCCCTGGTCACCCTGCCCATAACTGCCATTCCCTCATCAGCATTCTCACTTCACCGTGACAATATTATAGGATCCCTCCCAGCATCCAACCAATCTACTCTACTGGAACAAATCACAAAGGCTCTGGAGTATTCTGTGCTTGTGACCTTAGACATGGCCAACTGTGCCGGGTTGTCAGCAGCAAACGCCATCTCCATGCGCCGAACTCTATGGCTCAGAGCCTGGCATACTGACTCCACTTCAAAGAGATCCCTAATAAACCTCCCCTATCAAGGAGGTCGCCTAGCTCCATCTCCGAAACGACGGGAGGAGAAAGCAAATTTCTCCCCCAACAGAGATTTAAGCATAATTTTGGGCACCCACAGTCACAATCTCGATCCCATGCCTCCAACGGGACATCGCGATGGGCCACCTCATACACAAACACAAAGCGGACTAACCGCGGGGCCAGCACCAACACCCCGCCCTCATTCAAAGCCAACTCCACCTGGAAAAGCCACCCAAACAAACCCACCCTAGGGGCACGAGACCCCAAAGGTTCAACGCATGACCCCATCTCCCAACCGCCCAATATCAATATAATAGGGGAACGCCTCCAGTTCTTCCGCCACTCGTGGCTCGCTGCCGTGCACAACAAGTGGGTCACAGAACTGGTATCGTCAGGCCATAAAATGGAATTTTCCTCTCGCGACCCCCCAAAACAAACGTTCAACCGTTTTTTCGAGGCCATCAATTTGTTACTCAGGACCGGGGTCATAACACCGGTACCAAAGGCCGAACAGTTCAAGGAATACTACTTGTTTGTTGTCCCAAAAAAAGACGGAACAGTACGCCCCATCCTAGACCTCAAACTCCTCAACAAGTTTGTAAAAGTCTGACCGTTCAGGATGGAATCGCTTCACTCTGTAATTGCGTCTATGGTAAAAGGAGAGATCCTAGCAACCATCGACATACAAGACACATACCTCCACATTCCTATTTCCCCCCCCCCCACTAGAAGTACCTGCGGTTCGCTGTTCAAAAACGCCACTTCCAATTCGTTGCCCTGCGTTTTGGCTTGGCAACCACACCCCGAACCTTCACGATGGTCATGGCAGCTGTCATGACCATTCTCCACTCGCGGGCAGTGTCGTTCTCCCCTACCTAGACAATCTACTAATCAAGGGATCTTCCTTCCAAGCATGTCTCGACAGCGTCCAAATAACGACGGACACACTCTCCCGCCTGGGGTGGCTCATAAACCTAGAAAGATCATCCCAAACACAAGCACGGATGATAAACTTCCTAAGGATGACCCTAGACACAACACGAGGCCTCGTCCTACTGCCTCAAGACAAAGCCACGGCAATCAGCAAAGGAGTTCACACTCTTTGCAGCCGTTCACCCCAATCCATCCGTTTCTGCATTGGGATCCTAGAAAAGATGGTAGCGGAGATGGAAGCAATTCCCCTCTCTCAGCTACACTTCCGGCCCTTGCAGCTCTCCCTCCTCTCGGCTTGGGACAAAAGCTGCTTCAGCCTAGACCACAAGCACCGCCTACCCACGCGGGTCAAAAAGGCACTCAAATGGTGGACACGTCCATCTTCGCTCAAGCAGGGAAAATCCTTCCTCCCAGTCCAGTGGCCAGTGGTAACCACCGACGCCAGCCTTCTCTGCAGGGGGCGGTCTATCGTCAGCACACGGCATAAGGCCGCTGGATGCCTCAGGAGTCACAACTTCTGATCAACATCCTGGAGCTGCAAGCAATCCGATTAGCACTCCAACACTTTCACTACCTCCTGGCCGGGTGTCCCATCTGCATCCAATCAGACAACGCCACGGCGGTGGCGTACATCAATTACCAGGGTGGAACACGCAGCAAAGCCGCAATGCGCGAATTGGAACATATCCTACTCTGGACGGAAAAAATCCAGTCTGTCACATCAGTAGTCCACATCCCGGGAGTGGACAACTGGGTGGCAGACTTCCTAATCTGCTAGGGTCTGGCCTCAGGGGAATGGTCCCTTCATCCCGAAGTCTGCCTACAAATCTGTTGGCGCTGGGGAACCCCCGACATAGACCTCATGGCGTAAAGAATGAACAACAAACTCCCGGCTTTTGTAGCCAGGTCTAGGGATCATCTGGCCCTAGGGGTGGACTCGCTGGTCCTTCCCTGGCACCAATTCCAACTCCTATACATCTTTCCCCCACTACCGCTGATCCTGCGTTTAATCAGAAAGATCAAACCGGAGAGAACTCAGGTAATACTCGTCGCCCCAGATCGGCCACGACGGACATGGTACGGAAAGCTCGTACAACTCCTTGCCGACGCACCCTGGCCACTCCCAAACTGACCAGATCTTCTATCCCAGGGCCCTATTTACCACCAGAACTCAGGAGCTCTGTCTTTAACGGCATTGCTATTGAATCCTGGATCCTGACTCAAGAAGGATTTGCTCCAGAGGTGATAACCACCATGATTAATGCCCGAAAACCAACATCCTGTGTATCTATCACCGCACTTGGAAAGCCTTCTTCCAGTGGTGTGAAGACCGCAACCGTGACCCACTCCTTTTCTCCATTCCCTCAATCCTGGATTACCTTCAATCCGGCCTTAACTCTGGCTTAGCACCCAGCTCCATGAAGGACCAAAGCTCAGCTCTAAGCATTCTATTCCAACGCAGGATTGCGTCCAAACCACAGGTCAAGACATTCATCCAGGGGGTCTGATGCACTCAGCCCCCTTGCAAGACACCTGTGACAGTCTGGGACCTAAACCTAGTTCTGTGTGCCCTACAGGAGCCCCCATTTAAGCTCCTACAGGAAGTGCCATTAATTCACCTCTCGTGGAAGGTCACAATCACATCAATCAGGCGCATGTCCGAACTAGCCGCCCTGTCCTGCCGCCCTCCCTTCCTATCCTTCCACAAGGATAAGATGGTTCTTCGGCCGTCCTCGTCCTTCCTGCCCAGGGTAGTGTCCCACTTCCACCTTAATGAGGACATCGTCCTCCCATCCTTTTGCCTAACCCCAGTACACCGCTTAGAAAAGCAGCTTTATACCCTGGACTTAGTTAGGGCGCTCAGACGCTCCCGAACAACCTCATTCCGAAAAACAGAAACGGTGTTATTCACACCCGATGGACCTAAGAAAGGGAATGGCTGCATCTAAGTCCACGTTGGCAAGATGGATCCGATCAGCAATCCAAGAATCCTACCACGTCAAGGACATGCCAGCTCCAGCGGGGATCAAGGCTCACTCAACTTGATCAGTGGGCACCTCATGGGCTGTTCGCCACCAGGCCTCGGCAACTCTGGTTTGCAAAGCTGCAACCTGGTCCAGCTTGCATACCTTCACCAAGCACTACAACGTGCACACCCAGGCCTCTGCAGACGCAAGCCTAGGCAGATAAATGTTGCAGTCGCACATCTGTAAGCAGCTGGCGCATGATGCTCAACCGCTATTCAACTAATTCCCATCCGGGGTCTGCTTTAGAACGTCCCACGGTCCTGTGTCCCCCAATGATACGACGGAGAAACAGGGATTTTTGTGTACTCACCGTAAAATCCTTTCCTCCTAGTTCATCATTGGGGGACACAGCACCCACCCTTTTCAATTGTCAATAATCTGTACATATCTTTGGCTTACGTTTTCTTGTACCTTATTATGTTAACATGCTCTTCTACTGATTTAGTACTAAACTAACTATGTATGCCTACGTACGGGTGTATACTGCAGGAAGGAGGGCTAAACTTTTGTCTCTACTTAGTGTCGCTTCCTAGTGGCAGAGAAGCATACACCCACGGTCCTGTGTCCCCCAATGATGAACTAGGAGAAAAGGATTTAACGGTGTACACAAAAATCCCTGTATGTATGTATGTGTGAATCAGTGGTGGACCTACAGCCTGCCGGGCACCTTAGGTGAGGACCCTGGGGGTGCTGGCAGAGTCGGGCGAGGACCGGGCAGGAAGGGGGGGGCTGCTGGCAGCGTCAGGCGAGGACCAGGGTGGGAAGGGAATGGGGTGCTGCCAGCGTCAGGGGGGGCTGCGGGTGGCTGGTGGTGAGAAGTGGGGAGGGGGGTGCTGGCAGGGGGAGCATGCGGCTCTTACCTGCGCCGCATTGTAGATCTGGGTGCCAGGGTTGGAGTGGAGAGGAGGGGCGGGATCAGCCGAGGGAAGCAGGAAGCTTCCCTCAGTTAACCCCCTCTCCTCTGACACAGGGACATGGGGGTCGGCTGGGGGCCCCCCTGCAGGCTTGAGGGGCCCCCTACCCGGTCGGGGCCCTGGTGCAGCTGAAACAGCTGTACCACGGTAAGTCGGCCCCTGGTGTGAATATATAATATATATATATTTACTATATAATTGTCTAATGTTGTCTGTCTGTCACAGAAATCGTGCGCAGACTATGCAAATAGGCGCGAGAATTCAAATTACGAATTTCGCGCCTATTTGCAGCCCAGCGAGAGCGGGAAGCGCCACTCTCGCCGGGATACACGGTGGCCGCAGCGGCGGCTCTCCTCACAGCACCCCCGCTCTTTCTGCCCACTCCGCTCCTCCTGTTCCCGTGGCCCCCCGCTCCTCCTGTCCCTGCAGCCCCCCGCTCCTCCTGTCCCTGAGGCCCCCCGCCCCTCCTGCTCCCCTCCGCTCTTCCTGCCCCCCTTGGTCCCCCCGGCCCCCCTCCCTCTGCCTCCCCGCGGCCCCCACTACCCCTGCCCCCCCGCTGCTCAATGGGGATAAAAATAAAAAAAATCCCATCTGCCTCCATCCTGTACCCCGTATCCATCCTGCCCCCCCCCGCCGGCTCCATCCTGCCCCCTCCCCCCATCCTGCTCCTCCGGCTCCATCCTGCCCCCCTGGTTCCATCCAGCCCCCGACTCCATCCTGCCCCCCGGCTCCATCCTGCCCCCCGGCATCCATCCTGCCCCCCCATCAATCCTACCTCGCCGGCTCCATCCAGCCCCCCCGCATCCATCCTGCCCCCCCGTATCCATCCTGCCCCCCCGCATCCATACTGCCCCACCAGCTCCATCCTTCCCAGCCGACTCCATCCAACTTTCCTGCATCCATCCTGCCCCCCCGCATCCATCCTGCCCCCCCTGCATCCATCCTGCCCCCCACATCCATCCTGCCCCCCCGCATCCATCCTGCCCCCCCCGCATTCATCCTGCCTTGCCGACTCCATCCTGCACCCCCACCACCATTCTGCCTCCTCCCCACCATTCTGCCCCCCCCACCCCCGTCATCAGCCTGCCCCGCCGGCTCCATCCTGCCCCCCCACCACTATCCTGCTCCGTTGGCTCCATCCTGCCCCACTGGCTCCATCCTGCCCCGCTGGCTCCATCCTGCCCCACTGGCTCCATCCTGCCCCCCCCGCATCCATCTGACCCTGCCGGCTCCATCCTGCCCCCCGCCTCCATCCTGCTCCCCCCGGCTCCATCCTGCTTCCCCCGGCTCCATCCTGCCCCCCCAGCTCCATCCTGCCCCCCCTGCATCCATCCTGCCCCGCCGGCTCCATCCTGCCCCCCCATCTATCCTGCCCCCCCGCATCCATCCTTCCCCCCCCTGCATCCATCCTGCCCCCCCGCATCCATCCTGCACCGCTGGCTCCATCCTGAACCCCCACCACTATCCTGCCGCCTCCCCACCATTCTGCCCCCCCCCCCGCCATCAGCCTGCCCCACTGGCTCCATCCTGCCCCCCCACCACTATCCTGCTCTGTTGGCTCCATCCTGCCCCATCGGCTCCATCCTGCCCCCCCGCATCCATCCTACCCTGCCGGCTCCATCCTGCCCCGCTCGCCACCATCCGCCCCACTCGCCACCATCCTGCCCCGCCGGCTCCATCCTTCCCCGCTCGCTCCATCCTGCCCCGCTCGCCACCATCCTGCCCCGCCGGCTCCATCCTGCCCCGCTCACCACCATACTGCCCTGCTCGCCACAATCCTGCCCCGCTCGCCACCATCCTGCCCCGCCAGCTCCATTCTGCCCTGCCAGCTCCATCCTACCCCCCACCACCATCCTGCCCAGCTCGCCACCATCCTGCCCGCTCGCCACCATCCTGCCCCACTCGCCACCATCCTGCCCCACAAGCCACCATCGTGCCCCGCCGGCTCCATCCTGCCCCGCTCGCTCCATCCTGCCACCCCGCCTCCATCCTGCCCCCTCGCCACCATTCTGCCCCCCCCGCCATGATCCTGCTCCCCCGCCACCATACTGCTCCCCCCGGCTCCATCCTGCTCCCCCGGCTCCATCCTGCTCTCCTGGCTCCATCCTGCTCCTCCGGCTCCATCCTGCCCCGCTCGCTCTATCCTGCCCCCCGCCACCATCCTGTCCCCCCATCCTGCCCCCCCGCCACCATCCTGCTCCTCCGCCTCCATCCTGCTCCTCCGCCTCCATCCTGCCCCCCGCCTCCATCCTGCCCCCCCGCCTCCATCCTACTCCTCCGGCTCCATCCTGCTCCATCCTGACCCTCTCGCTCCATCCTGCCCTTCTCGCTCCATCCTTCCCCGCTCGCTCCATCATGCCCACCACTGTTCTTGCTCCTCCGCCTCCATCCTGCCCCGCCGGCTCCATCCTGCCCCACCGGCTCCATCCTGCCCCGCTCGCTCCATCCTGCTCCACCCCCCCACCATCCTGCCCCCCCGCCACCATCCTGCTCCTCCGGCTCCATCCTGCCCCCCCCCGCACCATCCTGCTCCTCCAGCTCCATCCTGCCTCGCTCGCTCTATTCTGCCCCGTTCGCGTCCATCCTGCCCCCTTCCGGCTCCATCCTGCCCCCCTTCCCGCTCCATCCTGCCCCGCTTGCTCCATCCTGCTCCCCCCCAACACAATCCTGCCCCCCGTCACTATACTGCCCCCTTCTCCATCCTGCCTTCCGGCAGTTAGCGGTCATGTGACCGATCAGCTGATCGGTTTCCCAGGCAACGACAGGTCCTAAAGGCCTGTAGGACCTAGAAAACGGAGGTGGAGCGAGGCAGCGGACAGGTGAGTATCCTCACTGAGGATTTTTTTATTTTTACTTTTACTGTGGAGGAGCGGGGGCTAGGGGGAGTGGGGGGCTGCGGGGAGCGGAGTATCGCCATATACCATAGTGCTGCTATATATACATGTGCTATAATGTACCACCATATACCATAGCGCTGCTGTACATGTACTGTAATGTACCGCCATATACTATAGTGCTGTTATACATGTACTGTAATATACAACCATATACCATAGCGCTGCTATACATGTACTGTAATGTACCGCCCTATACTATAGTGCTGCTATACATGTACTGTACTGTACCGCCATATACCATAGCGCTGCTATACATGTACTGTAATGTACCGCCATATACTATAGTGCTGCTATACATGTGCTGTAATGTACCGCCATATACCATAGCGCTGCTATACATGTGCTGTAATGTGCCGCCATATACCATAGTGCTGCTCTACATGTACTATAATGTACCGCCATATACTATAGCGTTGCTATACATGTACTGTAATGTACCGCCATATACCATAGCGCTGCTATACATGTACTTGCCATATAATATAGTGCTGCTATACATGTACTATAATGTACCGCCATATACCATAGCGCTGCTATACATGTGCTGTAATGTACCGCCATATACCATAGCACTGCTATATATATATATACAGTGTATAAATATATATATACTAGCTGTGAGCCCGATGCGATTGCATCGGGATTCTAGAATCTGTGTATAGTTTATGTATTAAGAGTTTAAAATAATAATCCAATTCTTCCATGATATCTTTCCATTAACTACATATGTTTGTATGGTGGATATCATTTGTGGAAAATTGAACTATTATGTTGTAAGGGTCTTAGAACACAAAGTAGCAATACGTGTTAATTTCTCAACCGGTTTCTTTGAGAAATCAATATTAGAATTCTGCCTATTGGCCAGTTTGTGTCAGCCCACCAATCGCGGCAAGATGCCCTTACGTCTGGTGGGCCTCTACTCTAACTAAATCCGAATTGAAATTACTTTGATATTTTTTACGGCTCCTTTTTTCTTATATTTTTAGAGGATGTAGATTTAAATAATCCAATTTTCTAATTTGATACTGAAGGAGTTACCGACAACAGACTTGCAGCAATTTCCGTGCAATGACTAAAAAACTTGCAGTTAACCTGCTGTAAATGGAGCGAACGTGGCTTCGGCAGGTGCAGCAAATACAGCCACTAACTAACCACAGGTGACTGCAGTTGATGTGGCTGACACTGCCGCAACTACGTTGTCTGCACACACTGCAAGTAAACTACAAATTGCATACATGCAATAATAGAAATTACAGCAAGTATGTTGTAGGTTAGTCCTTAGTGATCAACTGTTAAAATTTAGAATATTTCTCAAAAATGTACAAAAATATGAGAAAAAAGCAGCGGTAAAATGTAATTTTAAATTTATGTATGTCCCTATCTATCTAAATGTGCAGAACACACCTTGAGATGGAGATGTGTGTGAACAGCCATCCCACCCGTCTCTTAGCTGTTCACAAAAACCTCTCCCTATGCAAAAAGAGAAACAAATTTCTCAGCACCTATAGTGCTGGAATTTAAAACAGTGGTTTCTATTATCCAGTGCAGAAATTTGGATGATACACATCTCTGATGTTCTTAGAAAAGTGTGTTCATAAGAATATAGTATGAAGAATTTAAGTAAAAGAAGAAATTTCTAAAAGACTAAGCTAATTTTTTTGTTATTTTTTTTTTTTTTGTATAAAAAAAGATAATAAGTATAGTAAAAGTCAAAAGTTCAATCTAAAATATTCCTGTAGACAATATTTTTGGTAAAGACTTTTTCAGAATTAGGCAGCAATTTGCCTTGAATGGGTGTATCCAGCACTTTGACCTTTACATTGCATCGTCTTTTGACTCGTGAAAAAGCCACATATCCATGTCCAAAAACTGGTTCTGGCAAATAAATCCCTACTTTGTCCAGTGTTTGGCCTTGGGATTTGTTGATGGTCATGGCAAAAGCAGGCTTCACGGGAAATTGTCGACGTCTTAACTTAAAAGGTAAGTCAGTCTCTGATGGAGACAAATCAATCCTTGGAATGAACACCACATTTCCTTCGGCAGACCCACTAATGACTTTTGCTTGAATCATATTGTCAAACAAAGCGGTGACAATCAAGTGAGTCCCATTGCAAAGACCTTTTCTGCTGTTGAAGTTTCGCAAAGGCATGACAATGGTGCCGATTTTTAATTTGAGGCGATGAGAAGGCATTCCCGTCGGTGTAAATGAATTTAAAAATTCCACCGGATATTGGTCTGGGTCTTCAGTCTGATCAGGATCAATGGAATCATCATTAATGTATTCAGTGTATTCACCAGCAATGCAAACCATGACCTTAGAGTTGACCAAATCCACATCGTCATTTTTGGGCAAAGAATGGCATGTGATGCAGCAATTTGAATGCTTTCGTTGTTATTTACATCAATTAAAATGTTTTCACCAAATACATCAAATATAAGTGAGCCAGTGCAGATCATGTCTTGCGGGATTTCAATGATATCATCTCCAAGGTTGAAATTATTGGACAAATCACCATTTCCCAGTTGAAGTAACCAACTGCTATAATCGGGATCAATAGAGAGCATGTTGTTGATGAGCGGCAATTGAGTGAAAAGCTGCCATTGTCGTGAGTATTTAATGCAACTCTCTACAATGTCTGTTCTTGTACCATGAGGGATGATAGGGAGACACTGTCGGAAGTCTCCTCCCAGAACAATGACTTTACCTCCTGTTTTATTTTCCTTAGAGATATCTGTTGTCATGAGATCTCGTAAAAGTTGATCTAAGACATGCAGTGCATATTTTGATAACATAGTTGACTCGTCAATAATGAAACGTTTTGTACTTTTCAAATGTTGTGCAGCATCAGTATCAGTTTTAATTCTGGAAACGATGTTTCATTGATTGGAATTAGTATTCCGTAAAGCGAATGAATGGTTCTTCCTCCTTGCAGTAAGTTAGCTACAATCCCTGTACTGGCTGCAGGTGACACAATTTCTCCTTCTCCTCTTAGTTCATGAATTAATAAATCATAGAGGTATGTTTTCCCACTGCCACCTGGACCGTCGATGAAAAAGCACTTAGGTTGTAGACTTCTATCTTCTAAAGGTTGATGTATAGCATTATAGGCTAAAAGTTGTTGGTCATTTAAAGTAGCTTTCATTTCGCGAGCTCTTCTTAACTCGTCATCCTTGTTGTATTGTGGGCGGATTTGTGGTTTTCTTTTGGGGCGTGGTAGATTAAAATCAGTAAAACTTTTGGTATGAAATTTTAAAACATTTTGGACATCTGTCATTGCATATCCTTCACAATTCTCACACTCCTCAGTGTTGGAGTGGTATGCATGGCAGTAGTCTTGTATGAAGTCTTGTTTAAATTCTTGCCACAACTCCAACGGATGAGCGGGAGGACCAAAAATACATATATATGCAAACATATCACGAAGCTGTGCAGGCATGTTTAGAACACAGGCATCCAATAAAGTATTTTTCCAAACACTATCATCGAATAGCAATCCAAGGGCTAATGCCGCCTCTTTAAAAGTTGGGTATGTAACTTCATTAACAGTTTTGATGTTGTTAAAACTTGTTGCTCCTTTGACATGCAGTAACAACAACCTTAAATAGTACCTTTCTTGTTCTTTGATACTGACAGTATACATTCTTCCAATCACTGAAGCACCTCCTTGCTTTCTAATTTCCCATGCACCTTCTTTCCAAACATAGTGCTCAGGAATTTGGTGGTATAAGTAATCATGAGCATGTGGGTCATTCTCATTGAGCTCAAAGTAGGCCATAAGAGTGGATTTTCTGTGCATTGTGTAACTGATGTTGTCAACAGAGTCATTCTCATGAAAATATAGTGGTTGAGAATGTGGGAGATGTACCGCAAGGCGAATAATGCTGTGAGATTGTCTATGCATTGGGTAAGCAAAGATTCTCCAAGCTGCCTCCGGTGCACTTACATACCTTGAATCCATGAATTGGTGTGTTTCATCATGTTGGATGTTGGTTTGACGAATTTCCAGATTGGCTTCATCATGTCCTTTGTAGACATATTTGAATAGGTATTTGACACTTTGAATGGAAGGACATACTTCCACATTAATATGACATTTGTATTTTAATAGTAGGAAAGGGTTATAGGGAACAACCCAAGAATTATCAATCATCTTGGAATGGTGTGGAAAGGATGGACCTAAATTTCTTTGATAAGTAGGATAGGCATCCTTAGTTATGACTGTTTTCGGCTGGAATTTTTTTGGAAAAGCTTTTTTACACTTTCCAAGATCCATACAGGGCTAATTGGGGTTGTGTTGTCCACAGGGCCCATGAATCATGTGTTGCATGACAATTTGATGGAGCAGAGGGTAGTACGCAGGATCGGGAATTTCAGCCCACACTGTATTGTCTACTTCAACCTCAGTTCTTAATTTGGAATTGGTATGTAGAATAATCAAAATGTGAGCGTGTGGTAGGCCACGCTTTTGGAATTCAATAACATGAACCATTGCACAAACTTTGCCAAATAATCCGCTGTTAATGTCTTTTAATAGGGCTTCAAGTTTAATTCTGAAGACACGGGCCACTAAATCAGGTCTATGTTCCACACACTGCCATGGTTCTAAATTGTTTATAATCTCACTCCATTTTGGATTACAGGTCATGGTTACAAAAAGATCCGGTCGTCCAAATTTAGTCACAATAGCCATGGCATCTTGATATCGTTGCTGCATGTTTCTTGGACTGCCTTCAAAGGAAGATGGTAAAATGACCGTTTTGCCAATGGGGATACCTTTTTCTATAGATTTTTTTTTGTAGATGTTCTTGGAGTACACAATAATCCTCCACATTTTAAATCCTTTTGGTGCTGACGAATAAAACTTAGGCGATTAGCCTCGATCTTCACATACGCATCAACTAAGTACTGCTGTGTTAGTTTGCCACCATTTAGGACAGGATTGAACTGATTACGTACAGACAGCAAATAGCAGTAATATTGCAGTTGTGTAACCCTGCGTGGACTTTGGCCTTGATGCTTGAGTCCCTCATGCCAGCCTTGTTCTCCATGAGGAAAAAATAAGGGATAGAGTAATGCATCTAAATTGCTATGTAGAATACTGACTTGCTGTGTTTTAGGGGCCAAGGGGTTATTTGGGTCAGGTTTCAAATGAATTAAAATGTCTCTATTGAATGATGGCTCTCCATTGTCATTATCAAAAACCACAGCGACTTCATTCACAGTAGGATTGTTATACCGTCTTGGGTCTTGATGTCTATCTTGTTTAATGGCCATGGTTATATTTGGCATGATGGTGCCATTTTCTACTGCCTTCTGTTGTTCCTCTAATTCAACGTCACGTAGCATTTTGTAGGCCGAAACAAAGGGATTAATATTATCCAATTGAAGAGCAATGATACTCATCAACGTAGGATGACATTTTAAATTTTCGGGAGACTGTAGCCGTTGTTCAATAGCGCTTGCAGTATCCAAAATGTACAGTTGTGCATATGCTGGAACTTGATCTTGAGCGGGATGGAGTGTTCCAGTGCGATGATAAATTTGCCCATGAATACGAAAACAGTAAGGGCCGTGTCCAGGTGGTGGAGAAACATTGGCACCCATGGAGGCAAAAGCAAAAGAACTATTAATGCTCCGGATGTTCTCCATGAGATTTTTGCTATATTCACTCTGTCCTTTGAGCAAACGTTGGAAGACCTCAGGGTATTGAGGTAAGGGTACCTTGACTTTTCCGTTGTGACAACAGAGAGTGAAATGTTGATCAGCTGGGCGTTCGGCCGAAAAATGTAGAGCTTGACAATGTTCACATACGAACTTCATGGGACCACAGCTATGTTCTAAAATAGCAGTATCATCATCCGTAAAGCCCATAGGATTTAGAAGAATAGTTGAAGGTAACAAAACCGGCCTTTTTTTCTGTAAGCCTACATAGATCAGGCGTTGAATGGACGAACTGTCGACACTTTCAATAAATGAAGAAGTGGAAGGTAGATTCAACGCCGGCTCTTCAAATGTTGAAGTGGAAGCTGTCTGTTTGCATAGTTGATGACGATATTTAGCAAGATGGGTCAAGCGGACTTGTTTAGACTTCGGAGACTCATTGCGTCTACGTGTCTGTAAAGCAGTTTTACGCTTCATAATATCACAGCGTTTGGTGTATGGCGTGTCTTCAGCACAGTGTTTGCGCTTACATGTGGCCTTGCAAGGTGGTAAAGGCTGTTCAGTAGGGGTTAATTGAGTAGAAGATGAGATGGAAGCAGTATGATGTGCAGACGGTTCTCCTAAGGGCATGACCTTTTGTTGTTTGCGTCTTTCACGCGCAGCCATAGCTTTTTTGGCCAATCGGTTGGTTGTTTCTTGCAAAGACTCTTGTGAAATGCGTCTTTTAAAAGCAGCCTTTGCATGATCCAACCGAAGGCGCCTATCTTCGGCGCTCTCCTCAGCATGCTTCTTGCGCATACGTGCAGCATCCTTGCCCACATCAGCCTTGTTTTGTGCCTGTGAGCTCATGTTGGTCATTAGGCAGTGCAAAAGATGAAATATGAGCTACAGTAAGTTAGTTAAGGAAGCAATCAATAGTGAGTGTGTATAGATAGGCAATAGCAATAAAGTAATAGTGTGATTGTTGGCGAAAGAGTAAAATCAAAGCACACACTTATTGGTATTGACAATGAAGCAGTTACGTATAGGTAGTGTAAGTAGGTGTAAATAGAAATGAGTGTGTGTTCCAATGACATAAAATGAGACTTGAAGGCAAGAGATATGGATCTAAGTAGCATATATAGGTAAAAATGTCACTGTAGCAATATATAACAGGTATAGAATGACTTAATGTCCCTGTGCCACAACTATAACCCACTGGGAAGTTAGACTAACATGCAAAGAGGTGTTAAAGGGGTTAATGTGTTAAAGACATTAGAACTACAGAGTAATAATTTGGCAGTGTATCCCTAATTGGATAGAAGGTGTTAATGTACCCCTGGCAATACTACTACACTCTCCTAAGTAGGAGTTACCGTATATACTCTGTATAAGCCGAGTTTTTCAGCCCAAAATTTGGGCTGAAAAGTCCCCCCTCGGCTTATACACGGGTCAATACGGTACCTCTGGGCTGTGGAGGCTGGAGGAGGCGGGGGGGAGGCTGCTGTATGAGCGGCCCCGTCACGTGGGGCCGCTCATTATATATGCACTGCTTCCCCCTGTCAATCAGCGCAGGGGGAAGCAGTTCATATAGCCCCCCAAAAGCTGCCACTGTCCCCCCTTGTAAGGCCCCCCCCCCCGGTGCTTATACATTACCATCCCGGTGTTCTGATCGGCGCCGCTCCTCAGTGCTTCTTCATCCTCCCGTCCTTGCTGGCTCCATCCGTGATCACCGGCTGTCGCAGCGATGTGACGTCATTGCGCGACCGCCGGAGAACCCGGATGCAGCCAGCGCGGGAGGATGAAGACGCAGCACGGAGGAGCGGCGCCGATCAGAACACCGGGATGGTAATGTATAAGTAGCGGGGGGGGGGGCACTTACAAGGGGGGACAGTGCCAGCTTGTGGGGGCTGTTGGTACCCCCAGGGGGCTGTTGGTACCCCCAGGGGGCTGCTGGGTACCCCCTGGGGGCTGCTTAGGGGGCTGTTGGTACCCCCAGGGGGATGTTGGTACCCCCAGGGGGCTGCTGGGTACCCCCTGGGGGCTGTTGGTACCCCCTGGGGGCTGTTGGTACCCCCTGGGGGCTGTTGGTACCCCCAGGGAGCTGTTGGGTACCCCCTGGGGGCTGCTGGGTACCCTCTGGGGGCTGTTGGTACCCCCAGGGGGCTGTTGGTACCCCCAGGGGGCTGTTGGTACCCCCAGGGGGCTGTTGGTACCCCCAGGGGGCTGTTGGTACCCCCAGGGGCTGTTGGTACCCCCAGGGGGCTGTTGGTACCAACAGGGGGCTGCTGGGTACCCCCTGGGGGCTGCTGGGTACCCCCTGGGGGCTGTTGGTACCCCCAGGGGGATGTTGGTACCCCCTGGGGATGTTGGTACCCCCAGGGGGCTGCTGGGTACCCCCTGGGGGCTGTTGGTACCCCCAGGGGGCTGTTGGTACCCCCAGGGGGCTGTTGGTACCCCCAGGGGCTGTTGGTACCCCCAGGGGGCTGTTGGGTACCCCCTGGGGGCTGCTGGGTACCCCCAGGGGCCGCTGTATAACCCCTGGGGGGTGCTGTATAACCCCTGGGGGCTGCTGTATATACTGCTGAGGCCTGTATACCACTGGGGCTGCTGTATATACCACTGGGGCTGCTGTATATACCACTGGGGCTGCTGGGGCTCCTGTATACTACCACTGGGGCTGCTGGGGCTCCTGTATACTACCACTGGGGCTGCTGTATACTACCACTGGGGCTGCTGGGGCTGCTATATACTACCACTGGGGCTGCTATATACTACCACTGGGGCTGCTATATACTACCACTGGGGCTGCTGGGGCTGCTATATACTACCACTGGGGCTGCTATATACTACCACTGGGGCTGCTATATACTACCACTGGGGCTGCTGTATACTACCACTGGGGCTGCTGGGGCTGCTATATACTACCACTGGGGCTGCTGTATACTACCACTGGGGCTGCTGGGGATGCTATATACTACCACTGGGGCTGCTATATACAACCACTGGGGCTGCTGGGGCTGCTATATACTACCACTGGGGCTGCTATATACTACCACTGCGGCTGCTGTATACTACCACTGGGGCTGCTATATACTACCACTGGGGCTGCTGTATACTACCACTGGGGCTGCTGGGGAGTATTCTACTATATACTACCACTGGGCTGCTATATACTACCACTGGGGCTGCTGTATACTACTGCTGGGGCTGCTATATACTACCACTGCGGCTGCTGTATACTACCACTGGGGCTGCTGGGGATGCTATATACTACCATTGGGGCTGCTGTATACTACCACTAGGGCTGCTGTATACTACCACTGGGGAGGCCTGTATACCACTGGGGGCGGGCCTGTATACCACACTGCTGGGGGCTGTATACCTGTGCTGGGGTCCACCCTCGGCTTATACACGAGTCAATAGGTTTTTTTCCAGATTTTTGGGGCAAAAGTAGGGGGGTCGGCTTATACACGGGTCGGCTTATACACGAGTATATACGGTAGATGGAAAATGGTATGTAAGGGGTTAATTTACCATTGGGATTACTACAACACACTTCAAAGTTGGAATTATATGGCAAATGGTATGTAAGGGGTTAAGTATGAAAGAGAAAAATAGTAAAAAAAAGGCATATAAGGGGTTAATGTCCAAATGCCATTGATACTACCCATTGTTACATATGAATGTAATGGAAAATGAAATAGAAGGGGTTAATATCATAGTGTTATTAATACAATGAAAGACTGTCCAATTGTTATGAATAGAAATTTGTTATAGAAGGGGTTAATGACTTAACTGGCCTTATTAATCTAAACTCAAAAGTTACATTTTAATACCAAAAAAGATATATTAGCTTATATTGTACTGAAAACGATCCGGACCTTGCTTCCCGACGTCCCTCACAAAGGATGAGCAAAGCAGGAATGATGTGTGAGGGAAAAATTCAAATTTCGCGGTGTAAAATAGCGGCCGCGAAATTTGAATTCATAAAATGGCGGCAGGCGGGAGGCGATCTTCTGATTGGCCGCTGGCTCAAGGCGCCGACCAATCACAATAGCGACGGATGCAATGCCGCCATATTTGAAATACACTGACTACAGTGTATTTGAAGTATGGCGCCATAGAGCGCGGCGCTCTTCTATCTATATCTATCTATATATATATCTATATCTATCTATCTATATCTATCTATCTATATCTATATATCTATATCTATCTATCTCTACTTATATCTATATCTATCTTTATATCTAACTACATTTTTTTCCTCAAACACATATGGCTTTTTAGCACTGTGCATCATTGGTGTAACTGTGTGCTGCATGGACTTTTACTTAGTTTGTTTAATCTCTGCGTCCTATGCTTGCACCAGTTCACACTGGTCTGCTGTGTGCTGTGCAGCTTTTCCAAATTATCCAAATTATATCTCAATCTATCTATCTATCTATCTATCTATCTCTACATCTATCTATGTATATCTATCTATCTCTATCTATCTATATCTATATCTATCTATCTATCTATCTACTATCTCTATCTATCTATATCTATCTATATCTATCTATGGCGAAGCGGCCATTGCGAGCCGTTGCAGGGGCTCCCGCCCCAGCGACGACCGATCGAGAGCCGAGCGCCGTGGCCGAAAATAGAACCAAAGGCCCGGCCATGAAATTCCTCTAAACACCGCTATGCATCTCTATGGGAAGTGAGGCGCTATGCTGATTGGTCGGCGCAGCACACAGCGACCAATCAGCATAGCGCCTCACTTTCATCGGTAAATTTGAAACTCAAAGTCGTCCATTATATGTCTATGGGAAGTGACGCGCTATTCTCATTGATCGCTGTGTGCTGACGGCGACCAATGAGAATAGCGCCTCACTTTCAGCGGTAAACTTGAAACAAAGTCGTCCATTATATGTCTATGGGAAGTGAGGCGCTATTCTCATTGGTCGCTGTGTGCTGACGGCGACCAATGAGAATAGCGCCTCACTTTCAGCGGTAAATTTGAAACTCAAAGTCGTCCATTATATCTCTATGGTAAGTGAGGCGCTATTCTCATTGGTCGCTGTGTGCTGCCGGCGACCAATGAGAATAGCGCCTCACTTTCAGCAGTAAATTTGAAACTCAAAGTCGTCCATTATATCTCTATGGGAAGTGAGGTGCTATTCTCATTGGTCGCTGTGTGCTGCCGGCGACCAATGAGAATAGCGCCTCATATTCAGCGGTAAATGTGAAACTCAAAGTCGTCCATTATATGTCTATGGGAAGTGAGGCGCTATTCTTATTGGTCGCTGTGTGCTGACGGCGACCAATGAGAATAGCGCCTCACTTTCAGCGGTAAATTTGAAACTCAAAGTCGTCTGTTATATCTCTATGGGAAGTGAGACGCTATTCTGATTGGTCGCCGGCAGCACACAGCGACCAATGAGAATAGCGCCTCACTTCCCATAGAGATATAATGGACGACTTTGAGTTTCAAATTTACCGCTGAAAGTGAGGCGCTATGCTGATTGGTCGCTGTGTGCTGCGCCGACCAATCAGCATAGCGCCTGACTTCCCATAGAGATGCATAGCGGTGTTTAGAGGAATTTATGGCTGGGCCCTTGGTTCTATTTTTGGCCACGGCGCTCGGCGCTTGTCGGTCGTCGCCGGGGCGAGAGACTCGCCCCTGCAACGGCTCGCAATGGCCGCTTCGATAGAGATAGATAGATAGGTAGATAGATAGATAGATATAGAGATAGATAGATATATATAGATAGAAAGATAGATATAGATAGATACATATAGATATACATATATATAGATAGATAGATAGATAGATAGATAGATAGATAGATAGATAGATAGATAGGTGAGTCGTTGCAGCCGCGGTCACTCCGGCACGTAGGTCCATTGCGAGTTTCATGGGCCGGCGACGACCGACGACAGCCGAGCGCCGCTCATTATATATGCACTGCTTCCCCCTGTCAATCAGCGCAGGGGGAAGCAGTTCATATAGCCCCCCAAAAGCTGCCACTGTCCCCCCTTGTAAGGCCCCCCCCCCCCGGTGCTTATACATTACCATCCCGGTGTTCTGATCGGCGCCGCTCCTCGGTGCTTCTTCATCCTCCCGTCCTTGCTGGCTCCATCCGTGATCACCGGCTGTCGCAGCGATGTGACGTCATTGCGCGACCGCCGGAGAACCCGGATGCAGCCAGCGCGGGAGGATGAAGACGCAGCACGGAGGAGCGGCGCCGATCAGAACACCGGGATGGTAATGTATAAGTAGCGGGGGGGGGGCACTTACAAGGGGGGACAGTGCCAGCTTGTGGGGGCTGTTGGTACCCCCAGGGGGCTGTTGGTACCCCCAGGGGGCTGCTGGGTACCCCCTGGGGGCTGCTGGGTACCCCCTGGGGGCTGTTGGTACCCCCAGGGGGATGTTGGTACCCCCAGGGGGCTGCTGGGTACCCCCTGGGGGCTGTTGGTACACCCTGGGGGCTGTTGGTACCCCCTGGGGGCTGTTGGTACCCCCAGGGGGCTGCTGGGTACCCCCTGGGGGCTGCTGGGTACCCTCTGGGGGCTGTTGGTACCCCCAGGGGGCTGTTGGTACCCCCAGGGGGCTGTTGGTACCCCCAGGGGCTGTTGGTACCCCCAGGGGGCTGTTGGTACCAACAGGGGGCTGCTGGGTACCCCCTGGGGGCTGCTGGGTACCCCCTGGGGGCTGTTGGTACCCCCAGGGGGATGTTGGTACCCCCTGGGGATGTTGGTACCCCCAGGGGGCTGCTGGGTACCCCCTGGGGGCTGTTGGTACCCCCAGGGGGCTGTTGGTACCCCCAGGGGGCTGTTGGTACCCCCAGGGGGCCGCTGTATAACCCCTGGGGGGTGCTGTATAACCCCTGGGGGCTGCTGTATATACTGCTGAGGCCTGTATACCACTGGGGCTGCTGTATATACCACTGGGGCTGCTGTATATACCACTGGGGCTGCTGGGGCTCCTGTATACTACCACTGGGGCTGCTGGGGCTCCTGTATACTACCACTGGGGCTGCTGTATACTACCACTGGGGCTGCTGGGGCTGCTATATACTACCACTGGGGCTGCTATATACTACCACTGGGGCTGCTATATACTACCACTGGGGCTGCTGGGGCTGCTATATACTACCACTGGGGCTGCTATATACTACCACTGGGGCTGCTATATACTACCACTGGGGCTGCTGTATACTACCACTGGGGCTGCTATATACTACCACTGGGGCTGCTGTATACTACCACTGGGCTGCTGGGGATGCTATATACTACCACTGGGGCTGCTATATACAACCACTGGGGCTGCTGGGGCTGCTATATACTACCACTGGGGCTGCTATATACTACCACTGCGGCTGCTGTATACTACCACTGTCGCTGTGTGCTGCCGGCGACCAATGAGAATAGCGCCTCACTTTCAGCAGTAAATTTGAAACTCAAAGTCGTCCATTATATCTCTATGGGAAGTGAGGTGCTATTCTCATTGGTCGCTGTGTGCTGCCGGCGACCAATGAGAATAGCGCCTCATATTCAGCGGTAAATGTGAAACTCAAAGTCGTCCATTATATGTCTATGGGAAGTGAGGCGCTATTCTTATTGGTCGCTGTGTGCTGACGGCGACCAATGAGAATAGCGCCTCACTTTCAGCGGTAAATTTGAAACTCAAAGTCGTCTGTTATATCTCTATGGGAAGTGAGACGCTATTCTGATTGGTCGCCGGCAGCACACAGCGACCAATGAGAATAGCGCCTCACTTCCCATAGAGATATAATGGACGACTTTGAGTTTCAAATTTACCGCTGAAAGTGAGGCGCTATGCTGATTGGTCGCTGTGTGCTGCGCCGACCAATCAGCATAGCGCCTGACTTCCCATAGAGATGCATAGCGGTGTTTAGAGGAATTTATGGCTGGGCCCTTGGTTCTATTTTTGGCCACGGCGCTCGGCGCTTGTCGGTCGTCGCCGGGGCGAGAGACTCGCCCCTGCAACGGCTCGCAATGGCCGCTTCGATAGAGATAGATAGATAGGTAGATAGATAGATAGATATAGAGATAGATAGATATATATAGATAGAAAGATAGATATAGATAGATACATATAGATATACATATATATATATAGATAGATAGATAGATAGATAGATAGATAGGTGAGTCGTTGCAGCCGCGGTCACTCCGGCACGTAGGTCCATTGCGAGTTTCATGGGCCGGCGACGACCGACGACAGCCGAGCGCCGTGGCCGAAAATCGAACCAAGGGCCCGGCCATGCATCGCTCAAAACACCGCTATGTATGTCTATGGGAAGTGAGGCGCTATTCTCATTGGTCTCTGTGTGCTGCCGGCGACCAATGAGAATAGCGCCTCACTTTAAGCGGTAAATTTGAAACTCAAAGTCGTCCATTATATGTCTATGGGAAGTGAGGCGCTATTCTCATTGGTCGCTGTGTGCTGGCGGCGACCAATGAGAATAGCGCCTCACTTTCAGCGGTAAATTTGAAAGTCAAAGTCGTCCATTATATCTCTATGGGAAGTGAGGCGCTATTCTGATTGGTCGCCGGCAGCACACAGCGACCAATGAGAATAGCGCCTCACTTGCCATAGAGATATAATGGACGACTTTGAGTTTCAAATTTACCGCTGAAAGTGAGGCGCTATTATCATTGGTCGCTGGCAGCACACAGCGACCAATCAGAATAGCGCCTCACTTCCCATAGAGATATAATGGACGACTTTGAGTTTCAAATTTACCGCTGAAAGTGAGGCGCTATTCTCATTGGTCGCCGCCAGTACACAGCGACCAATGAGAATAGCGCCTCACTTCCCATAGACATATAATGGACGACTTTGAGTTTCAAATTTACCGCTGAAAGTGAGGCGCTATTCTCATTGGTCGCCGGCAGCACACAGCGACCAATGAGAATAGCGCCTCACTTCCCATAGAGATATAATGGAGGACTTTGAGTTTCAAATTTCCCGCTTAAGTGAGGCGCTATGCTGATTGGTCGCTGTGTGCTGCGCCAACCAATCAGCATAGCGCCTCACTTCCATAGAGATACATAGCGGTGTTTCGAGCGAAGTATGGCCGGGCCCTTGGTTCTATTTTCGGCCACGGGGCTCGGCTCTCGTCGGTCGTCGCGCCGTGTGCGACGGAAGTCGCTACGGCAATTATATAAGATATATATATATATATTGTTGTAGAGCTGGTTCTGTTTATCGGTTATTATTGTCGGTTATGACTACAATCACCGATATCCAGAATCTTCCCTTCCTACCACTTTCTGTTTTTATGCTGATTAACTATATATATATATATATATATATATATATATATATATCCTGACGACTTAATGAAAACAAGTCTGTTCTAATAAATTAATATTTATTAAACACACCCAAAAAGTTTACAACAATAATATATATATTCTAGATAGCACGATAACTAACTCACAATCAATTACTGTTGCAATGATGTAAAACACCCAGAGTTACTAATACCCACGTTACCTAAATATACATGCACACTATATTAATTAATTACATTCATTCACCTGCCCCTAACTATCCCTGAATATATTATTAGAGAGAGAGAGAGAGATAGATATAGGGAGAGAGAGAGAGAGATATAGAGATAGATATAGAGAGAGATATAGAGAGAGATATAGAGGAGATATGGGATGATACTTAGGCCAGATGTGGATGTCCTATACCATGGTGGATCCAAGTAGAAAGAGAGAGACTTCCTGTCCACACCAATCACCTTGGACATCTTGGCTGCTGTAGTTTGTTAGAAGAAAGGGGTGAGAATAACCCTTTGTGCCAGCAGCTTGTAGATCTTTGATATTTAAATTAAGAGTCTTATCTGATAGCTTCCCACACTAAAATGCAAAATGTACATCTTCTGATATGGTAATTAACCATGTCAGTAGAACAGATTTCCATCAGATACAACTGAATTGGTCAATGTTATAACTAAAATATGAAGGTACATTTATTATGGCCTATTACACCAATGTGGACATAAATATAGATATATACACATACATGCCCACAAAGAGAGATATATATTTATGTGTCATTTTAATTGTTAATTATGCCATCACTTCCCCCTCAACATTCCCCCTTTTGTCGGAAAATACGACAATAAAATGAGTGGGAAGTGTGGAATATATTTGCCTACTCAATCCTATCACTAATAACCGTTCAGGATGAAATGAAGTAAAATTTTCCACTTAGGTATCTAGACATCACCCATCGCCATCACCTCTCCCCTGCCGTTCGCCGTAATCCAGTGTCTCCATCCATAGATTACACCAAAGTCATCTTTGTGGATCTTCTTGGTCTCTTTGGTTCAGGAATAAAGTTCTCTATTTGTCAGTACACTTCTGATCTTGTCGTTGCCAATCTCGAGAAACACCCCTATCCCCAAGTAGTCTTCTTCCGAGCTTGCCTGCTTAGACTCTGGAGTTGCTGCACCTTCGTCTCTTGATCAGCCCACAGAGTTTTCCTGTGTTTGCCCCTCTCCCTACCAGATTTATTTATTTATTTAATTTTTTTTTTTTTTTTCAAGTCTGGTGTGTAGGGACTGCCGGGGATCATCTGTAGCTGGGCCTCACCGGGTGGTTTCTTGGAGCACCTCCTTCTTGGGATTAGATCAATCAGGGGATGGCATTCTTCTTAGCTTAGGCACGACTTTCATCAGAGACTTCTCCTGTAAGCTTGATTGAAGCATCTATTGTTAATGTGGTTCTTCCATGGATAGATAGTTGAATCTCTACTAGGCCGGTCAGAGTTTATTGGGTAGGGGATGATATCAGCACACCTAAGTTGACTGTGAGAAGAACGCAGTACAACCGACCTTCAATCCATCCCTTATGAACGTTCCCGTCTCAAGGATTGAAGTAGCAAATATCTTAGACAATGATGGGGCCTGTCCCTACAGAACCTTACTCTTTCCTCATTCATACAAAAAAAAATCAAACAAACCTATATCCCTCCCTCCGCAAACAAATACCATAAATCAAAGTAAAAGCCAAACAAAATATACAATGTTATGAGGTTTCAGGGCTGAGTTGACGTAATGTCCTAAACACTCTTATCAAATATAATATCAAGGTTTCAGGACTTTTAGTGCTAAGTCCTGGACCTTCTTAGGCGGTTAAATTCGTGAAGTTCTGCCTGGTTCTCTTGTATCTAGTGGGCAAGTCTCTTTACTCTCCGGTAAACTAGGCACAGTCCAATGTACATAACAAGAACAAGAACCAGAAGAACAATCACAGGGTGGATAATGAAATTAAAAAATGATGTAGTTGTCGGACTATAGCCAAATATACTTTCCCACCAGGACACCTTAGAGTCGACATCTAAGGCATTGGTAATCCTCGTTATCTTGGTCTTGTCATGCGCAAGCTGAATAGTGGCTTGATTCTCAGCCTCATGAAGATTTCGGAGTATGTCGTCTTCTTCGCTGAAATCTAACAAGAGACGCTTAAGCTCACGACCAAAACCAAGAGGAATCTTTTGCAGTCTCACAGGAGTGTCAGGGCGAATGTCGAGTCTCTTCTCCGGTGTTATCGAGGTCCTCCCCTGCTGATCTGCAACATCTAAACCTAAAACAGGACTAAGGGTACAATATGCTCCTGGGAGGAGTATGCCTCTTTCGGTGCAATTAGTGCCATATAAAGAATACGTTACATTTTTTCCTTGGTACCAACACCAATACTCTTGACCCAAATATTTCAGACGAGAGGAGGGTATTGTGTTAGTCTTCATCTTACATGACCCCTCAGAGTCCCAACACTGGTGCCTAAGCACCCTATCTTGACTCCCTTGACAGAGGATAGCATCCTCTTTCCTCCAACATCCCTCTGTATCAAACAGATAAGGATGGCCTCGCTCATAGGTTAGGATGTCTGAGGTGAGCTGTGGATGAAGCACCGTCTGATTGCTAACAACAATTCCTATATTCATGGCACTGTACCCCTTCTTGATATTACCAGATACAGGTGCCAAAGAAAATGCCGTGCAGGTGAGATTATGACACCCATGCCATTGAACCAGCCACCAGTTTGTATGGTTGGCTGCAAACAGGGAGATTAGGGAACTTACTCTTTGTCTGAGGTTGAATGGGAAGTGGCCCTTGTATAGAGAGGACACTATATGCTTTAGGTTGTCAGAGAGTTCACTCTGGACCTGCGTACATGCTAGGGCACACTGAACTCTGTCTTGCACTTCTACAAGACCTGCAACTAACCTTCTAAACTTCTCTCGTAGAGCTGAAGATAGAGAGGTAGTGGCATCAATGTGCGAATGTTGCAAACCCTCTAAGACATGGTTTACATCAAGCTGAGTTCTGAACCTTCCCCAGCATGTCGCGCACTGTCCCCGAGCTTACCTCTCAGGACTTTCATATCCATAGTGTTCAGGGCACCTACTCCCAATGCACCTCCACTAATTCCCATCTCTATCAAGTCTCTCCTACTCCTGAATTTCCTGTGTCGGGGATCATCTTTTCTCACTTCTTGCCCCGCCTCTACCCATCCTCTCATCATGTCAATTTGGTTCCTCACAAGCTCCTCACATCTGTGATCCCATGATCTACTCTGAAATCATCTACGGAATTTCGCCATGTATATAGGACGAATTTAGTTCCTGTGATGATCTTCCATGGGGATGACAGTTGAGAAGCTATGGGATCTGCCAATTGGTGGGTAGAAACATTGCAAGAATCCAGGTGCGGTTTGACTGGTTGGAGACCTTCAGCCTCATATGGGACCCTTACCACTGTCACACATACTTGTCCTCTACACTGAACTGGTACCACTGATCGCTATCTCCTGCCTGTAACTGTTGCTGGATTACTGGTAGAGGGAGTTGTGGGGTACCAGTATCATGACACAGAATCCCCTGACATGTTGTCCAGGGATGCTGTGGAGCTGCGATATGTGTCATTAGAACGGGATCTGTTGCCTATTCCTCTTTAAATGACACAGGGCCATCTTTTAGTTTGGTTTGCCTCACTGCAATCTGGAATGCAGGGATCTGCTGAGTGCCTGGTTCTCGAAGGACACCAGACACTGCTGCGAACTTGGCCAGTTTGTCGGCCTTGTTATTGCCTATGGTCAAAGGCTGTTCTCCTCTTTGGTGTGCTGGAACTTTGATAATTGCTGCCTCAGCTGGATGTGCCATGCTCCAATCCCACAATTCCTTTAGGAACGTAATGTGGGCCAGAGGTTTATTCTGGCTGTCCACAAACCCTCGTTTTTTCCATGTGTTCAGGTGTAGGGTAAGAGATCGAACTACATATGAACTGTCACTATATATAGTTCGATGTCCTGGAGGTTGAAGGAGTAGAGCCTCCTTGACAGCTTCCAGTTCAGCCCGTTGTGCTGACATGTGACCTGGCAGCCGGACAAGACTCTGGTTGCCTGTGGTCTCATCCAGCACTGCTAATCCGGACACATATGTGCCGTCCAGACAGAAACGAGAGCCGTCAACAAAAATGACCCTGTCTTCTGGATGTCTCTCGGTCCTGAATATTTGTGGTGTACTGGATAGTGATGGTTGACCACAGTCATGTTCGGTCCCTGTCATGTTTAACAACTGGGACAGAACATACTTTGCCTTGTGGTCCACTTTTAGATACCGGCCACTGAGGTCCATGATCCATTTCCCGAATCTCTGTTGGGAGACTCCAGGGAGTGTATCTCTGAGTAAAAGAACCAAAGGAGAATGTGGTGTCTGTACAGTCAGAGATCCGAAACCTACAATATGCTCAGTGGTTTTAACAGCATAGTGTATGGCAGCCAGTTGTTTGGCACATTCGTCGAACCCTCGTTCAACCGGCGAGAGGAGCCGGGAAAAGTATCCCAGTGGTCTACTGTCATGTCCTATCTGCTGTAGAAGGACAACAGAGATAGACTCAGTCCCAGCATGTGCCTGGATGGCCATTTCTCCATCTGGGTTGGGGGTGGCTAACACAGGTGCAGAGGAGAGGTCTCTTTTCAGAGTTGAAAAGGCCTCATCCTGTGCTTCTGACCAGCTCTGGAGTGAGGGTTCTTCTCTTCTGAGGAGTTCATAAAGGGGTTTCGCTTTGGCAGCAAAATCCTCTATGAATTCCCTCATGAAGTTGGCCACTCCCAGGAACTTCCGTAAGTCCTGTAGAGTGCCAGGCTGAGGTAACTTGACCATAGCTTCCACTCGGGCCGCCACAATTCCTTTGGCTCCAAAAGAGACCTGCACCCCAAGGAAAGTCACCTCTGTTCTGGCCAAATTTTCCTTGTGAGGACTCAGCTTGAGTCCAGATTTAGATAGGAGTCCCAAGAGCTCCCTTAACAGAATCAAGTGTTCTTCCATGGTCTCTGTGTGTAGGAGTAAGTCATCTACATATTGCAGGAGGCAAAACTGATAACGGAGATGATACGGAGCAGTGTTGAAACACTGCCTTCTGACCATGTTGGACTCTCATTTTACAAGGAAAATGAATCTATGGGGTACCTAACATCTTGGAAGATTCTCTAATGAAGCATATGGAGAAGCAAAATTGGTGGTTGTTATCATGATTATAAAGAGGGGTTGTGAACAATGTATTGAATACATGCTCATAAACTGGTTGTTGTATGTTTATATGATGTAATAATATTCAGTGGAAAAATGAGATGCTATTATTTTATCACTTTATTCACAGCTGGTACTGTGTCGTAACTATTTATATATATTTTTCATTATTCACTCACTTTTTCTAGTCTTTATATATTGACACTGTTGAATATATACATATACACTTTTAAAACACTTATCTTATAAAAGTATGTTTGGGTATGCTTGTTTGAATGAATGTCACTCCCCTCTGTATGATGGCAAAACCTAGTATGTATAAATTCTTCAATATGTCCTAAGAGATGTAGTTACATGTCCCATAGACTCTCCTGGGTTGATAAGTCCAGTTAGGTCTTCAACAAAATGGCCGCCGCGAGTATTTTTTCAAGATGTGCACATCGCTCTATGTTTTGAAAGCACCGACGGGTGTATTGCGCATGCGCGCCGGTGACGTCTTGACGTCCGGCGCCTGCCTAATCACAAGGCTCTGCTTTTTGACAGGCGGAAATGACGCCGAGCAGGGCGGGCGGCGGCACTTAGGGGCAGTGTATTTAACAGCCTAAAGTCACACTGAGAACTAGCCCCTGCGACCAAGCAGCGGCGAAACAGCTGTTAGGGGCGTGCTGCAGGACAGGGCCCCCCGGGGAACCTGCCAGGTCTATCACAAGAGTGTACCATGGGTGAGTGATTGATATAATGGTATTATCTTATATTGTCGGCTAACACACCCTTTACCTTGTGTACTTCTGACATTATTGTGAATTGTACCTCATTTGTGCATGGTTTAACCCTTGGGGTTACCACCTAACTGCAGTTGTTTTGGAATTCCCTTGTGCTTCGTTTCATAACGTTTATGTGTCTGCTTTTATATCAATAATAAAAGTTATATTTTATGTAACCAAAACTCCATAGTGGTTTCCTCTTAATTAATGATTGAGAGGAGTGTTACTTACTTCCAGTTATATATACACCTTATAGGAATGATGTATCCTTAATCATGAGAATTTTTATGGATATAAGGTGTATAGTGATTTTGTACATTTATACTATATTGCAGGAGGCATTCTGGCCGAGAAAACACGCTCAGTATGGCCGCCAATGCCTGATGAAAATACGTAGGACTACTGTGGAACCCCTGGGGGAGCACATTATACATGTACTGTTTGTTCCCCACTGTGAAAGCAAATTTGTACCTACAGTTTTCTGTGAGTTCAATAGAGAAGAACCCATTGGCGACATCAATGGTCGAGAATATGCGGCTTTTGCCACTTATCCTCGCCATTATGTCAGGAGTTTGTGCAACTACGGGGGCAGACATTGGAGTGTACTTATTAAGGACACGTAGGTCTATGGTGAGACGCCACGCATCAGTGTCCTTTTTCTTCACAGGCCATAGAGGGTTGTTGCACCTTGAATTCCCCTCTATGACCACACCCTTGGTCTCCAATTCCAGGACAGTGTTGACTATCGACTGTGTCACTTCTGGTGGAAAGCGATATTGACGTTGAGGGTGTGGGTCTGGCCCCTGTATGTCCACCTGGACACCAATCAATCTGTCAAAGTCGTTTTTACCCTGGGCCCACAGATCAGGATGTTCGTACACAATGGGTTCAAGGTCTATATTATGAGAGACCTCTGGCCATTTGTGTTCGAGCATATCAGCTGAATTCTCCATTGCTGGCAAAGGTGGTCCCAGACACTGGCGTTGTATGACACACACCTTGGATTGTCTGGGTCCCTTCCACACAATGCAGTTTGCCAAATCCAGGATCCATCCATTTTGGGTCATTACATCAGTTCCGATGATGTTGTCAGAACCAGGGTAATACCACATTGGGATCTTGAGGGTTAAATGTTTGGCAATCTGGACAATCACTTCCTCAATTCTGTGGGCCTTCACCCCCCCTTGTTGGTGATCAAATCCGATCACCACACACTGACGGCTGTTTGGATGCAAATCATGTTTGATATTAGTAATGGATTCTGCACCAGTATCAAGCATAATTTGTGTGTCCTGATCTTTAATTCTGGCTTTTATGTGGGGCCTCCCTGAAGAATCCAGTATGACAGGACATACTGGAGCCAGCTCTTTAGGGATCCCTAATTGTCAATCGATGTTGACAAGATTTCCAGTAGGTACCTGAGAGGTACATACTGCAATTTGGAGATCCTCAACCGTAGTTCTATTTGTAGAATCAGTAGATTCCACAACCCCTGTACCATCAACTGGGGCATTTACAGTGGCAACACATTTTGGTGTCTGCTCTTGTAAATATCCCCGAGACCCATCAGCCTGTTCCCCCACTGTTCTGGCATAATTAGGTTTCATCTTGAAACCATTAATATTGCCAGATTTTTCAGGGCTGTTTCGGTTCCGTATCCACTGAGGACAATTTTTCTTCATGTGCCCAAATTGCAAACATAGAAAGCATTGAATGCTCCCTGTCCTCTCAAATGGTGGGGCCATGGGGCGAACAGCTGACTTCTTTCTAGCATGGCGCACACGTTCATCTTGTGATCTAACGTGTACAGGCACATGCTCCCTAACCTTAACCGACTTTTTATTGTGCAGTAGATCTTGTCTACACTGCTCAAAAATCATGGCCGCATCAGTGAGCGATGGTTCTCTCGCTGCACTCAACTTAATTGCAGTATCAAGGTATGGGAATTTTTCCACAAACATGCGGATCATGCCTTGTGGAATACCGATACCTTGATCCATAGTGACCTTCCTGTACATAGCTTCAAACCGACTACACAGCGATAAAGGTTCATCGTGTATAGTTGGTCTGAATTTCATCAGGATTTCTGGAGTCACGTCCCCGTGGCCCATTGCCAGTGTCATTAGTAAGGAAAGGCGTTCTTCCTTATCATGAAACTGTCCATTACTGGGTTCCGTGCTCCCCATTGCTTCATACCTCTGATTGAGGTGTGTAGGTAACCACAACTTGAATAGCTCCATTCGAAGTTCTGGAGCCAAAGAATATTTATTGCAGTGACCTTCAAAGATATCACATGCAGTAAACGCATCTAGACTGGGATCATATTTTGGTATCTCCTTGCAGATCCGTAACAGAAATTTTATCCTTTCCATACTGTTACGGCTAGGATAAAATTCATCTGACCTTACTGAACAATTTGGCGGATTGGAAGTGGTGTGATCCCTTTCCCACCTACCTCCATATCCTCAACTCTCGTCCTGACCCTGAAAGCGGTCGCTACGTGTATACTCCCTTGGTGTTTGAGTGAAATGTAGCGACCGTTCCACCTGTCCCCTGGACTCTATAGCTCCGGATCTCTGATCCATGGGAGACGTGGACCATATTGCCGTGGTCTCCCCATCCTGTGCAGTACCCGAAACACAAACCTGTTTCATGGGCAAAGGCACCATGCTATTTGTACCAGGCCGTGACAGATTAGAGATCACCTGTTGCAAATTCACAATCGTTTGCGACTTTGCAGCCAGATCCTCTCTAAGTGTGCTTACTAGTGCATCCATGGATGCAACTCTGCTCTTGAACTGATTTATCTCAGTGTACAGACTGAGGAGCTCTCTATCCATGTCAGAATAATAGGTTTCTTTCTCTGATATCCTAGATTCTAACACACAGATTTCCCGGCCCCTGTCGGCTGTACACTGGGCCCTTTCTTCTAGCTCAGTTTCTAGAGTGTGTATACGTTTAATGCTCTCCACACAACAATCGCAGTGTAGGTTATCCGATGTGGAAACTTTGTCTGCCTTTCTTGTGCTAGCAAGTGTTTCCACATGCTCCGGCCTGCAAATGCTGTCCTCAAAAGTATACACTAATTTTGCCAGCATTTGGAGGCGTTTCTTAGTTTTGTGGAAAACACTTTTACTAATACAAACTCTATCATGTGCGTATGCCTGGTCCAGTAAAGTTGACCAGAGCATCTCTGTGGACTTATATGTGGTTGGCAGTATTGGGTTAAATGTACTATTTCTACACAGGTGTTTGAGGGTGGAGAAGTTCATACTCACCTGTTCAGAGGCCATGTTGCTTGGTGTCGTCTGTTCCTTCGTCCCTCTTGTGCTGCTTGGAAAAAGGTCCTTTACTCCGGGAACGCCTTCTTTCCCGACCAGCTGGACTCCTCAGATGAACCAAACGTTGATCGTGTGAATCGTGTAAAGGAATCAGAAAAATCGTTAAAATCAGAAAAAGGTTCTCTGATGAGGACTGTGTCCCGTGTCTTACTAAAACTGAAAACTGTGTCACCTGTCTGAGCTATCAGGACACTGAACGCACAGAATAACGGAGCACATCACCGTGCCTCCTGTTATTTGTATCCACGTTCCCCTGGCCTGATCCGCTCCAGATGATGACCACAGGTTTTCAGTACAAAAGACACTAGAACAACCTCAAACAGTGGGCCTAGGCTCGCCAATATGTTGTAGGGCTGGTTCTGTTTATCGGTTATTATTGTCGGTTATGACTACAATCACCGATATCCAGAATCTTCCCTTCCTACCGCTTTCTGTTCCTATGCTGATTAACTATATATATATATATATCCTGACGACTTAATGAAAACAAGTCTGTTCTAATAAATGAATATTTATTAAACACACCCAAAAAGTTTACAACAATAATATATATATTCTAGATAGCACGATAACTAACACACAATCAATTGCTGTTGCAATGATGTAAAACACCCAGATTTACTAATACCCACGTTACCTAAATATACATGCACACTATATTAATTAATTACATTCATTCACCTGCCCCTAACTATCCCTGAATATATTATTAGAGAGAGAGAGATAGATATAGAGATAGATATAGGGAGAGAGGGAGATAGATATAGAGATAGATATAGAGAGAGATATAGAGGAGATATGGGATGATACTTAGGCCAGATGTGGATGTCCTATACCATGGTGGATCCAAGTAAAAAGAGAGAGACTTCCTGTCTCAGAGTGCATTTTAACCTGACCCTCAGCTGTGCACGTGACAGACACACCTCCTCATCCGTGCACTTCTGACAGGGGGTTTTAAGGGTGCACGCTCACCGTGCACTCTATTGGAATGGCCTAAAGCTTACACTATAGATTGGCAAACAATGGACATAAAGGTATCTCTAAGAAGTATTATGTCCACACCAATCACCTTGGACATCTTGACTGCTGTAGTTTGTTAGAAGAAAGGGGTGAGAATAACCCTTTGTGCCAGCAGCCTGTAGATCTTTGATATTTAAATTAAGAGTCTTATCTGATAGCTTCCCACACTGAAATGCAAGAATGGACATCTTCTGATATATGGTAATTAACCATGTCAGTAGAACACATTTCCATCAGATACAACTGAATTGGTCAATGTTATAACTAAAATATGAAGGTACATTTATTATGGCCTATTACACCAATGTGGGCATAAATATAGATATATACACATACATGCCCACAAAGAGATATATATTTATGTGTCATATTAATTGTTAATTATGCCATCACTTCCCCCTCAACATATATATTTTACTATACGGAGGGCACCATTACATAGTCAAGGGGGTCTATTGAGCACACAGGAACAATATATCATTATAGAGGAAAAGGAGTATGCCAAAAAGCAATGATCGCCCAAATAGAATACATTTTATATAAATTCCTTTAAGAATCTATAAACAGGAAATAGAGAATGGATAAGATTCCGCGCTGTTCAGCCAAAAAGGGAAGAGGATCTTGATCGGTTGTCTTATCCAGCTTTTATCTTTATTCTCTCAACGTGTTTCGTGCGCCCGCTGCGCACTTCATCAGGAGACAGACTCATCATCAACCAGCTATATAAAGGATCCGGATATGATGTAATGGTGCACGTCATCGCAAAAAAAAATTCCATCGAAAAAGACATTATACAACATCATTATAGTATATACAGTGCCTTGTGAAAGTATTCGGCCCCCTTGAACTTTGTAACCTTTTGCCACATTTCAGGCTTCAAACATAATGATATAAAATTCTAATTTTTTTGGGAAGAATCAACAAGTGGTTTGGGCCTGCTTTTCTTCAGCAGGGAGAGGGAAAATGGTTAAAATTGATGGGAAGATGGATGGAGCCAAATGCAGGACCATTCTGGAAGAAAACCTGTTGCAGTCTGCAAAAGACCTGAGCCTGGGACAGAGATTTATCTTCCAACAAAACAATGATCCCAAACATAAAGCAAAATCTACAATGGAATGGTTCAAAAATAAACGTATCCAGGTGTTAGAATAGCCAAGTCAAAGTCCAGACCTGAATCCAATCGAGAATCTGTGGAAAGAGCTGAAAACTGCTGTTCACAAACGCTCTCCATCCAACCTCACTGAGCTCGAGCTTTTTTGGATGGAAGAATGGGCAAGAATTTCAGTCTCTCGATGTGCAAAACTGATAGAGACATACCCCAAGCGACTTGCAGCTGTAATCACAGCAAAAGGTGGCGCTACAAAGTATTAACTCAAGGGGGCCGAATAATATTGCACGCCCCACTTGTCAGTTTTTTATTTATTAACCCTAGAACGCATACCCATAGAAATCTACACATTCACGCACCTGGGGCCTTTTAGGCCCGTTTTCAATTATCATGGAATAGCTAAAAAAAAATACTTTTCAAAGTTTATTGCAAAGTAAGGATGCATTCCCACTAGCGCTGGAGTCCGCCAGGACGGGATTCCGTAATGGATCTGACCTAGGGATGGACGAGTCTACTCGCTAGGACTCGTTACTCGGCGAGTAGTAAGGGACTCGCAGGACTCGGTACTCTGCGAGTTTCCCAGCGATTACGCGCACAGCAACGAGTCCAATGCAAATAAATATCAATCCTAGTTTTGTCAGAGACTCTGACAAAACTAGGATTGCCATTGACTTGCATTGGTCTGATTACTGTGCAAGTAATCGCAGGGACACTCGCAAAGTAACTGCTGTTACTTTGCGAGCCGAGGCCAGCTGTCTGCTCTGTGCAGGCTGCCGCAGCTCCAGGGTCCTAGAGCCCGCCTGCTCACAGAGATGATGTAGCAGTGCTGAGATTGTTCTCAGTCTGCTCATTCCCTGTGCATAGACATCTATATCTATGCACAGGGGATGTAGCAGAGAGGACATCGCGTTTTGGACTACGTCGGACGGAAGAGGATATTTTTAATTAAAGATGGAGTCCCTAATGGCTTTTTTTTTTATTTCTAATAAAAAATTTTCTCTATGTTGTGTTTTTTTAACCCTTTATTGGAGATTCTTAGTGGCCGGGTCAAACGTGGCCTGACATTAAGAATCTCGGGCTTAATACCAGCTTGTATAACAAAGCTGGTATTAACCCCTTTATTACCCAGCGTGCCACCGCCACCAGGGCCGCTGGAAGAGCGGGGTTCAGCGCCAGAGGATGGCGCTTCAATGAACGCGCCATCTTCTGGGGCGGCTGCGGGCTGCAATTTGCAGCGGGGTGTGCCCAGAAAGCTTGGGCATCCCTGCGCTGCGGATTCCAGCCCCCAGCTGCTTAGCTGTACCTGGCTAGACATAGAAATTGCGCAGAGCCCCACGCATTTTTTTTTTTATTATTTCATGAAATCCATGAAATAATAAAAAAAAAAAGGGCTCCCCCATATTCTTGTGTCCGGCCAGGTACAAATAGGCACCTGGGGGTTGGGGGCAGCCCGTCGCTGCCTGCAGGATCCGGCTGGTTCCAGAAATACGGCGAAGCCCACGTGAATTTTTTTTCTGACAAATCCATAAAACAATGTAAATAAAAGGGACTGCATCTTTATTAACCCCTGGACCATGGGCGAGGGGTTAATAAAGATGCAGTCCCCTTTTTAGGATTGTTTTATTGATTTTTCAGAAACAAAATTACATGGGCTTCGCTGTATTTCTGGAACCAGCCGGATCCAGCAGGCAGCGACGGGCTGCCCCCAACCCCCAGGTGCCTATTTGCACCTGGCCAGACACAAGAATATAGGGGAGCCCTTTTTTTTATTATTTTATGAATTTCATGAAATAATAAAAAAAAAATGCGTGGGGCTACGCACAATTTCTATGTCTAACCAGGTACAGCTAAGTAGCTGGGGGCTGGAATCCGCAGCGCAGGGAGACCCAAGCTTTCTGGGCACACCCCGCTGCAAATGTGCAGCCCGCAGCCGCCCCAGAAGATGGCGCGTTCATTGAAGCGCCTTCTTCTGGCGCTGAACCCCGCTCTTCCAACGGCCCTGGTGGCGGTGACACGCTTGGTAATAACGAGGTTAGGGCCAGCTCTGTATTATCAGCTGGCCCTAAGCCCGAAATTTATGGCGGTCACGCCAATATTAGACATGACCGCCATGAATTTCTATTAAATTGTTTTAAAAAAAAAACACAACACAGAGAAAAAATTTTATTAGAAATAAAAAAAAAAAGCCATTAGGGACTCCATCTTTAATTAAAAAAATCCTCTTCCGTCCGACGTAGTCCAAAACGCGATGTCCTCTCTGCTCATCCCTGTGCATAGATATAGATGTCTATGCACAGGGATGAGCAGACTGAGAACAATCTCAGCTCTGCTACATCAGGCAGCAGGCGGGCTCTAGGACCCTGGAGCTGCGGCAGCCTGTACAGAGCAGACAGCCTGACTCCTTATTGTGCGAGTTTCCCAGCGATTACTTGTACAGTAAACGAGTCCAATGCAAGTCAATGCCAATCATAGTTTTGTCAGAGTCTCTGACAAAACTAGGATTGCTTCAGGCTGAAGCTTCTGAGACACATCTGCGATTTGTAAATGCACACTACTCGCTATTACTCGCTTCCCCATTCATTAACATTGGACTCACTAGACTCGCAACGAGTAGCGAGTCCCGGGCTCGGACTCGCTAGAGTCAAGCGAATCCGAGTAATTTAGGACTCGCCCATCACTAATCTGACCTCCTGGTGACCCCAGCTAAGGCTGGCGGAATGACTGTGCCATTGTAATTTTAGATGTCAGTAAACTAAAAAGAAAAAAAGAAAAAGATTACAATCAGGCTTGTGCACTGTAAACAGTATGTGATAAGACTCTTTGTTAGGTTCCCAGCACACCAAGCGATATAAAGCAGGTAAAGTGCAGCCCCCCTCCTCTTACCTCCAACAGGTCACTTTCTTGTAGTGCAGTAGAAGCCTCTGGTTTTGGAGCTCAGAAAGTTTCTATTTCCAGACAAAAGAAAGCTGACTTCTTCCTCCAAAGCTCCAGCAATTAGGACAAAAAGACCTGTGATGAGGTCAGAGACACATGACTTTGTGAGGGAGCCTCCCTTTCAAGATCACATGACCATGTTGTCATGCAGAATCCACACTCT